>JAWNNA010001271.1:0-107573 GCA_035043295.1 Drosophila sordidapex
TTGCTTTAAATACCCCCCCAGAAATCATTTTAATCATTTTAATCTTTTTTATTTCTAATTTTATTTATAGTTTTTATATTATTTTTATTTAAATTAAATTACACGTTTTAAGCTTTTATATTTTTTTGTGTCGACTGACTTTTAGTTGACAATAAATAAATAAATAAATAAATAAATAAATAAATAAATAAATCAGACACTATGGCCTGTGAGCCACCACTCTTGATTGCAGGTGGTGCAGGAGAAGTAAGCCTGCATCAACTGCTGACCAATGTTAACAGTAGGTGTTAGTGGTGAGACACATTCATCGCTCGGAACACCACTTTAAGCCCGACTTATTGCCGATTATATCCTTTACCCGTTGCGTGAAACCAGCACATTTGACGTGTACCACGTTATCATACAACCAACAACATACAAAATCGGCTTTTGGGTCAGCCTAAAATGTGCAGCTTTTGGTAGACGCATACATGCTTAATTTAGAAATAGACATGGTCGAAAAGAAAATAAATTATACAAAGATTCCGCACAGCACAGAGAAAATAACAAAGTACAAACACAGTTATGAGAGCACACTAAAATAGAGAGACCGAGAATAATAAAGAGTTGTGAGAGCACACGAAAGTAGGGAGAGCGAGAGAAATAAAGCGCACACAAAAACCAATATAACAACAACAAAGCGAAGCGGTCTAGCATGTAATGTGAAACAATGAGAGCAAGAGAACTAAGCAAACTAAAAAAAACAAAAACAACACAGCTGTTAACCGCGCCACTTTATGTTTACAAAACTTACTAATAGAAAACCTAAATTACCAAAGAAATCACAGAAAAATTAAAGTGAAATAAAGCACAGTTATATTTAATATTAATTAAATTAAATGCACAAATTAAAATTTAATAACAAGCTAAAACTGGACACAGCACAGCAAAAACACATCCAATCACAGCAAAGGCTAAGACAAGACAAGACTTAGACATTTTGTGTAACGCGGACAATGTTCTTTTGTATTGTTGCACATAGAGTGTGTGTAGCTTGAACCATAAATTGGGATAATATTCCATAGAGTTAGAAAGAGTCAGCAGCAGAGAGCTATTGTACGTATAGGGAAAAGCCCAACTGCGTTTTAGGGTAGCAGAGTAAGCCAGTGCAACGTTCACGTCTACACACGTAACCATTTGTACTCTTCCCACTTTCGATATAGAAAAGCATCAGCATTTGCGTTCATGTTTACCTGGCTTACTCTTAGATCCGGTACGATCGCTATATTTACTAACAAATTGCACTATGAATACGATCTTTCTCAGAATTCCACCCTACGTCCCCCTCTTATAGGATCAGGATTAACCTATCGTAGAGCCGTTTAATTGCTACTAAAACAAACATTTATTCACCAAGATAACTAAATCGCAGAGACTGATCAGCAGTTGGTTTCTTCAAATACTTACTATATCCGTCCCAAGACATTTTTTCAATCAGTGGTTGTATTTGCTCATCGATCATCGCAATTTCGTCGGCTACTAGTGATATTTCTGTGAAATGTGCTCTATCTCTTATATCATTATACCTTTCTGTGATTCGCAACAATTTAATTCGAGCTTGCTGTAATTAAAAGAAAATCAAATTCATATAAAACCATATGCTAAGAGGTGCCACAGAACATTGAAATCAGACAGTACCGATTTTTAAAGTATAAATCTACTCTCCAAGTTAAACATTAAACTTCAGAATTATGTGCCAATAAAAATTATGAGTTTTCTTCCAAGGCGAATAAATGAACTTTTAGTGAATTTTGAAGTTGAGTGGGCTATACTAAAGAGTTTTCTGCCTTTCGAAATTTTGTTTCTCTGTACCTCTATAGACTCTCTCAAGCTTTCAAATTATATGAGTTAAGTGCTTTTATCGATTTGCTCTCTCAGGATTCCGGAGTGGCCGTAGACATACAATTTACAATAAATTAACTAAAATTTCAAAATTGTTAGAGGTAGCTTTTAGGATGGCTTTATCGACATGCGATTATCGATAATACCGATTTCCTTGCATGTTACTGGAAGTAGCATCCCAATTTTCAAACTGAGTCTGAAGGGGCACAGACCAAGCTGTCAGGATGTCGAAAAAATTTCGTATTTACGGACGCATGACGGACATTTAGCTAATATACACTCGTACCTTCGATATCGAAATATTAGCCGATATTTATATATTTAAAATGCTAAAATCTCAAATTCTAATGTTAATTTTATATTTAAATTTTAATTTTAATAAGAATTTATAGTTAGACACATCTCCCCTTAGAGAATTTAGAACTTCACTATATCAAATTATAATACCATCTAGGGTGTACGAACTCATAAAAGCGATATCGTAATTTTGTTTGATGTACGAACCCACAGATCTTCTTCTAAACTGAAAAACTTAGAAAGATTGGGCGTTAATTCGCATTCCAGAAGTCGCAACACTTTAATATTCTTTAGAACGTTTTTAAGATTTTCACTAAATTTAACAGAAATATAATTATCTTCGTCTCGCTTCAGAAGTGAAATTCCCATGTTTTCTTGAATGCTGGACCAACACTCAACAACCCATTTTAATAGTATGCTTTGAATGAAATCATTTATTTCCAATAAGATAAGCTTATAAATGTGTAAAACATTTTTTCCGCGTTCGTTTTCAAAAAGCCTGCAAAATGAGATATGTATTAAAAAATAACATTTCGAGCAGTAAGACTAACGGATAAGAATACAATTCTAAATTCGTATATATAGCGGTAATCCGATGGCGAAGTTTATTCAGTAATGCAATGGTTCCTGAGGTTTTTGGAAAGCAGTCATCAGTCGGTATACCCTAATATGTATAAAATATCAGTACATATATTATATTTTTTCATTTAATAAGTACATTACTTACAGACACGCCGTTCTCAGTTTTCACCTGTTTGATAATATTAAAGTCGTCTTTTACATAAAAAATTTCTTTTTCAAAGTCGTCAACAATAATCTGCATATATGAATTAATGTGAGTTTTAACAATTGGTCGTAGTAGAATCTGACCACCAAGCAACAAATTATGAGAATCATTAAGTGCCTTTTCAAATTGAGAAACTATCATTCGTTCCAACATATTTGTTTTGTCCTTAAAGTTCAAGCGATCTATTTCAAAAAAACTGTTTTTAGTATCAACGTCTAACGTATTATATTGTATGTTGGTCCACTCGTGATAAAAAGTTTTATAATCTTCAACAATAGTTTCAAGCACACAAGAAATTTGACGACCCTTTAGGCCACCAATAACTATTTTATATAATTTCATAAAGTCCCGCCCAGTGTTGAACATATCTTTAAGAACATGAAGACGGTTAATAAAACCATCTAAGCGTTGGAAAATATTAAATTCTTGCCAAGTCCAGTCCTGCGAGTTGAAAGTAGCACCAATTTTGAATTTTTTTAACGAGTTTCGGCATTCCCTGTAAATAGTTCTGAGGTTCAAAGAAGAGGAATTACTGAAATTAATTTTTTTTAAGATCCATAGATTTACTTACTTATAGGACACGAGGTGTTGAATATTCGCCGTAATTTTTTTGTAGGCTTCTTCAATATCACTCTGAAATAACGAATCAGGTTCGATTGTGCGTATTACGCATTCAATAAGAGAATTGTGAAACAGATTAAAGAAAAGGGTCATGTTATCCAAGGTATGGAAGTACCTAGAATGTCCCCACACAAGACCAATTGTTAACATTAACTTCCGGATTTCAGATCTGTTATCATCCATAGAGCTCATCTCAAATTTGTCCATTTTTTTTTTCTGTACAAAAATATTATAGTATTGCGCTAAAAAACATTTTCTAATCATTTACCAGAACTGCCAAACATTTTGTAATGTCTCTCGCTTCGGCTAAAGATTCCAAAACAAGTCCCACAATTCGCCTATAGGAGAGTTCAAAAACAGATTGTATTTTTTCCAATACAAAGCCGATAGTTTTAATTCGCATGTCACCCAATTGATTTGCAAGGTTCTCAAGATTTTCCTGCCGTGACTTCCAATATGCAAATAATGCTTGAGGTTGAGGATATTTTTCAGTCAAAAAAAGCTTGCTTGTTGCTTTAACACCTACTAGGTTTTCAACTGAGTCCAACCACTTTACAACCATAAATTCAATGGAATGTTTCATCATATGATTAACAGAAGCATGCTTCCTAGAAAGGTACTTTAATAATTCGGATTTCTTATAAGTGTACACTGTACTTGTGTTTTTTCACTGACTGTCACATAAATGTTATAAAATTCGTAATTCTCTTATTACAATCCTCACTTGACGGTCCAACTTCAATGTTGTCAATTACCCTAATATAATACCTTTTATCCAGACGTTTGATAACAAGCTTCAGAAAAATGACAGTGGTGGCTAGCTACTCTTATCTGACGTCATTACATTCAAAATCCAAACATGAAGAAACCAGATGGAATGCATTACCAAATTAATTCGGAGTTATTTTTTGATTCAGCATACTAACCTAAATTTTTCTTTTTATATTTTAATACTGAAGGTATCACAGTTTATTGCGATATCCGTCATTTTGTCTGTCCGTCTGTATGAACGGAACTTGAAACTTGGAGAATAGACTGGTCTGTGCCCGCGTCAGACAAAGTGTAAAAATTGAAGTGCTACGTTGGCGATGTCCTTCTATGGTCGGAATACAGCACGCACACATCCGCTGCCCCACCACCTTACGGTGACGGCTTCCGCAGTTTTTCAGTTATTGCCGTAAAATTTTGGTAGGTGTATTACTGGTAGCCGCCACGTCCACAAATGTGTCCGTAATAGGCCATTTCAGAAAGTGTAAATCGATAAATGCGCATAACTCTCACAACTTTAAAGATAGAGGCACCAGACCTAGATGATAAAAATCCGGAAAAAAAAATATTAAACCACGCCCACTTCCGCACCTAAAACCGATTTGTCTTATCTTGATTTAAGAGCTATAGTTACCAATGATGGAAGGTACAATACTACATCGTTCTCCAAAACAATTCTTTTGCCTACGCCCACTCCCGAATCCGAAATCCCATATCTCCCATAATAGGAGAGCTTAGAGCTTAAAACTGCGAAATAACTAACTAACTAGCTAGCTTATTTCTACCTCAATTTTAAAGGCAAACTTTGACAGTATTTCTTGGCTACACTGATCTTTGCTGCCTGCTCCCACATCACATTACGTATGGTATATCAAAGTATTTTGTAATCGGTTACGCTCGACTGAAACGTTCTCTCTTATTTATTAATGGGAGTATATAAAGACCTTCTGACCAGTAATTGTACGCATACAATAAAATAAATAATTCCTGCTACGTCGTTAAAAATCTATTTAAATTTTATATATTGGGTGAAATAGTAAATAGTAACTGATTATGTGAGTGTACTTTTTGGCTAACACATTATTATAATACGTACATTGCAGCTATTCGAGGTGCCTCCTTCATTACCTCTTCTATACAAATAGGGAGAGGAAATATTGTACGATTAATCACTAATCCTTTCATTTGTGCTATACCATTACGCATCTCTTGAGACTCAGTTTTCATGTCATTTACTATTACTTTAGTCCAGCCCACTTGATTCACAATGTTGTTCAGCAGTGGAAAAAATACATCGTCGCAGAGTACAGACAGATTTGCCAATGCATTAGGTAGCAGATCACCTATCATCAGAGCCTTAACAGGAAGAACAGATATTATTAAAAAGTCATTTCAAAAAAGATGACTAAAACTAACCTCTAACATGTTGTTATCCGTGAGCTCCAAAGGAGTGTAGATGCGAATAAAATAAACAACTTTCGAATATGTCTTCACAGGAAAATTAAATGTCGGATAAAGCAGACCGGATGAATTTACGCTAAATATCAATCGTGGCTTACAGGTGTCATTCAAAAAGTTTCTTATCAAATCCTGAAAAAGATAAAAAATACACTATTTAACATCCGTTGGTGCTCTGACTTTATATAATAAGCAGTAAGTAGTAGGGAACTGGGGATTCATTGACAGGAAGTGGCTTACTGCTTTTGATTTTGAATTGTTTCATTGCAGCAGTTAATTTATTGCTTTTGATTTTTAGTTGTTTCAATATAGCACTTAATTTATTGCTTTTGGGTGGGGGATTGACAAGTGTGTGACCTATTTTAGGAAAATTTGTGGATATTTATCAGGATATATGGTGTGGGTTGGAGTTAGGTAGAGGATCACTCACGCACTTGTATGTGCGTACGTGATTATGTTTTTTTAAGGAGATTGTGCTAGGCGTGTAACCAGTAACCTGTATGCTAGAATGTAGTGGAAGATCGGTTAGCAGCTACAGCACAAGTGGAGGTACATGTTTTGATTTTTTGAGGGTGAGTTCATTGATCAATGGTAAAGTATTTTTGATTCACTTTTCTCACCTTCTTTGTCACCTTCTTTTTACAGTGCGCTCTGTTTAAGTGACCCTCCTTATGATGATTTCGCGATAATTTGATATAATATATATAATAGTTATATAATAATATAACATATTTATTATTATTATCATTGTTTAATTTGTTTATGTTATGTGTTATTATTATTAATATCCATATTGATTAACCTCTTTCTTATGTTACTTTTATTTAAATATCTAGGTTTATTTTACATGATACAAAGTAGTGACATGCACATGTATCAACTCCACCTCCAGAGTCATTCGAGAACCATGAGCACACCGGCAAGTGCTTTAATAAGACGATAGTTTTCATACTCTAAGAAATATTCTCGGTATTCCTCCATCAGTTTAGCGTGCTCAGGAAAAAGCTCATCCTCAAACTCCTTGAGGAAATCATCAATTTTCCTCACATTTGTTTTAAATCCAAAATTCCAAATTAGACAAATAATTTTGTGTATTCTTCAAAAGCAGAAATGCAACTAAAGAATTATTTTACTTTATTTATAAAGTGCCTATACTTGAGTCGCTTTCCCTTGTAATCCTTTTTTCGAACTAAATATTTAACCACAAAAATAGTTGATTTATGACTAGATCGAAGCTTCAAAACTTTTTCTCAAATTGTAGAATACATAGGAAATTATCAAACCAATTTTTATTTAAGCTCTTTATAATCTTAGTGTAACGAACCTTTCAGATCGGTTAGTTTTAGCTAGGCTAAAACTCAGTCGAGCTGTGGGATCGTGCAACAAATTTAGTTTAGTTGCGTTTGCGATAAATTAATAACACGTATCCTTCATATGTTAACTAAAGGTTTTATTCATACGTTACTTAAGGCTAGGTATAAAATGGTTTTATTAATTTTCACTTATTATTATGGCGTTTCTGATTTCGAGACTTCGCACTCGCTTGTAGATTCTTGCACTCCGTTCGAACTGTTCCGCACTCCGTTTGTGTTGGTTCGCACTGACTTGACTTGCTGTTCGGCTTTTCACTCACTGACCCTTGGTGGTCTGTGACGCCCCCTTTTATAGGTCAGATCGCGTCAGTGGTCCGTCTTTTGGGGCGTTCCTCACGCTTTTCTGCTGACGCCTGTTTCGCAATCGATGAAATTCGAGTAGCGGTTGCTTCTGCCCGATATGCTGTGATCGCTGCACTTGGTTGGAATTCGAGCAGCGACCACCTGTTTCGCGGCCGCGGCCCACTTGGGTATCACGCTATCCGCAATGGTATGCGCTGATGGCGTACTTGCGCTTTCAATAGCGCCAAGCGGTGGTGTCCATTTTCCATCCATCCGGTAGCGTCCGCTGAAGTAGGCACGTGTGCTCTTTGGTGGAAATCAGAGCCGCGTGCACCGGTGGCCCACTTTGGTCTCCTTACATAATATGCTGCTTGCTGGCTGCAGATATTTCCATCGTTGAAACCCCTGGTTGCAGTTGTTTTCGTCGTTGGCGAAATCTGCTGACGTGGCGCAAGATCCAATGTCGTCTGCTGCAATCGTTGGGAGGGCTGCCCATAACATATGTGGCAATTGTTGCGAGGGGCGCATATAGCTTATGTCAATGCTATATGGCTCCTCACATTAGAAAGCTGTAATTTTGAAATATATGGAAATTAAATTCTGTGTACACCATTATGTTCCTAAATAAAAACAAACTAATAGACGTATTTGACAATAAATGTTGTCTTTTTCTAATACAATCTAATACAACTCGTGCGTTTCTTAGGGCACATACGGTGGCTCGAAGCTTATTCGGATAAGTGAGTAGTAGGGGATTGGGGATTCTAGGACAGGAAGTCGTAAATCTTTTTTTGTGGCAGCTCTTGAATTTTAATTGCCTAATTATAGCACTTAATTTATTGCTTTTGGGGTGGGGGTTGACAGGTGTGTGACCTTTTTGAGAAAAAGGTGTGGTTTTGGATCTAGAATATAGTGGAGGATCACTAGCGCACTTGTGTGTGCGTACGTGATTCTGTTTTTCAATTTTGGAAACTGATTAAAAATATTTAACCTGTAACCTGTGTGGGTGGGTTCATTGGTCAGTGTAAAAGGGTTTTTAGCGCTCTTTTCGCACCTTCGTTGACATTGGCTAGAACTCTTAGGACACCTCCCACCTAATGTTTTCCCACATCCTAATTACAGCATTATTGACATAACTAATGTTGAGTAGGTACTTCACACGTACGTTTGACACGTGCAGCTATCTTTTTGAGTGTCTAGGTATGTTTTCGGCTCTCTCCTTTTTCTCCTTTACACTCTGTTTGAGTGACCCTCCTTGTGACGATTTCATACAGTCTTCATACCTTAAATTGTGGATTGTGATTTATAAAAACTTAGTAGTTTTCGAACTCTTCACGCGACATCTCTATCGTACTGCTACCAAAGTGGAAAATCTTATTCATAAAAATTTCGTGATGTGCTAGCAAAGTGGAAAAACAAAAATTCGAAAAAATAAATAAATTTTATGTTAACAAAGTGGAAAACCAAAATTAAAAATTTCGTGTTGTGCGACCAAAGTGAAAATACAACAAAATAAAAAATTCCGTTTCGTGTTAACAGAGTGTTTTATTAAAAAAAAAAATTTTTTAAATGCCTGTTAAAGAGAGCAACTCTACCAACTCCTTCGAGGGCATTAAATATATTGCCGGGAGTAAGTCGACTCAGGGTCAGAGTCGCCCTAACTATTTTGATCATTCAACCTATATGGTTAATGATAACGAACTAAATACCAATATCGACATCACCAACAACACCAACTACAACATCACCCCCGCCACCTTCACCGACTTCACCAACAACACCACCCACAACATCACCCCCATCACGTTCACCAGCTCCAGCAACATCTTCATTAACAACAGCTCCCCCACCACCACCATTGCCAACTCCACCAACATCAACCACAACATCACCCCACCGCCTTCACCAACTTCGCCATCAACCCCATCACCACCACCAACTACAACATCATCCCAACCGCCTTCTCCAACATGATTTACTCGTCGATAACGCCATCATTGACTCCGTCTGAACTCTGTACCGCATGCAATGAGCAAATAATATCATCAAAGTGGAGCGCCCATCTCCGGTCAAATATGCATAAGATGCGAGTGTTTACGCCTGTGAATACCCAGGTTAAAATGATTTCGAGTGGGTTTAAAAACCGAATTAGCACATTTTCTTATGAGAATAAGAATAAAAACATTGTGGAGCCAGAAGATTTTCTGAGTGAGGCGGCTCAAGA
Organism: Drosophila sordidapex; assembly: GCA_035043295.1. NCBI lineage: Eukaryota > Metazoa > Arthropoda > Insecta > Diptera > Drosophilidae > Drosophila > Drosophila sordidapex. Next base: position 9,692 of record JAWNNA010001271.1, read on the forward strand.
AATCCTCCCACTCATAAGGAATGTGCTAATTACGCATACCGCTTGCAAAATGAATTTGGAACTCTTTGCGGAGTATATCAAATTCAGCGATGATGAAATGCTGTTAACAGTAAAATCACATCAATCCAATATGTGTGTTATTACAGCATCGAGTGATCTAGAAGAGATCATTCAAACTCATGCAGATATAATTAGCGGGAAAATGGATGAATTCCAGGAGAAGGACAGCGGCTGGACATTAACTAAAATATTGAGGCTGGAGATAAATATTAATAAATATACTCCCCTCAAAGTTTCAAGTTATATTGAAACCCCAAAAGGGCTGAGAAACAAAAAAGCTATTATAAATGTGATAAACAATGATGCATTTTGTTTTAAATGGGCGATAATCTCAGCCCTCAAAGCGCCAGCAAATAATAAGTCCGCCAGATGTTCCGCATATAAAGTTGATGCCATTGAGAGTCCATCAATAAAAATCGATGCAACACTCACGCTCAACTTTTCAAATATGACCTTTCCTCTACCTCTGGACCAAATCAAAATTTTTGAAGATCAAAACCAAAACATTAGTATCAATGTTTTTGGTTTTGATGAGCAGACGGGCGCTGTCAACGGCCCATTATATGCGACAATGCGGGAAAAGGAAATCCATATTAGTCTGATGTTGCTGGAGGGTGAAGACCGGGCACATTTTGTATGGATCAAAAATTTGTCAAGGTAATATTTTTTAATAAATATTCTTTATTAAAAAAACAATTTTCATATACATATACATTTATTGTTCATATATATTTACATATATTTTTTCATATACTTTCAGGCTTGTAAGACGTCAAATTACGTCCCACCATGGGCAACTCTATTTCTGCAGGACATGCCTCAACTACTCCCACAATGAGAGGATGCATATCGAACATCGGCAACAGTGTGGAAAGGTGGTTTCTACGCTCCCATCACAGGAAAAGGCAAGCCTTAGTTTTAAAAATTATAATCGTAGCTTAGATGTACCATTTGTAGTGTATGCCGACTTTGAATGCATACTCACCCCCCTCAATGCCCAACTTAGTGAGAATGTTGTAGCAACTTCTCAACACATTCCTATAGCCTTTTCATATTACATAAAGTGTGCATTTAACCCAGCTCTAGACAAGTTTGTTTTAGAGACTGGGGAGGATGCAGGTGTAAAATTCGTCAAGTCTCTTATCAGAGATGTAGGCGAAATTTACACCAATTATTTGTTTGTTATAAAAGCTATAGCCATGAGTGCCGATGAAGAGTATAGTTTTAGAAACGCTCTCATTTGTCACATTTGTCAAAAGTCCTTAGGCAATGATCGCGTTAGAGATCATCCCCCATCATCAAACACTTTGAGTTATACTGCAGAAGAAAGAAGGTCGTTAAGGTCAAAACTCACAACTGAGAACAAATTGTTTTTAAAGTCATTGGGCCTAAAAATACGAGAACAATGAGTAATTTGTTAGCTGTTCGAGAGAAACCGTTTTTGGATGAGAGTATCACCAAAAAAGAATATCATAGCTACTCTCCCTATCTCCAATCATTTAAGAGTAATGATGAAGTGAGAATCACAATCCAAAATCAGGACTTATATGTGCTACCGAGCGAGAGTTTTATTAATATTGAGGGCTTGATTTCTTTGGCTAACAACACGCCTACAGGAGGTGGTAAACTAAAAAACAATTGCATGAGCTATCTTTTTGATGAGGTTCGATATGAGTTGAATGGAATTGAAATTGATCGAACAAGGTTTGTTGGCACTTCGTCAACCTTAAAAAACTATATTTCCTTGAATAAGCCTGAAAGTCGCATGCTTGAGAATTCTGGCTGGTTTAATGGAAACGAAAAACAACTACCAACTGAAGGATATTTTAATTTCTCTCTTCCTCTTAAAAACCTGCTTGGATTTTGTGAAGATTATAACAAAGTCTTATTAAATTGTAAACATGAACTAATTCTACTCATAACTAAAAATATGGATGAAGTATATCATACTAAAATTGACAGTACTGAGTATAAATTAAATATAACTAATATTACATGGAAAGTACCACATATTACTCTCAGTGATGAGAAGAAATTACTAATGTTAAACATAACAAAAAATGGAGGCTCACTTCCGCTAGCATTCCGCAGTTGGGATTGTTATCTCAATCCAACACTAGCAGAGGGTACTCAACACGTATGGAATGTCAAGCTTGCGGCCAATAGAGAACGACCTCGTTTTGCTATAATAGCCTTTGTACTAGATAATAAATTGATTCAAAATCATTTGCGAAACTTGAAAGTGTACTTGAACTCTGAGACGTATCCCTATGATGATATGAATATAAATTTTAAACGTGATCGATTTGCAAGTTTGTATGATATGTATGCAAATTTTCAAGCAAGTTACTATATGAAGCAGAGTGAACCATTGTTATCACCTAAGGAATTCAAAGAAAAAGCACCAATTGTTGTTATAGATCTAACACATCAGAATGAGAGTGTAAAAAATGGTCCGATTGATATCAGAGTTTCCATTGAGTTGGATAGTGCCAGCGTTAAAAACACTAAAGTATATTGTCTACTTATGCACGATCGGTTAGTTGAGTATTCACCATTAACGGGATTAGTTCAGCGCATCGTTTAAATGAATTTGATGGAGAATCAAGTAGTTGTCGACATCCAAGGATTTTATGGAAATAACAACTATTTTATATTAAAAGAAATTGCACTAGTTTTTAAAAATGATTATTACCAAGACGTTCATTATCTTATAAAACCACCATATGATTTTCTCAGATTAAATAAGAAGGCGCGTAAAACGGCAATATGGTTAACTAGAAATCAACACAATCTCTGTTGGAATGATGGAACTGATAGCTTTTTAAAAGTTAGAAATTATCTTCGTGACCTTGTTAATAATATGAGCGTAATCACGAAGGGACATACAAAGAAAAAGTTTCTTGAAAAATTTCTAAGGACTTGTGTAGTGAACATTGAAGAAAATGGATGTCCACGATTAGATGGGCTGAAATTTAATGTTTTCTCCGACTGTGGGTCCCATCAAAATAAAGGTGTATGCGCCTTAAGAAACGCTCGAGTTGTATTAGATTTTATTATGAACTTTAATATAAGTGTGATGTAGATCTAATGGTTAAAATGAATAAAGAAAAACTTCAAATTTATAATTGAGTGTGTTTATTATTTAGGAACATGATGGTGTAAACAGAATTTAATTTCCATATATTTCAAAATTAGAACTTTCTAAGATTACAAAGAGTTTAAATAAATTGTTTAGAGCACATTGGTTTGATATTTTCTTATGTATTCTGCAATTTGTGAAAAAGTTTGGACAGTGAGTTAAGCTTTGATCTAGTTCTAAATCAATTATTTTTGTAGTTAAATATTTAGTTAAAAACTGTTTCTTAGCTCTACCTCGTACAATAACTGAGGCGAAACTATTTAATGGACTTAATATATCACCAAGGCTTAAATAAGAAATGTCTCCTTCACTCCAATCCAAGGCATCAACATACTGTTTAGTTATTTTTAGGGTTTTTCTAGTTATTTCATCCAGCTCTTTTATGTCATAGGGAGGCTTGAAGTGGTAGAAATTCGGTACGATTGATCCAGCTTGCATGAAGGCCAATTCTTTTATAAAAATCTGTCTCTCATTTCCAAATATATACTGGAAGTCAAGAAGAACACACGAGCTTCTGTCTATCTTAATCATTTCGTGTTTAATGTATAAAATGTACTGTGAATCATGAGCTAGACTCTTCACCTTAAATAGCGCTCACAACGCAATTTTTTAGTTAGTTTGAGCCAACTTTTCAATCGATATGGACACACTTCAGCTAAGAAAATCTAGAAATTCGAGAAAAACACAAGATCATGAAATCATTTTTGGATTTGAGTATTTTGTTAATCTACAATTAAAATTAAAGTGTGGCTTTTCAACAACGAGACGATTTACACCAATGGTTTGGATGCAGCAACATAAGCGTAATTTCATTGGATTTGGAAAAGAGGAATGGCTTCAATTATTAACATTTAAGGAATATATCCAGTTAAGGCTTGAGCAGTTTGAGTTCTTGATGCCTGATACATTAATGGATAATCCCAAGATTGACAGCATAAAGTGTCATTTTAAAATTAGAAAATCAGATAAGCAATGCATATTAATTTTAAATCAATATGGTAATAAAATTGAGTTTGATAGTGAGTCATGGAGAGCCTTCATAAGATTGGGAATATTTTTAACATCATTCTTATGTTGGAACACGTTGCTGAAAAATCAAATTTGTAATATATATAATAAATACATTATCCCTAAATGTTCAAAGATGGGAAAATATGATGTACACCTTTTAGATTTAGATGTAACGTATGGACATGAAGCAGAAATTGATCTAACTCGTTTATGTTTTGAAATTTCAAGAAAGATGGGAAAAGAAATAAAAAAAGATGTAAACCAGTATAGACAAGTATTACAAAAGAAAGTGACACAAGTATAGGCTCTTTACAAATTAAGTAAAAATAATTCTTTAGTTGCATTTATGCTTTTGAAGAATACACACCACATTATGGGTCTAATTTCGAATTTTGGATTTAAAACAAATGTGAGGAAAATTGATGATTTCCTCAAGGAGTTTGAGGATGTGATTTTTCCTGAGCACGCCAAACTGCTTGAGGAATACCGAGAATATTTCTTAGAGTATGAAAACTATCGTCTTATTAAATCACAATATGGAAAGCACTTGACGGTGTGCTCATGGTCCTCGAATGATGCAACAGAAGGAGCTGATACATGTGCTTGCCACTACTTTGTATCATATAAAAGAAAACTGGATCGTCTTATATTTCAATACACTAACCTAAGAAAGAGGTTCAACAAAATGGATATTAATAATAATAATACATTTTAATATATACATTTATCTTTAAAAATATACTGTAAAAATAAGAAATAAATTATGTTATGAAAACGTAAACAAAAAAAAAAATCTTTTATTTTAACATACTAAACTATATAAACATAGGTAAGAAGTCTGCAGGTATACAAAACAGAGCAGGCCATTATTTCAAATTATTGTGAAATCAGGAGGGTCACTCAAACAGAGTGCACTGTAAGAGGGAGACAACCGATAACACACACACAAAAAGATAGCTGCACGTGTCAAACGTACGTGTGAAGTATCTATTCAACATCAGTTTACGTCAATAATGCTGTAATTAGGATGTGGGAAAACATTAGGTGGGAGGTGTCCTAAGAGTTCTAGCCAATGTCAACGAAGGTGCGAAAAGAGCACTAAAAACCCTTTTACACTGACCAATGAGACCCACCCTTAAAAAAATCAACATCAAATCATCTAGCTGCACACTTGTGCGCTAGCTGCTAACCGATCTTCCACTATATTCTAGCACATAGGTTAGAGGTTACATATTTTTAATGAGATTCCAAAATTCAAAAACACAATCACGTACGCACACACAAGTGCGCGAGTGATCCTCAACCTGACCCCAACCCCCAATAAAAATAGGACTTCCTGTAGGACTTCCTGTCATAGAATGTCCAATAAAAAGTGTCAAATCACGTACGCACACACAAGTGCGCTAGTGATCCTCCACTATATTCTAGCATCCAGGATACAGGTTACATATTTTCAATTAGATTCCAATTGAAAAACACAATCACGTACGCACACACAAGTGCGCGAGTGATCCTCAACCTGACCCCAACCCTCAATAAAAAAATAGGACTTCCTGTCTTAGAATGCCCAATAAAAAGGATCATCCATAAATCTAGACCCTTTGATCATAAATGTCACGCACGTGACCCAAAACCACACCTTTTTCTCAAAAAGGTCACACACCTGTCACCCCCCACCCCAAAAGTAATAAATCAAGTGCTATAATTAGGCAATTAAAATTCAAGAGCTGTCACAAAAAAAGATTTACGACTTCCTGTCATAGAATCCCCATTCCCCTACTACTTAAGTCTCAAAGAAAAAATAAACTGGGGTTTCCCCACCTGGTAGGTAGGATTATGTACAAATGTTGCCTGCTGTTTATGTGGGATATGGTAAGCCAGGCTTTATCGGCTGGCTTAACATAACATACGATCCACATCTTCTCTCTTTGCAATGCAATCAGCTATCAGCGCACTCAGCACTGTTAGCAGCCTCCACACAGCGCACTCAGCGCTGTTATCTCTAACATAAAAGCTAATATGTTATCATTAAAAAAGTACTTATCTTTGAAATAAACATTCTAGTGATTAAAACACCCCGCTGCCTTTTATTGAAGGAAGAAAGAAGAATAGGAAAAAGACGCCCCCCACATTTTCATACAAAGAAGCAACTTGTCTCCGCTCGCCCCAGCCCGCATAGGTGGATTTTTCGAATCAACATCCAGATAAGTACATCCAACTTATCTCCATCCAAATACAGTCCGCGGAACTGCCAATTCCTGGCCTCCATAACTCCGAATACCATAAGGTATTAAAAGTCTGATAATTGTACGTAGAAAAAAGTGCGAAAAGTGTGAAGTGAAAATTGTCTCCTCAGCAGCCATTTTTTTCGACTATCCAAAGTCCAAATGGCTCGCAATTTCACTTTCGCTGACTTATATGTATCCCATACACACTTTTTAATGATACAAGTACAATTATTTTTCATTCCCAAATTAATTTACACAGCAAGCTCGGCACAATTTTGCCTGCTGCAAATTTAAATTTAAATTAAAACACCACGAATCCACAATCCAATTGCATACAAACATACATATGCAATACACAATTCTTGGCCGTACACTGCACACCATCTACATCCATACAGTGTATCAAAGCTTATTTGGATCAGTGTCAAAGAAAAAATGGATATGCTTGCCATAAGCTAACCATTCATTATTTTTCAGAAATTCCAAAGACCGATGGTAGGTATATATATTAACCACCAAAATTAATATATGACCCCAATACACTGGGGTTTCCCCACCCGCTAGGTAGAGTTATGTAAAAAAGTACCCTAATTTGAGGGGAAATTTTATTTGGATCAGTATAAATAAAATAATATATTTGCATTATAAAAACTTAAATAAGGATGTTAATACTTAGGATGATATCCTTTAGCCTTAACCACTTCCCTTAACCTATTATTCATGGAAGATACCACCTTCCTGGTAGCTTCTGCTCCACTCATCCCGCAGAGCATTTTTGAGTTCTTCTTTGCTGGATATGCTGTGCTTCCGGATGTTATTTTCCAGCAGAGCCCACAAATTCTCAATAACATTTAAATCTTGAGACTGGGTCGGTGGAATTATCATGTGGGGCAGTTCCTGATTAGCCAGGACTGTACTATCTTTTCCTTATGCTTGGGATCGTTGTCCTGGTTGAACCGGAAAGTACGTCGGATTCCTACCTTCTCGGCACTTTGGACTAAATTTTCCTTTAGTATATTGAAGTTCACATTCTTGTCCATTGTTGTTCAAAAAATCACAAAATTCCGGAATCCGGCTGACGAGATACATACCCATGAAATGTCAATTCCTCCACCATGGTTGACTGTTGCCTTTACGTGTTTGGGATTCAGGTCAGTATTGGACTGTCGCCACACACAATTCCGTCCGTCTGAGTGAAAATTTTTGAATTTGGACTCATCTGCAAATATGACTGTGTTCCAGAACTCCAAATCCTTGTCCAAGTGGTTTTTGGCGAACGTCATCCTAGTCCCTTTATTTTGTATGCTTATAAAGGGCTTCTTCCGTGGTACTCGGGCATTAAAGTCATGTTTGCGCAGAAACCTGCACAAAGTTTCCACACAGCACTTTTTCCCCATTTCATCCTGCGCCTGTTTAGTCAGTTTTGGAGCCGATAGCTTGGGATTTCCTCTTATTTTCCTGATGATCCTTCGCTCCTCCTCTTCGGTGAAAATCTTGTTTGGTGTCGAATGGTGTTATAATCAGTTGAGTTGCTCAGATTGACCATTTCAGCGATTTTGCGATGTGCATATCCGTTTTTGTGGTGTTCCAGGATGAGTTTTAGTAGTTCAATGATAGTCTGTTTGTCCATAGTCCTTTTTAGCTTATTGCACCCGAGATGCAGGATAAAACTATACTGACTACGAAGGATTGGTCTACTTATACCGAAAATACTCAACTTTAGGTAAAAAATCCGGGTTTTATGGCACCCAGGTGTCCACAATGTACCTGCTCCAAATGAAAACTCGGCCTAAAAGTATGCTACATTTTTATAATCCTACCTAGCAGAAGGGAAAATCCCAGTGTATTGGGGTCATATATTAATTTTGGTGGTTAATATATATACCTACCATCGGTCTTTGGAATTTCTGAAAAATAATGAATGGTTAGCTTATGGCAAGCAATTCCATTTTTTCTTTGACACTGATCCGAATAAGCTTTGATACACCGTACATACGTTAAAACATATAACCATATAACAAAATAAAATAATAAGGTTTGGCCGCACACACAAACACAAAGAGATTAGTAACCACTTCCACCATCAGTGATGGCAAAGAATTAATACTGTAACGAACCTTTTCAGTTCGTCCAGTTTTAGCTGGGCTAAAACTCAGCCGAGCTATGGGTTCGAGCAACAAATTTATATTTGATTGCGCTGCGATAATTAATACCACGTGTCCTTTATATATTAACTAAAGGTTTGATTTATTTTAATTATTATTATGTTATTATGGTAACTGCCCTAAGGATATCCCTTTGATATCCGGCGTTCCATGTACCAGCTAGGTGGCGATCAGACCTTCTCTGTCTGGCTTCGCTCCTAGATTTCGCACTGACTGCGGTGAGTCTCAGACTGCCTGCCTCTGACTGACTCCTTCGAAGCTCCTTGCTGGTGGATCGTCCTGTTACGATCCACTGGTCGACGTGTTGCCTCTGCTCGTCGACTTGCACTGCTCCCTCGAAGCTCCTTGCTAGTGGATCGTCCTGTTACGATCCACTGGTCGACGTGTTGCCTCTGCTTGTCGCCTTTGCACTGCTCGACTTCTGTATCTGCGACGCCCTCTTTTATAGGTCGGGTCGCATTGGTGGCGTGATCTTTTTGGTATTTCTCTAATACCGTTTTGCGATCGCTGCAGTAAAGCAGCGGTCACCTATTTTAAGGTTGCTGTCCGCTGAGGTCGCTGCACTCGCTGAACTTAGAATAGGCGCACCTGCGCTGTCCGATACGGGATGTGCTGACGGCGCCCATTATCCGGTAGCGTCCGCTGAAGTAGGCACGTGCGCTTTGGTTGTTGGTTGAAATGCAAGCTTGCTCTCCCACGGTGAATATGCTGACCAACAGCGCGTGTGCCATTTGGTTGTGGTAATGCAATCTTGCATTCCCATGTGAATATGCTGACCAAGGCGTTGCTTTGTTTTCCTGTGATATGCTGACCAAGGCGTGTGTGTCGCCGTTGATTTCGTTGTCGTCGAAATCTGCTGATGCGGTGCCGGATCCAATGTCGTTTGTTGCGATCGTTGCGAGGGCTGCCCATAGCGTATGTGGCAGTTGTTGTGAGGGGCGCATATAGCATATGTCAGGCTATATGGTTCCTCACACTCCCCCCTTCCTTCGGTAAGTGGAAGACTTCCACTTCGGTGATCGTATTGACAATGTTGTTGCCTTTTCCGTAAAAGTGTTGAGCAAACGTTTTTCGTTTGTACTACGAGTTGTAACGTTCTTGACGGCCGCTGCCTTGCGTTCTGATTAGTGCTGCCGTTGCACTTTTCTTCTTCTTTTTTTATGTGTTTATTATGTCGTGCCTTGCGTTCGTAGCTCTGCCGTTCCATGAACGTTATCGTAGGTCATGCACATTTCTGCATTCTACTGCAATTTGAGTGGCGTGTGAACATTCGCCGCGTCCAGGGCTGTTCACCTGTTTTGGACTTGCCTTAGGGCTCCTATTCGTGTTTACATTTATATTGTTATTCTTATTATTTTTTTTTTGTTGATTTGTATATATCTATTTATTTATTTATTATTGTCGATTTATTTGTTGGAGTCTTTCTTTAATTTTGGGGGCTTGGGGACTCACCAGTCTCCTTGCTGTGTGGCTTTAAGTCGCTCACATGTGCCGTCCTTATCCGCTTATCTGCCCAGCTCCTTAGCTTGCAGATCACCGGTGACGTGAAATCCATGATTTGGTACGAGCCTCCGTATCTCGGTGCTAGCTTGGCTTCGAACCCTTCAGCTCCATTTGATAGGTGGTGTAACTTCACCCACACCCTATCTCCGATTTTGGGGCTCCATCGCTTGCGACGTAGGTTGTAGTGCCTTCCTTGGTCCTGCGAGGCTTCGACCGCGGCCAATTGACTTGCCTTATATTGCTTACATTCTTCGCATTGTTGGACATACGCTCTTACGTCTCTATATAAGCCTGGCCAGTAGTAACGCGCTGCTACTCGGGCTATTGTCTTTCTGCTCCCCGTATGTCCTGCGGTGGCGGTGGCCTCACCTAGAACTTGTGTCCTTTGCCCGGTTGGCACACATAATTTCCAGGCTGCTACATCCTCTTTTCCAGTTCTATGAGGTATGTGTCTGTACAGTTTTCCAGACTTGTCCATGTAATCTGGAAACTTCCTCGGATTTCTCGTTATGGCCGTTCGCATCTTTTGGATCCAGTGGCAGTTTTTATTGGCTTGGTCCATCGTGTCTCCCACAATTGAGATTCTCCGGCATGTCTCCTTCCGGGGCTGTCGAGATTTGGCATCTGCAACACTTACTGCTGGTTTGACTGTCTTTGCTATGTACAGTCTCTCTTCCTGACGCTCTCGAATTCTTTTTCCCGGTATATTTATCCTCAGGCCTGCGCACTCCAAAACCGTTCCCATCCCAGACAGAAAATCCCATCCGAGAACTAAGCCATCGATAACTCCTGGGAGTATCAGTAGAGTAATATCCATACTACTCCTTCCGAACCTGATATTCACCTCGACTTGTTCTCGGACTCTGCAGTTTCGGCCATCTGCCATGCGGACTCGCCGTTCGGTTGCGCATCGTCGGCCTACGTCGAACAGTCCACGAGCTAGCTTCTCGCTAATGAAACTACTCGTGGCCCCTGTATCGATCGTAGCCTTGTGCTGGCAGTTGTCGATCTCTACGACCGCTGTCAGCTGTGCTCCCTCGTCCTGCAGGCTGCCTATTAGCGTCTTGGGGTTGCCCTTGTTCGGCTCCCGCTCGCCCCTCGGTGGCGAACGCCGGTGACCTTTTCCCGACGGACAACATTCTGACGTGCGAACTCCGATTCGTCCACATATCCAACAATAGTCCAGCATAGGATTTGTGCACTCTATCGCACGGTGTCCGTTCTGGCCGCAATATCTGCAAGCCATCGCTGGATTATTTATATGCGTTTGTCTATTGTCGCGTCTCGTCTTCGGGGCTGGTCTGGGTCTCGTGTCGGTTTCGACTCTCTCGTGGTACGCTTTGCTGTGTGTCCGTCCACTATCCTCTATCCGCATAAGTCGTGGCCAGTCTTGCCTTGGCGCGGGCTCTATATGGTGATAGCGACGTCTCTGTGGTGGATCCCTGTGGCTCTGTTGAGGCTCTACTTGCCTTCGCTGTGGAGTGTTGAAACTCGGGTGCTCCACGCTGCTCTGCTGTCTCAACTTCTCCCTGTCTACCTCGAGTTCCTCAAACGCAGCTGCCAAATGCATCAATTCTGCCAAGTTGTTGAATTGACCTGGCCTGGCGTACGCTCGTAGGTCTGGAAGGCTGTTGCTGTAGATTTTGTGTAGTTGCTCCACCGCCGAATACTGTAGTGGCCGCATTAGCGTCTGCATCCACCATATACAGCTTAAATGGCTCGATTATACCCTGACGTCTTCGGGTGACTTCGTCTTTTAAGTTTTCGAAGTAATCTCTTGGCAAGAAGTACTCTTGAAAACTCTGGACAAATGTTCCCCATCTCGTCCAGTGTTGATTGTTGGCTACATACCATTTCAGTGCCATTCCCTGGAGTAGTTCAGGCATGGTCCTGGGAATTAAATTCAAGTCGAGTCCATATGTATCGGCTGACCACTCGACTTGCTCCAAGAATTCTAATGGTTTCGTGGTGCCGTCGAAGCGAAAGTTCCACTCCCGGACTTGTTTTGCTACCCTCGGGTATTCCTGGGACATATCCGTCGCCGTGTTGTCGCTTGTGGGCACTCTTCTTGATGGCTGTGGTGTGGGTGTTTTCCACACTGTGTTGTTGTCGTCTCGAGCGCGTGCTGCTGCGCTAGTTGTTGGTATGCTCAACTGGGCGAAATCTACGTTCGTCGCTTCTCTTGCATCCGCAACTTTTCTTATTTCTTTGGCCTGTGGAATTCTGCCATGAATAGCTGCCAAATCCTGAATCCTCGTGCTGTATGGTAGTCTGGATTCGTGAGTGTCCACCCACTCTCCGAATTGTCGACGCATCTCATCCAGTGTTCCTCTGAGATCTACTTGGAATTCTTCTCCAATCTCAAGACTTCCTCCTTCTTGAGGGTGTATACCCAGGCACGAACCATTTTTGTTTTGTTAATATATATTATGTGTATTAATTATCGCAACCACCAACGTTGGGCGCCAGTTGTAACGAACCTTTTCAGTTCGTCCAGTTTTAGCTGGGCTAAAACTCAGCCGAGCTATGGGTTCGAGCAACAAATTTATATTTGATTGCGCTGCGATAATTAATACCACGTGTCCTTTATATATTAACTAAAGGTTTGATTTATTTTAATTATTATTATGTTATTATGGTAACTGCCCTAAGGATATCCCTTTGATATCCGGCGTTCCATGTACCAGCTAGGTGGCGATCAGACCTTCTCTGTCTGGCTTCGCTCCTAGATTTCGCACTGACTGCGGTGAGTCTCAGACTGCCTGCCTCTGACTGACTCCTTCGAAGCTCCTTGCTGGTGGATCGTCCTGTTACGATCCACTGGTCGACGTGTTGCCTCTGCTCGTCGACTTGCACTGCTCCCTCGAAGCTCCTTGCTAGTGGATCGTCCTGTTACGATCCACTGGTCGACGTGTTGCCTCTGCTTGTCGCCTTTGCACTGCTCGACTTCTGTATCTGCGACGCCCTCTTTTATAGGTCGGGTCGCATTGGTGGCGTGATCTTTTTGGTATTTCTCTAATACCGTTTTGCGATCGCTGCAGTAAAGCAGCGGTCACCTATTTTAAGGTCGCTGTCTTCTGAGATCACTGCACTCGATGGATTTGGAGCAGCGCTCACCTGCGTCAGGGTTTCTATCGCGGAAGTAGGCACGTGCGCTGTGGTTGTTGGTTGAAATGCAAGCTTGCTCTCCCACGGTGAATATGCTTGGTTGTGGTAATGCAATCTTGCATTCCCATGGTGAATATGTGGGCCAGTGGTAATGCAATCTTGCATTCCCATGTGAATATGCTGACCAGCAGCGCGTGTGCCATTTGGTTGTGGTTGTTGGTTGTAGTGCCCAACTGTTTTCCGTATATGCTGACCAAGGCGTGTGTGTCGCCGTTGATTTCGTTGTCGTCGAAATCTGCTGATGCGGTGCCGGATCCAATGTCGTTTGTTGCGATCGTTGCGAGGGCTGCCCATAGCGTATGTGGCAGTTGTTGTGAGGGGCGCATATAGCATATGTCAGGCTATATGGTTCCTCACAATACAATTAATTCAATTAACGTGTGTGTTCAAAAATGAACATCCTATAATAAGATATATAATTAGAAAAATCATTGCAAGCCATAAAGTTGTGGGGCCTAATAGTTAAATGATATCGCCGACTCTCGGCTGGCTCTTGGCAGAATGTTCAAAAATGAACACCCTGTATTTATATATATATCACATGTACCAGTACTAGCTGATGCCTGACTAGCCTTGTTCATCGCGGTACCTGCTGCTGAAGTTGGATGCGCAACTACCGTTATTTGCAGCTGCCTTCATCGACAGGCGCGATCCAGCTGCCTTCATCGACGGTCGCCCGATCCAGCAGCACTTTACATAAATTTAGACTAAGCATTTTTGTATAAATAGAGAACCTGCTCATCAGAGCACTTCAGTTCGATATTACACATCAACTCGGTTTAATCATTAAACATTTGGTCCTTCGAGACTCTATTGTTTTCCCCCATCAGTAATAAGAGATATATAGTTAAACCAGCACCTTAAAGTCTGATAGTCAGCTACAGGTTGCAAAAATAAATTACTTTGCTCTCCCCCAACAGTGGTAAGAGGCATTGTATAAAATAATTTGTTTAAACAAAGAAAAGATTGTTTAATACAATAATATACACAGAAAAGTGTTGGGCGTTCTCGAGGCCAGAAACATCGAAAGTGTAAAATTTTTGGAGACTCGACAAGTCGTCGTGGGAGTCGTCGTCGAGGGAGACAATTTTTGGAGACTCGACAGTCGTCGTGGGAGTCGTCGTCGAGGGAGTGGTGGTGATCTTCGTCCTAGCTGGACTGATTCATAGCGGGAGAGCGAGATAAGAGGTAGAGGTAGAAAAGGGATCATCGATAAAAAAGCCATTAGGAAAAGGCAGTGAGGAAGAATTGTGGTATATTGTAAACCCATTGCAACATTATCTAAGGGAAGTAAAGGAGGAATTAAAAAATACTCATAATGATAAAATCCTAACGTTGCACAGGAACAAAATTTATTTTCTGTGGGATAGAGTTTTACAAAAGTCAAAACAATTTGAGATCAAAATCGCATATTATGAACCAAGTTGAAGAATTAAGGTTCGATGTAGGAAACATGCTCAGTATATGTGAGCAAGGAATAAGTGATTTCAGTGTGATTTCAGAAAAACTACCAGCATTGCCCAAAATTGAAGTACCCATGTGGGTACAAAATTTTATTGCAAACGACTGCAGTAACAAAACAGAGAAACAATTAAAAATGAATTTTATATTTACGAAACAATGACAGGAGCCAACACTATGGAAGAGGCTTAAAATGAAGTTAAGCTAGTGTTAACTGAGTTGGGAAATGCATGAATTTAAGAAAATCGATATCAAACACTCCAGAAATAATAGACACTTTCGAAAATACTGGAGAAAATAAAATACTAACTATCGAAGAAAACAAGACTGTAAAAAACGTTAGGATTGCAATGGGAACCGCTCAAATTCAAAGTAAATTGTGGAAATAACACGAAAGTAAATAAAAGGCAAATACTATCCACATCAGCTAGAGTTTATGACCCGTTAGGATGGCTATCACCAGTGACGATTGTAGGGAAGATGTTAATGCAAAGACTTTGGATAACTGAACAAAGTTGGCATCAGGAATTATCGGATGACGACGTAAATGTATGGACAACATACAAAAGCCAATTGAAGTTTTTAGAAGAAATTAGAATTCCAAGATGGATAAAAAATAAGATAAATGTATTAATGCAACTTCATGGTTTTTCTGATGCATCGGATAAGGCATTCGGAGCAGTGGAAACCATAACAGAAGGAAAGATAGGAAATCTTGATAGATGGAAATTAATTAAAAGAGAGAGTTCTGGCAAAAATGGAAAGATAAGTAATTTTACATATTACAGTAATTTTAGCTATAATTATAATAAGATACAATAAGAAAAATCATTGCAAAAGAAAATTCATTATAAGCCATAATGTTGTCGGGCCTAATAATCAAATGATAACGCCGACTCTCGGCCGGCCCTTGGCAGAATGTTCAAAAATGAACACCCTATAATAAGATATATAATTAGAAAAATCATTGTAAGCCATAAAGTTGTGGGGCCTAATAGTTAAATGATATCGCCGACTCTCGGCTGGCCCTTGGCAGAATGTTCAAAAATGAACACCCTGTATTTATATATATATCACATGTACTAGTACTAGCTGATGCCTGACCTGATCTTAATCATCGTTATTAGGTTTAATCATTAAACAGTGTGTTATTGTTTTTATTGTTATTATTATTGTGATAATAATAATTATTCTAAAATTGTTCACGTCCGTCAAACATATTGTTTTGTGTTTTCATTTCATTTCATTTTCCGCTGACTTTAAGTGCATTTATTGATTTGTCACTCCGCGTCAATTGCACAGTCAGCTGTTTTTATAATCACATGCCAGCACATCCAGAGCTGCAGTGATATAAAAAATATTTTTATGCGAGATTACCATTCCGAATAAAAAATTTTTATTCCCGTCCGTTCCGTTTCCACTCGTTTAAAAATTATAAAAATATTTATTTTATTTTTTGTGTGAAAATTTCTGCTTCATTCTGTGAGTATCTATATCCATATATATATCCATTAGCTCAAACCAAACTATCAGCGAAGATTGGCGAAGGAGTGACTCACAGTCATATAACAAGAAGCAATTATCCGTTCCTCCACAACGTGATATCAAAAGTTCGCCCAGTTCCGCATCATGTGCTTCCAAGAGACCATCTCCACGGTCGTCGGCTTCAAAGGTCAAAAGTGACCTAGCTCCTACAGGGAATATAAAGCCCGTTAACCCAAAACAGCTCATTCCAAGGAGTCCGATAGGCACACGCGCTCAAGTCAGAAAAATTATATACACGGGCGAAATGGCTTTGAGCGATTTCATTGCAACCTCCGATAGACTTAGCCATTATGAGGCTATGATCAACGTCCCATCCTCCACTCCTGCTACAGTTTACACACTCGAGATCCGACGAGACTAAATCCGTTCCCTGTGGGAAAAGGTCGAAAAGGAATACGAGTTGTGCTCCAAGACTGCGATCCAAGGGGAAAGCAGTGAAGACCGTGCGATTAGGCAGAATAAGTATTTCCATTGCTATTCTGTCTACGAACGCTGTGCAGCTCAACTCAGTGAGTAAATCGCACAAGCTGCGGCTGCAAGCAGACCGCAGCCAGCTCCACAAGCACCACCGATAAATATAGTCAATAAAGTTGCCTCCGACTACTATGGTGAGAATTCATCGTCCAGCGGGTACTCGCCTTCGCCCACAACAGTCGCTCATTCTACGCAGTCGGCATTCGCTCAGCTAACGCCGTTTGTTGAGGGCAGTTCCACCACTGGTCCACCTCCAGATGCAACCCACAGTTGGTGGATTGTCACAAGCATTATTTCGCCTACAGAAGGGCACCCATCTCTACAAAAGTCCGCTGACAGCGCAGGAAACTTCAACTACAGCAACACCCTTTGGTCATCAAGCGCCCTTTGCGCCCACATCTGCAACTCCTGCTATTTTTAATCCATTTGAAGAAGCAAAAGCAACAGAAGTTGCCTCATTTGCAGCTACTGCACAGGAAGTCCCACTCTTTTCGGCAGCTCCACCACCTTCTCTTTTTGTGCCACAGACGATCACAGCCACAGAGATCTGTGCGTCAGCCACTCTACCAAGCGCTTCCCTCTTCGAACCCGTCTCGGTACCAACAGCCACGCGCTGCGGAAGTGAAAGCGTTTTCTTCGCCTTTCCGCAGAGAAGCGGTTGAGAGCAGTGCTCATTAACCATTACTGCCCGAACTGCCTGGCACTCCGAAGGTACCTGCCGCAGTGGTGCGATGTGTCGGGTGTGCAACGGACCACACCACACTCTGCTCCATCCGCGAGATGCCGATCAGGTGCCAAGGCGTCGGCGCCAATCAGAGGACACCCCTTCGCCAGACCGTCGGTCCTCCTCACCCAGTGGATCTATTATGCCAAGGCGTCGGCGCCAAGCAGAGGACACCCCTTCGCCAGCCCGTCGCTCCTCCTCACCCAGTGGATCTACTACGCCTATGGACAGCCGCTCACCGCCCACATCTCCAAGGGCTCTAATTATGACTTCGTTGGCCTCGTTGATGCAGCACACAAGCGTGAACATTCTACCAACCGATACTGCTCCACACCGGTGCCAAATCGTTCGAGACTCGAGCATGTTGCCCGATGAGTCGCAAAAATGCTTCACTGGCAACGGCCTTTGGGCTTTCCGTCACCAGCATTGGGTCCGAACGCGTTTGTACCGCTGTGCTCCGATCGAGGTCAACGGAGCTAAATCGGGAAATTGTGCTTGAGGTGGACCCTCAACTCCACTATCGGACCCCACTCCGAGCCGTCAGCAAGGAGCTTCATGATAAATTCTCGAATGTTGTATTGTCCGACGAGGGATGGCACACTCCAGCGACTATCTCGCTAATCCTCACATCATCCTGCCGGGCATGCTTCCGCGTCAGGGTGGCCTTCCTCTCGGTCAGAACACGGAGTTTGGCTGGATGCTGACCGGCAATTGCCGATCCTAAGGCAACATATATTTTTTTTTCTCCATTGGGGGGGAGGATGTTTATGTGGGATATGGTAAGCCAGGCTTTATCAGCTGGCTTAACATAACCTACGACCACATCCTTTCTCTTTGCAATGCAACCTGCTCTCAGCGCACTCAGCGCTGTTAGCAGCCTCCACACAGCGCACTCAGCGCTGTTATCTCTAACATAAAAGCTAATATGTTTGCATTAAAAAAGTACTTGTAATCTTTGAAATGAACATTCTAGTGATTAAAACACCCCGCTGCCTTTTATTAAAGGAAGAAAAAAGATTAGGAAAAAGACGCCCCCCCACATTTTCACCTACTTTTCAGAGCACGTTTCATGGAAGCCATAAAACCCGGATTTTTTACCTAAAGTTGAGTATTTTTGGTATAAATAGACCAATCCTTCGTAGTCAACTTAGATTTATCCTGCATCACGGGTGCAATAAGCCAAAAAGGGCTATGGACAAACGGACTACCATTGAACTACGAAAACTCATCCTGGAACACTTCCAAAACGGATATTCACATCGCCAAATAGCTGAGATGGTCAATCTGAGCAACTCAACTGATTATAACACCATTCGACACCAAACAAGATTTTCACCGAAGAGGAGGAGCGAAGGATCATCAGGAAAATAAGAGGAAATCCCAAGCTATCGGCTCCAAAACTGACTAAACAGGCGCAGGATGAAATGGGGAAAAAGTGCTGTGTGGAAACTTTGTGCAGGTTTCTGCGCAAACATGACTTTAATGCCCGAGTACCACGGAAGAAGCCCTTTATAAGCATACAAAATAAAGGGACTAGGATGACGCTCGCCAAAAACCACCTGGACAAGGATTTGGAGATCTGGAACACAGTCATATTTGCATATGAGTCCAAATTCACCATTTTTGACTCGGACGGACGGAATTATGTGTGGCGACAGTCCAATACTGACCTGAATCCCAAACACGTAAAGGCAACAGTCAAGCACGGTAGAGGAAGTGACATGGCATGGGTATGTATCTCGTCAGCCGGATTCCGGAATTTTGTGATTTTTGAAACAACAATGGACAAGAATGTGTACTTCAACATACTAAAGGAAAATTTACTCCAAAGTGCCGAGAAGGTAGGAATCCGACGTACTTTCCTGTTCAACCAGGACAATGATCCTAAGCATAAGGCCAAGATAGAATAGTGCTGGATAATCAGGAACTGCCCCCACATGATAATTCCACCGGCTTAGTCTCAGGACTTAAATGTTATTGAGAATTTGTGGGCTCTGCTGGAAAATAACATCCGGAAGCACAGAATATCCATATATGTCACTTCCACCATGCTTGACTGTTGCCGTTACGTGTTTGGGATTCAGCTCAGTATTGGACTGCCGCCACACATTATTCCGTCCGTCTGAGTCAAAAATTGTGAATTTGGACTCATATGCAAATATGACTGTGTTCCAGATCTCCAAATCCTTGACCAAGTGTTTTCTGGCGAACGTCATCCTAGTCCCTTTATTTTTCACGCTTATAAAGGGCTTCTTCCGTGGTACTCGGGCATTATAGTCATGTTTGAGCAGAAACCTGCACACAGTTTCCACACAGCACTTTTTCCCCATTTCATCCTGCACCTGTTGAGCCACTTTTGTAGCCGATAGCTTGGGATTTCCCCTTATTTTCCTGATGATCCTCCGCTCGTCCTGTTCGGTGAAAATCTTGTTTGGTGCCTGTCGGAGGCAGCAGCAGCCAACAGACAATTAATTATATCAATTATAAGTATCGATAAGTAACGTAGCTTCGTAACGTAATTTGCATGCCCATCCCTGGGTTTTGTATTTGCCATTCTTTCATCTTCACCTTGCACATGCAAGTTCACCGCTCACTCTCGATTTAGCTCGCGTCGACTGTGCATGTGCAAGTGAATTACGCGCATCAAAGACAAACATACAAAACACTACATACATACAAACATACAAGCGAAACACGCGCATCGCTTTAAACGAAATATATTGTGAATTTAATATAAGCGAATAGAGTGAAAATTGAAATAAAATAAGAAATAAATAATCATAATAAATTAAAACTCAACTCAAACACCAGCTCAGCGGCTGGCTCAAATATAGGTGTCATCTGGTCAGCGCCTCCTGCAATACATTCGATGCAAAGACCAACAAACACGCTCGCACACATACACACACATTCGCAGTTTCTCTCATGTGTTGTGTCATTTGAAGTGCAAGTGAAAGGTTATTAACTATCGTGCTTAATAACTCAATCTAAGCGTCTTCTGCATAATTCGATGCAAAGACCAACAAACACGCTCGCACACATACACACACATTCGCAGTTTCTCTCATGTGTTGTGTCATTTGAAGTGCAAGTGAAAGGTTATTAACTATCGTGCTTAATAACCAATCTAAGCGTCTTCTGCATAATTCGATGCAAAGACCAACAAATACGCTCGGACACATTCACATACATTCGCATATTCTCGCTCTTGTTGGTGAAGTGCAAGTGAAAGATTATTAACTATCGTGCTTAATAATCAATCTAAGCGTCTTCTGCATAATTCGATGCAAAGACCAACAAATACGCTCGCACACATACTTACATTTTCGACTCGTTTCATTACGCGCGTCTTCTGCATAATTCGATGCAAAGACCAACACATACATTCGCACATTTTCGCTCTCGTTTTCATTACGCGCGTGTACTCTTTTTTTATCTCCGCTTGCCCGCTCACATTCTTGCATTCGCATATGCTTGTAAATGGTACAGTTGACCACTTAACTGTAAATCGCCCAACAAATCATTAGTTGCGCTGTGCAAGAACTTTCGTGAACGCAGCGGTCAACCGGTACTCGCCGTTAATTTCGTTCGTCCGTTAATTCGCGAACCACCTACATTCAAACTTACAGTGGATCGCAGCTCAAGTCGACCAGTTTCAAGTGCTAATCGCGTGAGTCAATTGAAATGGCTGAAAGCGAATCAAATCATAATGCGGCTCTGCCCTCTGACTTCGACTTCTACAAGGCAAAGGCAGAGTCCGTAGCGCGGCAACTCAAGGCATTTAATGCGTTTCTAACCAGTGAGCAGCTGATGCGCTTCAATGAAGCTGAGCTGCAGGCCAGGCTTGACTTAAGCTGCGAAATGCGCCTCAGCTTTGATGATGCGCAATCAAATCTTGAAAAGCTTGATCTTACGGAGCTGTCCACGGACGCTCGATGGCAATTCGACCAGATCAGCTGCGAAGTGATAGCCAAGCTCACTGGTGAGCTCACCAGTATGCGCAAAGCCTCGATACTCCACTCTACAGCAATCCGGAGTAATACTAACGAGCTAAATGGTGGAACAAGAAGCGCAGCGCGTCACTCCAGATTACCACAACTGGAGCTTCCACGTTTCGGCGGAGCGTACATAGACTGGCCCGACTTTTTCGCCATGTACAATACCGTCGTAGGCCAAAATGAGGAAATAACGAAGGTGGAGAAATTTCAACATCTTCGCTCATGCCTAACTGGACCTGCATTGGAAGCGATCCGCGCTTTTTTTGCTGTTGTTGTCGTCGACAAAGCCTTAGAATTGTTGGTAAATCGCTTTGACAACAAATTGCTGCACTTTCAGGCGCACATCCGGTCCATATTCAGGCTCTCAACGGTGGACAAGGGGTCGGCAAGCAGTCTGCGTCAGTTGAGCGACAGCATCAATTCACATCTGCGCGCGTTGCACGCTGTGGCATCTGCTGACGCCGTCGTAGATGGCTTGCTGTTTCATCTGACTACATCCAAATTGGATCAGGCCACACAGGAAAAATCGGAGGAAGCACTGCTCCTGAAAGGGCTACCAAAATGGACTACCATGGCCGCATTTTTGGAAAGGAGATGCCGCATGATGGAAAATTTGGAATTTGCCACGGCAGCGCACACACCTGGCAAACACGTGGGAAACGCGTATGTAAAACACCGCAATGCACTCATTGTCAACAGCGCGCAATCTTGTGTACTTTGCGAATCTGCCGATCATAATCTGTTAGATTGTGCACGATTCACCAATTTAACTCCCTAGAAGGCTGCAGCTCTGCCTCAACTGCCTTCGCAAACAGCATACCACACAGCAATGCAAGTCTGGTCACTGCAAACATTGCCAGCAGAAGCACCACTCATTGCTACACATGGACACAAGTTCGTCTACATCTCAGCTGCCCGACACAACGCGTGCTCAAGGCACATCACTTGTTTCATTGTCCACATCGCCACCTACAGCCCTGAAACATCACGAGAACGACTACGTGCTGCTCGCAACGGCCATCATACTTGTCAGAAATCGATCTGGCACCTTCGTACCTTGCAGAGCTCTGCTGGACTCAGCATCGCAGCTCAACTTAGTCACCACTCGTCTCGTCAACCAGCTTCAGTTGGAACCACGCCGCTCGAATATGTTGGTATCAGGCATAGGCGAATCTTCTCTCTCGCTCAACAAAGCAGCTGACATTGTGGCACAATCAGCTACTGGCTCATATCAAGTATCATTTTCTGCAGTCGTAACGCAAAAGATAATTGATTATCAGCCTCCCTTCGATATAAATACCACAGGATGGAAAATACCCAAGAAATGCCACCTCGCTGACCCGCTCTTCTACAAAGGTCAAAGGATCGATATGCTGATTGGCGCTGGCATATTTTTCGACTTGCTTTGCGTTGGGCAAATTCATCTGGCAAATCATTTACCCACGCTTCAGAAGACCAAATTAGGCTGGGTAGTTTCTGGAGGCTGTGCTATTCCCAACCACTCATCCCTAGCTGCTCCGATCAAGCATTCGGAATCGGAACCGTTGTTCGATTTAGTCAAGCAGTTCTGGAAAATACACAATAATTGCAGCACTGCAGATATGCCATCGGATGAGGATTCTATTTGTGAGCAATTATTTCTCCGCAATTATTCGCGTCATGAATCAGGCGAGTTCACAGTTCGGCTCCCAGCCAAGGATCACTTCGATGCGCTTGGGGATTCATACAATAGTGCCCTACGTCGATTCAATGCACTCGAATCGAAATTGGCCAAAAATGCATCTCTAAAGTCGCAGTATGTTGCATTCATGAACGAATGCATTGATTTGAAACACATGTCATTAGCCTCCAAGCAATCTGCTATACCTCAATATTTTTTACCTCATCATTGCGTGCAGAAGCTTGATAGCACCACGACCAAGTTGCGAGCCGTTTTTGATGGCTCCGCAAAAACCACATCTGGACTCTCTCTAAACGATTGATTGTTTGCAGGACCATCCATACAACCAAAGATATTCACCACATTACTTCGATTTCGATTTTATAAGGTTGCCTTGTGCGGGGACATCTTCAAGATGTACCGCTGTGTTCGCGTGACTCATCCAGACCAATACCTTCAATGCATCCTATGGCGCGACAAGGCGAGCGACGAAGTCCAGGTGTACGTACACCTTAAACACCGTTACATACGGAACAAAGCCTGCGGCATTTTTAGCTATTCGAGCTATGTAACAGCTTTCTTACGACGAAGAAAACTCGCTACCCCTTGCGTCAAAAATCATTCGAAGGGATTTCTACGTTGATGATCTAATTACTGGAGGCGACACCATCGAAGAAGTTGTTGAAATTCGTCAGCAGGTCAAGAAGCTGCTGCGAAGAGGAAACTTTTTTATTCGAAAATGGTATTCAAATGATGTCAAGAAGGCCCTGGGTTTGGCTTGGGATACCAACTCTGATTATCTTCTATTCAATCAGTCGTCTACTCTCTCCGGCAACGTTGTAACCAAGCGTACAGTACTAGCCACAATCGCCAAATTCTACGACTCCTTCGGGTTACAATTCCTAAGCTGGAACTAGCCGCTGCGCATCTACTATCAGAGCTCGTCTCTAACATCGCTCAATGCGCACCGCACCCTTGTCGGTTCTACTGTTGGTCCGACTCGACTATTGCACTCTCTTCGATTCGACAAGCTCCATCTGAATTTAATATTTTTGTATCCAACAGAATATCTCAGATTCAGGAGCGCACCAAGGGGATGATTTGAAACCACGTTCCTACCCATTTGAACGCAGCTGACATAATATCGCGTGGCTGCGGAGCACTCGAGCTTTCGGAATCAACTCTTTGGCGTGAAGGACCTGCCTTTCTGCGCTCTTCTACTGATGATTGGCCGCCAGACATTCCTACCCGCTCAGATCTGCCCGAAAGTCGTCGTCATGCCCTAATTCTAACGGACAACCTTGATATATCGTTCAGATGCAATTCCCAATCTCCTTTGGCAAGATGCAACGAGTCTTTGGATACATATACAGGTTCTCTCAAGTCAAGACGAATGATCAAGATCGCTCCAAAGGCCCACTCACAGTCGACGACATAAAGGCCGGTACACATCTTCTACTTAGAGGAATCCATATCAATCACTTCGCCGAAGAACACAAGGAGTTGCTCACAAAGAAGGTTGTAGCATCAAAATCAACACTTATATCGTTAAATCCGATTATGGACAGCTTCGGATTAATTCGCGTTGGCGGGCGTCTTCAGAATTCGTTTTTGGATTACGAGGCAAAGCATCCAATAATTCTGCCAGCTCAGCACCCCGTCACCATCGCCATCATCGATCATTTTCACCGCCAGTTCCTACACAGTGGACCACAAAGTTTGCTGGCCCCACTTAGACAGCGATTTTGGCCCATTGGCGGACGCAAAAACCGTGTTTGCAGTCATCGGCAAATGCATTCGTTGTTTTCGAATGAAGCCCAAGCTTCTCGAGCACATCATGGCTCCGCTACCAGCAGATCGAGTGCAACCAGGCCGCCCGTTCTGCACAACTGGAATTGATTTTTGTGGACCATTCCTTACCAAGTCAGAAGTCAGGAACAGGCCGCCCACAAAATGCTACATAGCAATATTCGTTTGTTTTGCCACCAAGGCAGTACATTTGGAATTGGTTGAGGACTTATCAACCGCATCGTTCATCGCTTCATTAAAGCGATTCATCAGCATCGGAGGCAAACCCAATTATTCCTCTTTGTCCCATTTCAGAAAATCCAAGCGATCTAGAAGTTCTCACTCCTGGGCATTTTTTGATTGGAACTCCATACGCCACAATCGAAGAACCCGACATAACGCATATCGACATCAATCGTCTAAGTCGCTGGCAACGCGTATGTCAAATACAGCTGGCATTCTGGCGCAAATATCGTTCACAACTGTGTAACGTGCAACAAAGCAAGGCCCAAGTTAATGAATCAAATTATGGGCAATCTGCCACCCGATCGAGTGACACCAACACGCGCGTTTCTCACTACAGGCGTGGACTACTGCGGACCAATTTGGATTCATCATAAAGGTCGCAGAAAAAGACCAGAAATTAGTATCAGTACTTTCAACACTATTATAAATAAAGTGATAAACGGCTATGCTCATTTTGACAACATAATCGAGCCAAACACCATTCAAGGACCTTTTACGAAACTCAACATATCAGAGAACAAGATACAAGGCGATACGGATCTGGATGATCTGCAGCTGAAATTGAACACACTCAACAAGCAAGAGCTGCCCGTACAAATAATTTCAGTACAACATCATCATATCGCCGCTTATGCTGCTTTAGTCATATCCGTCCTTGTGCTACTTGCCTATGCACTACGGAAGCAACGTTTTTGGACCTGGCAACCAACACCTACAAGGAATGAGGTCGCCGCTATACCCGTGCCACCAGCAGCCCCAAGAAGATTCACACTGAATCTAGATGATTGTTGATTCACCGATTCAACGGCCGGGAGAATGCATATAATTAAATAATAAGCTATTTGTACGTGCGCTGCAGTTTGCGCAGACACACAGCAAATAAGTAAATATCAACAAATAATATTGCAAACACTGCACTCAACAGCAGTGGGTCACCGGCCGCCTCATATTGCAAACGCTGACTTCAGCGGTTGCCTCATTTGTGAGGAGCCATATAGCTTTGACATATGCTATATGCGCCCCTCATCGCACTTACTGTGCGATGGTAATCATTCTGATGAACCCCGACGGTTGAGTCCTGAAGTTGTCAACAAGGCGACAAAAGGATAACCAACCTCCAAAAACCCATACTGAAATTGTCAGTAACGAGAGTGAGTCCTGAAGTTGTCAACGAGGCGACAAAGGACAATCAACTTCCAAAAATCCATATTTGAAGTTGCCAACAAGGCGACAATCAAAGGATACTTTGCTGATCCCAACGCGGATGGTCATACAGTGTGATGATCCCGACGTTTGGAATCTGAAGTTGTCAACTAGACAATCAAAGGATACCTACAATCTCCTAACCCAGCTCACTATTCTGTGAGACCATCTGAAGTTGTCAACCAGGCGACATATGAGGATAAAAATGTGCCCGCGATCACGGCACTAAGGATACCTGCAGTAGGCATATCAGGATAAAAGTGTGCCCGCAATCACGGCACTACTAATACCTGCAATCTCCTTACACAGTTCACTATATCTGTGTTAGTGAGAACATCTGAAGTTGTCAACTAGGCGACATATAAAGATAAAGGTGTGCTCTCGTTAGATAAACGAACATAGGACTAACAACAATGTCCATCAAGCGACAAAAATAAGAAACAGATATACGCATACATGTCTGTAAAAGTCCAACACTCGCCGTGGGATTGCGCTTGCGGATTGCGTGATAGACTCCAACCTACAAGTACTTGCCACGGGAGGTGCAACGCACTACGAGGTCTGACCAATAAGTAATAAGACTGATTTTTTAGCCGCGCTTGTGGTAACACTGCGAACCTGAAACTTCGGTCGGTTAATCTCCCATCCCTCCTCTATCGATACATGTGATCGGTGATGGCATAAAGATTTTAAAAATGGTCGTGAGAGCGTCGGGGATGAACCGCGAAGTGGGAGGCCGGTTGAAGCTCGAACTGACAACAATGTTCAGCGTGTGCGCACTCTCGTGCATCAAGATCGGCGGCTAACCATTCGAATGTTGGCTGATGAACTTAATTTGAAACGAGAAACCGTCAGAAAAATTTTAACTGATGATTTGTCCATGAAAAAGCTGTGTGCAAAGATGGTACCGAAGAACCTTTCGGCGGAGCAAAAACACGAGCGAATGTCCATTTCACAGGATTGTCTGGAACAGGTTGAAGCTGATCCAACTCTTCTCGATCGTGTAATTACTGGTGATGAAAGTTGGTATTTTCAGTACGATCCCGAAACAAAACGGCAAAGTCAACAGTGGCTGCCTCCTGGTGCAGCCAGACCGAAGAAGGCGAGAATGAGCAAATCAAAAGTGAAAACGATGATGATTTGCTTCTTTGACAGCAAAGGAATCGTGCACAAAGAGTTTGTACCACCTGGGCAGACCGTCAACCAACATTTCTACCAGAAAGTACTCGATCGGCTGCGAAAACGAGTCATTAGAGTCCGTCCAGAGATTGCCAAAACGTGGATCCTTCATCATGACAATGCTCCATGCCATCGTGCCTTCAGTGTGTCGCAGTTTTTGACCTCTAAAAACATCGCAGTGTTGCTGCAAGCGCCCTATTCGCAGGATATGTCACCCTGTGACTTCTTCTTGTTCCCCAAACAAAATTGGCAGTCAAAGGAACGCATTTTGAGTCCATAACTGACATCCAGACCGCCGTGACGAGGGTACTAGAGGACATTCCAGTCGAAGCCTTCCAGAAATGTTACGAAAGCTGGAAGAAACGTTGGAACCAGTGTGTAGTTGCGGGAGGGGAGTACTTTGAAGGGGATCACATCAATGTACCTTAATTTTTAGATATACGTATTTTATGGACTTAGTCTCATTACTTATTGGTCTGACCTCGTATTTATATTTGATCGCGATGCGATAATTAACAACACATGGGATTTTATATATATTAAATCAAATAGTGGTTTTATTTTAATTTTACTATTTAATTCACAATTGCCCTGGATATTATCACTGTAGATGGCACTTGGTTTTATATCAGTTCACTGCAGCCTCTGGTCAGCTTCGAAGAGTTCACCTGTTCGCGAGAGTTTTGCTCTAGGTAAATCCGCTCACCAACTAAGAAAGTTCGATGCTCCTTGTTGGTGTATTGTTCGTCGAGTCCCTCGATGGTGTTTGGTTGTGTGTCGTTTGACGTACACTTTTACACTTCTAATGTTCACTGTCGTTTTACTTGTCCGCTGCACTCGCGTAGATTTTGTTCAGAGCTTCCGCGCTTCTGAACTCTGATTCCCGGACTCTGTTTCGACAGAGTTTCCCCTTCTCGTATGGGTTCTGACTGCACCTGCCGAGTCTGATATTCACCTCGACTTGTTCTCGGACTCCGCTGTTTCGACCATCTGCCATGCGGACTCGCAGTTCGGTTGCGCGTCGTCGGCCTACGTCTACTCGTGGTCTACTACTCGTGGCGGCCCCTGTATCGATCGTAGCCTTGTACTGGCAGTTGACAATCTCTACGACCGCTGTCAGCTGCGCTCCCTCGTCCTGCAGGCTGCCGATTAGCGTCTTGGGGCTGCCCTTGTTCGGCTGCCGCTCGCCTCTCGGTGGTGGACGTCGGTGTCCTTCTCCCGACGGACAACATACAGGCGTGCGAACTCCAATACGTCCGCACATCCAACAATAATCAAGCGTAGGATTTGTGCATTCTATCGCACGGTGTCCCTCCTGGCCGCAACATCTGCAGGCAATCGCTGTATTGTTTATATGTGTTTGTATATTGTCGCGTCTCTTCCTCGGGGCTGGGCTGGGTCCCGTGTCGGCTTCGGTTCTCTGTGTCTGTCCACTGTCCGCTATCCGCATAAGCCGTGGGCCGTCTTGCCTTGGCGCTGGCTCTATTTGGCGGTAGTGGCGCATCTGTGGTGACTCCATATGTCGTCGTGGTGGCTCCCTGCGTCTCTGTAGAGGTTGTAATTGCCTTTGCTGCGGGGCGTTGTACCTCGAGTGCTCCACGCGTCTCTGGTGCAATGTGGAGTGTTATAATTCGGCTGATCCATGCGGCTCTGCTGTCTCAGCTTTTCTCTATCGGCCTCGAGCTCCTCACACACGACGGTCAAATACATCAATTCCTCTAAATCGTTGAATTGTTCTGGGCTGGCGTATGCTCGCAGGTTTGGGAGGCTGTTATTGTACATTTTTTGTAGTTGCTTGTCTGCATTTCCACCATGTACACTTTAAATGGCTCGTTCATAGCCTGACGTCTGTGGTTGACTTCGTCCTTTAAGTTTTCGAAATAGCCTCTCGGCAGAAAGTACTCTTGAAAGCTTTGGATAAATGTTGCCCAACTCGTCCAGTGCCGGTTATTGGCTACATACCTTTTCAGAGCCATTCCCGGAAGTAGTTCAGGCATGGCCCTGGGAACCAGATCCAGATTGAGCCCATAGGTATCCGCTGACCACTCGACTTGCTCCAAGAATTCTAGAGGCTCCGTTGTGCCGTCGAAGCGAAAATTCTATTCTCGGACTTGCTTTGCTACCCTCGGGTATTCTTGGGACATAGTCGTCGCCGTGTTCTCACGTATGGAGACTCTCCTTGATGGTTGTGGTGCCGATGTTTCCCATGTTGTGTGGTGGTTGTCTCTCGCGTGCGCTGCTGCGCTGGTTGTCGGTATGCTCAAATGGGCGACCTCGACGTACGTCGCCTTTTATGCATCCGCAACTTGTACTGTGTCCCTCGCCGGTGACGCTCTGCCATGTATCGCCGCCAATTCCGCAATTCGCTTGCTATGTGGTGGTCTGGATTCGTGAGTGTCCACCCACTCTCCGAATTGTCGACGCATAGCGTCCAGTATGCCACTCAGCTCCACTTTGAATTCTTCTCCATACTTAAGTACTTCCTCCTTTTTGAGGTTGTATATCCACGCACGAACCATTTTTGTTCTTTTAATATATATAAAGTGTGTTAATTATCGCAACCACCAAAGTTGGGCGCCAGTTGTAACATGTTTAGTTTGTAACATGCTCCAGTTTCTTGAACAAAAAGTTCGTGTTTTAGCTAGCGGAAGCAAAACGCAGCAATGCCAAAAGAGACTCGATGGGAGCAGCTTGTGCATTCTCCTCAAATACAAGGAAGGATTGTGTCTATTGCAAGAAGTCTCATCATTTCATATTTCGGTGCGGCGATTTCCGTGCAAAGACAGCAGCTGAGAGATTGAATTGGATTCAACGACAAAAGCTATGCGTCAACTGCCTCAAAGGAGATCACATGGCAAAGGTTTGCCCAAGTCGTTTTAAATGCTTCAAGTGCCAAAAACATCCTCAATGGAGCAACGAAATCCAATTGTAGCATCAGCAAGTAGCAAGAATATGAATCTACTTTCAACAGCCAAAGTAATAGTCCAAGGAAATAATGGACAACAAGCTACGTTCAAGGCTTTGCTGGATTCTGGATCTTTATTATCATTAAACCGACACGATTCCACATTACAAATTGAAGGCATCGGTGGACAACAAAAGACCAGCAGAGCTCGTGTAAATCTGTTAATAAATTCATTACACAACGACTTTACAATTCGGATTAAAACAGCCAGCCCAAAGTATAAATGACAAAGATTGGAACATGCCAGCTACCCTACCGATGGCAGATGTTCTCTCTAAGCGCAAGCGTTGTTGCCGTTCTTATGTCAGCGGTAAGCATAACTCTTTCGACGGCCGTTGCACTTCCTCCGAGTGAACTCTATAGCAGGTGTAGTGCGCTTGCCAAGTAAAGATCATGCCTAAAACTAGGCCATGGTTTAAATTGCCAAGCCAAGCTTTTGCGAGCTTTTGCCGACGCCCCCTAGAGGGTAAATTATTACAACGTCGAGCAGCTTGGACACAGTGTGCCATAGATAAGCTAATGATAACTAACGAATCTGGAGCAAGAGGAAGGCGGGAGAAGCAGTACAGTCACCGCTGGATCGAGATAACATTTTATAGTTTATAATCAAATTTTTTTATTTTTGAATTAATTTTTTTGGATTAATTTTTTTTTGTGAATAATTTTTTTAAATAACTAAGTGAAGCAATTTTTTTTGTTATAATTCTTAATATCATAAAATTATTTAAACAGTATAATATGAAATACTAAAGTTATATTTTTTTGTTATAATGATTAATATCATAAAATTATTTACATAGTGTATTATGAAATACTAAAGTTTTCTACTCAAACAACATTAAGAGAAAATTACCCGAAAGAAAAAAGTGCATACACCGGCATTAATACATTAAATCTATAAATTTACCCTTCTCAAGAGTCTAGAGGCGCCACCTGCAAAAGATCTTTTGGATGTGGATAAGACAAGTAAGTGTACCTGCTCATTAATTTGGTGGTTTTTTTTTGTGTTTGATGTTTAATCCCGGTGAATTCTTCGATTTTGAAAGGTGGTAGAGGTAGAGTTAAATGCACGTGCAAAATATCTCTTGCAAGTGAAATAAGAGAATAAAAAGAAAAAAATTTATGACAAGAGAACTCACTCAGCTTAGCCAAGCGTAGAGAGAGTGAGCTTATTGCTCACCCTAAGATCCGTGAGCGGACTATTGAATAAGCTGAGCGGGCTTTGGGATAAGCTGAGCGAGCTTTTAATTAACTGAGCGCACGTAATAAGATCCGCATAAAAGTATGCCGCATTTTAAAATCGAAGAATATTAATTGCCTAACCCAGCTCCATCAAGTAAAGTTTAACGTGATTATACATGAATTAAGTAAATACCTAATGTTGTTTGCTGGATTGCTCCGTGGATTTCAAGGCACATTTTTTTTCTTTTTCATATAATATTTTCGCTAGTTAAGTAGCCACGGTTGAATTACATATATACCGAAAAATAAATAAAATACTCAAAGAAAAAAAAATGGAAAGGAATACTGTGAGATATATATTAGATAAATAATTAACATAGGAATTAAAATTAAATTTTTTTATTAAGTTTTTTTTCTCTATTATTTTTTTCTTCCTTGAGCAAATCTGAAGTCAATACTAGTTTTAGAAAAATTAGATTAAGACTTAGAAAATAATTATCAGTGAACAAAAATGGAAATAAATAAATTTGTTACTTAGTTTATTATGAAAAAAATGAATAAGTAAATTCTAATTATTGGGGAGTCATGTAACGCACAGTAACCAGAGAAAGATTCGAATAGTCGTTGTGTTTAGGGATCCTCCAAAAATATATTATGATTAGGTGCCGGAGGATCATGGTAGGGTGGGCATCGGCTGCGGCACCACACCAGCCCAGCGCACACGACGACAGAAAAGGAGTGTCGCCTCCATATTTAAGGTGTTAGAACGGTTCACTTCCCCCTTCCTCCTTTCCTATTTTCCTCCTTCCTAGAAATGGGTCGAATTTATCCCGCACGCGATTTTTTTTTTAATTATTATTGGGTAGCACCGCGAGCCAGTAGCGCCAAGGAATCCCAATGGAACCCCGACCACCTACCAACCATACAGCCGGAGCCAGCGCGTGCACCCTCTCTGGAACGCTACACCAACACCTGCTCGCAGACTACAGGTTAAATGCTACAAATAATTAAAATTGGCGCCCAACGTGGGGCCTGAAGAAGGCCCGGATAGCTCAGTCGGTAGAGCATGAGACTCTTAATCTCAGGGTCGTGGGGCCCAAAGAAGGCCTCGATCGAAACGAACTTCGATGAACGAAATTTTGTCAAAACACCTGACACTTAAGTAATTCGACTTATAATCCTCCCTCCCATCCTTCTCTTAATTAACCCCTTGTCCTTGTTATTGGAATATGCTATGGATCCAAGACAATTCTATAGATTTCATGGCCTAGCATTATAGGTCCAATAGCTTATGGGTATAGACTTTGGTTTACTGGATGTGTTATAACTTTTATTGGATATAACTCCGTTGTCAAATAATAGTCTATACTTTATATCCCTTGTTTACTACTTTGAAGGTTTTATAGGTCGTTTATTGGATTTGCGGAGTATTGAGCTGCAGCCATCCCCTATAATTTCTCTTTGATATAAATTAAACACTACTGGTACGACTGTTTATGCAGATACCAGTGTTCCTTTCGCCCACTTTCCATTTCAGAAGCTTTAAGCAATTTTGCTGGACGAGGATTAAGCAGATTTTAAATCGCAATCCGCCGCGAAGTTGACAATAGTTCCTGATTCTCCTTATAATTTCTTTCCCTTTTCATCACCTTAAATAACTAAAGGGAAGTCTTTTCTAGTTGACGGTCAGTTGCATGACTCCCATATTATTAACGATATCTTTATTACGTACAACTTCGTTATTTTTAAATTTTCTTTTGGCTCTCTATCTATCAAAATTAATAAGTAGTGACTAGTTGTAGTTAGTCACATTTTCCCCAGGTCAATTATCGAGATGGTTCTGTCTCATAGTACAGAAGACTTAACTCAAACTAGTGACACAGGGAAACATTGTTTCATCTGTTCGGAAATAATAGTTTTCCAAGCTCAGTTAGTAGCAACCTCTTGTGGCCATTACTTTCACCGACCGTGCTTTAATTCCCAAGGCAGCAAAAGGAAGGCGTGCCCAATTTGTAATCAGAGTCTGACACGCCTAACTTCGGCTTCATCTGAGAATCTTAGTCCCGCTGGACCATCTACGTCCAATGCAAGAAGGCCCTCAACATTTCAGTCCCTTCAGACCAGAGCTCAAGCGAAACGGGTTATAAATTCCGATCAAGTCGAAATGCGCAACGCTGAAGATCTTAATTTGTCACAGGGCTCAGCAACTCTTCGGCAAGAGATACCAAACATGGAATCGATACAACAATCGTTGGCCGAAACTATAAGAGTGGCTATGGTCGAGCAAACCCGTCTGATTGCTACTAGTTTGACCGACCAAACGAACAGGTTGGTCCAAGCCCTTTCCGAAGGTCTGAGAGTTAGTCCAACTGTTGACCCGGCGAATGTATCTCTTTCTCACTTGCGGCCTCCGTCTGAAATAGGAATTCAAGCGACAGAGCCAATTTTACGGTTGCCTTCTCCAATGGTACCGACTTCGGGCTTAGCTCAAAATCAGGCAGCAAGAAATGCTTTTACAACCAATCCGACACCACATTTCGAAAACTCTCTTCATACTGGTGGTGATAGGTCGCAGTCGGCAGCAACCATTACTCCTGTTAATGGTAGATTAGGTTTTGACATTCGGCCAGATCGAATAAGTCAGATAATGGCTAATTGGAAAATTAGGTTCACCGGCAAGGCCACGATGTCCATTGAAGATTTTTTATATCGAGTAGAAGCTTTAACCAAGCAAACATTGGATGGCAACTTTGAATTGACGGCCAGATATGCCAGTAACTTGTTTGACGGAAGCGCTAGTGAATGGTACTGGCGCTATCATAAAAGTGTCCCGGAAGTTTACTGGAAAGACCTGTGCGTTGCTCTCCGTGGGCAATTTAAGGATGACCGGACTGACAGGAATATTCGAACCGAAATAGAACATCGAAAGCAAAGATCAAATGAATCATTTGATGATTTTTATGGGATCATAGCTGCGTTAGCTGACAAACTGTCAGAGCCCATGTCTGAAAGGTCATTGGTAGAAACCTTGAGAGCCAACTTGTTGGCTGACATTCAGCATGAGATATTATATGAGCAAGCTAACACTGTGAAGGAATTGCGGCACCTAGTTCGGACGCGAGAAATTTTCTTTCAATCAGTTGCAAAAGCAAAGCCATCAGCGGCTGTACCTCGACGTCTCGTGAATGCCATTTCCGAGACCGAATCGGAGATGGTCCCCGACGAAGAAACTGCATCCGATGTTCAGTATGACTTGTCAGTGGTGGATTTGTCCTGCTGGAACTGCGCCGGAAAGGGTCACCGATACCAAGAGTGTATGGCAGAGCGCAAAGTATTTTGTTATGGTTGCGGAAAAGCAGACACGTACAAACCCAGTTGTAGAAACTGCACTGCAAGCGTTCCAAAAAACTATCACGCCCGTGCACCGCAGAGAGGTGTACGCAAACAGTTGGTCAACAAAGCGACCAATACCGACTAACCGCGTCGATTCCAGCCTCATGTCAATCCCTTCAACCAGACTTACTCTTCAACAATCATGTTGAATTACCGGACTTACAACAAAATCGTTCAAAATGTCGTAGAAATGATTTTAAAAATTTATGCCGTATGGAAAAAAAATCGCTGTTAGCTTCAATAATAGCCGTACCTAACGACTTACGCCCTCATGCCCAGGTAATGCTTTTCGGTAAAACCGTGGTAGGACTTATGGACACTGGGGCTTCGGTCAGCTGTATCGGGGGTAGTTTCGCTTCTAAGCTCCTTCTTGGAGATCTAAAGTATAAGCCAATGAACGCAAAAGTGAGGACAGCTGACGGAAAAGGTCAAAACATATTGGGCAAAGTAATTGCAGAAGTAACCTTCAGGGAAGAGACTAAGAATTTGACGTTCTACTTAGTTCCTTCACTAGCTGCAGACCTTTACCTTGGCATTGACTTTTGGACAGTTTTCGATTTATTACCCTTACATTTAACGACAAAAAGCCTGAATATTTCGTCACTAAGCGATCCGACAATTCGAGAGTTGACTCCAACACAACAAAAACTGCTACAGAAAACTATAAGTTTGTTCCCCTCATTTACAACAAAAGGATTGGGTAGAACGACCCTAATCTCACATGTGATTGATGTGGCAGAGGCTAAACCTATAAAGCAGCGTCATTATGCAGTGTCGCCTGCTACGGAGAAGCTAATGTACGAGGAACTCGACCGGATGTTACAGCTTGGAGTGATTCAGGAATCAAACAGCTCCTGGTCCTCCCCAGTTGTATTGGTTAAAAAGCCCGGAAAAGTTAGGTTATGCATTGATAGCAGAAAGGTTAATGAAGTTACTGTAAAAGATGCATATCCTATGCCATTAATCGATGGGATCTTGAGTAGATTGCCGAAAGCTGAGTATATAACAAGCCTTGACCTTAAGGATGCCTTCTGGCAAATACCTCTCCACCCAAACTCTCGCGACAAGACCGCCTTTACCGTTCCTGGTCGGCCATTGTACGAGTTTGTGGTCATGCCTTTCGGGCTCACTAATGCCCCACATTCTATGTCCAGACTGATGGATAAAATAATTCCGGCACATTTGCGTAATGAGGTATTTATATATTTAGATGACTTATTGATTATTTCCGATTGCTTCGATCATCATTTGGAAGTCCTGTCCATAGTTGCGTCTAATTTAACTCGCGCTAATCTAACGCTTAATGTCGAGAAAAGCAAATTCTGCAGATCGGAGGTTAAGTATCTGGGTCATGTTATAGGCAATGGCATCATTAGCACCGATCCCGAAAAAATATCCGCTGTAAGGGACTTTCCAATACCACGATCAGTAAAGCAAGTTCGTAGGTTCCTTGGCATGACTGGCTGGTATCACAAATTTATCAAAAATTACGCAGCTATCGCTTCTCCATTGTCCGATACACTAAAGACAAAGCGAAAGTTTGAATGGACCGACGAAGCCCAACAGGCATTCGAGTCCCTAAAGAATCACATGTGTTCGGCTCCTGTATTGCATAGCCCTAACTTCGCTCAGCCTTTTTCATTACATTGTGACGCTAGTCACACTGGAGTTGGAGCTGTGTTGATGCAGACCAATAGTGAGGGTGACGAGGTGCCGATTGCATTCATGTCAAGGAAACTTAATCGATGCCAAAGGCAGTATACGGTCACGGAGAAGGAGTGCTATGCGGCTGTTTTGGCAGTAAAAAAATTTAGGGCCTACATAGAAGGACAAGAGTTTACTGTGATCACGGATCATGCATCTTTGAAATGGCTCATGACCCAAGTGGATCTTAGTTCACGTCTAGCCCGTTGGTCACTTAAGTTACAAGGGTTTAAATTCAATATACAGCACAAAAAAGGCAGCCAAAATATAGTCCCCGACGCGCTTTCACGTACTTATACGGAAGATTTGTCTTCCATTGTGCTTAATAGCTTAATAGTCGACTTAGAGTCACCGGAATTCAAGTCCACAGGCTACGAGTCCTTGAAAAACCAGATCCGCACAACTCAGTCGTCCTTACCAGACCTAAAGATTGAAAGTGATTACATTTACCGTCGTTCAGAGCACGCAGCGGACTCCAAGGTAGCAGATGATTTATGCTGGAAACTTTGGGTGCCGCAGCCACTAATATTGCCAGCTCTTAAAGCAGTTCATGATGGTCCCCTACATGCGCACGGAGGAATTAACAAAACCTTAGAAAAGCTCAGAAGATATTATTACTGGCCAAACATGGTAACAGATGTTAAGAACTATATAAATGCTTGTGATATTTGTAAGGCTACTAAGCATCCCAATCAGACATTGAAACCAAAAATGGGTAATCTTGGTCAACCACTGAGGTTCTTCCAAAAGTTGTTTGTCGATTTTTTGGGACCCTATCCACGCAGCAAGTCTGGGAATATAGGTATTTTCGTAGTACTGGATCATATGTCGAAATTTCCATTTTTAAAGCCCGTCCGAAAATGTACCGCGGAAGCTGTCAGACAGTATCTGGAATCAGAACTCTTCCACTGCTTCGGAATACCCGAAACCATAGTGTCCGACAACGGAGTTCAGTTTAAGTCTAAAACGTTCAACTCCTTGCTAGACAAATACAAAATTTTCCACACCTATACAGCATTTTATTCTCCACAGGCTAATGCGTCAGAGAGAGTCAACCGGTCCGTTCTTTCAGCCATCAAGGCATATGTTGATCCAAACCAGCGTAACTGGGATGAGAAATTAAGCTTCATAAGTTGTGCACTTCGGTCAAGCTGTCATTTAGCGATCAACACAAGCCCTTACAAGTTAGCATTTGGCCAACATATGGTCACAAACGGCAGTAGCTACAAATTATTGCGAACACTAGGCATGCTAGATGATCGCAGTCTACAATTTAGTCGAGAAGACTCTTTTGATCTCCTGCGTAGTAAGGCAAAAGATACCATGCAAACACAGCACGCACGGAACGAAAAAGCATACAACTTGCGAGCCAGAGAAGTGTCATTTAAAGTTGGTCAAGAGGTTTACAGGCGCAACTTTCAGCAAAGCAACTTTGCGAAGGGTTACAATGCTAAGCTAGCCCCAAGCTTTGTCAAAGCCCGAATTCGTAGAAAATTTGGTAATAGTTACTACGAGTTGGAAGATTCTCAAGGCAGACTTGTTGGCAAATTTCATGCGAAAGATATTAAGCAATGACTCTTTTATCTGCAAGCGTGAATCCCGCTCGTTGTGTTCCACCCCAAGCGTGATTTTAGTGGGGGGGAAAATGTAGTGCGCTTGCCAAGTAAAGGTCCTGCCTAAAACTAGGCCACGGTTTTAACTGCCAAGCCAAGCTTTTGCCGAGCTTTTGCCGAACTTTTGCCGACGCCCCCTAGGGGATAAATTATTACAATATCGAGCCGCCCACAGGCTTGGCGAACCAAAGCTTATAATCGTCACGGCAGTGGGATTCAGACTTTGAAGGCGATCGGTTTGATCGGAGTACACCGCCTCGGACATAATAATTTCTTCTCTCTCACCTCATGGAGTAATAAAGACGCGGAAGGACGGAAGTCAAGACTAATAGAAAAGAACACGTGACGAGAAAAAAACCGGGTTTAACCCAAGTTAGCTTCAAATCAAAACGAGGAAAACAACAACGTACCGATATAAACTTTTGTTGGAAACAAAAAAGTACAATTTTTTTTGTGCAGAAATAAAATTACAACGTGTTTTTGTGAAGAAATAAAAATTCAATTTTCTGGTGAATCGAACCTACCGATATAAACTTTTGTTGGAAACAAAAAAAAGTACAATTTTTTTGTGCAGAAATAAAATTACAACTTGTTTTTGTGAAGAAATAAAAATTCAATTTTCTTGTGAATCGAACCGTTAATCCCACCTATGGACACAGTGTGCCATAGATAAGCTAATGATAACTAACGAATCTGGAGCAAGAGGACGGCGGAAGAAGCAGTACAGTCACCGCTGGATCGAGATAACATTTTATAGTCTATAATCAAATTTTTTTTATTAATTTTTTTGAATCAATTTTTTTGAATTAATTTTTTTGGATTAATTTTTTTGTTGTGAATAATTTTTTTTAAATAACTAAGTGAAGCAATTTTTTTGTTATAATTCGTAATATCATAAAATTAATTAAACAGTATAATATGAATTACTAAAGTTATATTTTTTTGTTATAATGATTAATATCATAAAAGTATTTACATAGTGTGTTATGAAATACGAAAGTTTTCTACTCAAACAACATTAAGGGAAAATTACCCGAAAAGAAAAAAAAATGAACAATCACACCGAAAAAAGTGCATACACCGGCATTAATACATGAAATCTATAAATTTACCCTTCTCGTCTAGAGGCGCCACCTGCAAAAGATCTTTTGGATGTGGATAAGACAAGTAAGTGTACCTGCTCATTAATTTGGTAGTTTTTTTTTGTGTTTGATGTTTAATCCCGGTGAATTCTTCGATTTTGAAAGGTGGTAGAGGTAGAGTTAAATGCAATTGCAAAATATCTCTTGCAAGTGAAATAAGAGAATAAAAAGAAAAAAATGTATGACAAGAGAACTCACTCAGCTTAGCCAAGCGTAGAGAGAGTGAGCTTATTGCTCACCATAAGATCCGTGAGCGGGCTTTGGGATAAGCTGAGCGAGCTTTTAATCAACTGAGCGCACGTAATAAGATCCGCATAAAAGTATGCCGCATTTTAAAATCGAAGAATATTAATTGCCTAACCCAGCTCCATCAAGTAAAGTTTAAAGTGATTATACATGAATAAAGTAAATACCTAATGTTGTTTGCTGGATTGCTCCTTGGATTTCAAGGCACATTTTTTTTCTTTTTCATATAATATTTTCGCTAGTTAAGTAGCCACGGTTGAATTACATATATACCGAAAAATAAATAAAATACTCAAAGAAAAAAAAATGGAAAGGAATACTGTGAGATATATATTAGATAAATAATTAACATAGGAATTAAAATTAAATTTTTTTATTAAGTTTTTTTTCTCTATTATTTTTTTCTTCCTTGAGCAAATCTGAAGTCAATACTAGTTTTAGAAAAATTAGATTAAGACTTAGAAAATAATTATCAGTGAACAAAAATGGAAATAAATAAATTTGTTACTTAGTTTATTATGAAAAAAATGAATAAGTAAATTCTAATTATTGGGGAGTCATGCAACGCACAGTAACCAGAGAAAGATTCGAATAGTCGTTGTGTTTAGGGATCCTCCAAAAATATATTATGATTAGGTGCCGGAGGATCATGGTAGGGTGGGCAT
The DNA here is from genome assembly GCA_035043295.1 of Drosophila sordidapex. NCBI lineage: Eukaryota > Metazoa > Arthropoda > Insecta > Diptera > Drosophilidae > Drosophila > Drosophila sordidapex. The sequence goes on from JAWNNA010001271.1 coordinate 50,157, forward strand.
CGGCTGCGGCACCACACCAGCCCAGCGCACACGACGACAGAAAAGGAGTGTCGCCTCCATATTTAAGGTGTTAGAACGGTTCACTTCCCCCTTCCTCCTTTCCTATTTTCCTCCTTCCTAGAAATGGGTCGAATTTATCCCGCACGCGATTTTTTTTTTAATTATTATTGGGTAGCACCGCGAGCCAGTAGCGCCAAGGAATCCCAATGGAACCCCGACCACCTACCAACCATACAGCCGGAGCCAGCGCGTGCACCCTCTCTGGAACGCTACACCAACACCTGCTCGCAGACTACAGGTTAAATGCTACAAATAATTAAAATTGGCGCCCAACGTGGGGCCTGAAGAAGGCCCGGATAGCTCAGTCGGTAGAGCATGAGACTCTTAATCTCAGGGTCGTGGGGCCCAAAGAAGGCCTCGATCGAAACGAACTTCGATGAACGAAATTTTGTCAAAACACCTGACACTTAAGTTAATTCGACTTATAATCCTCCCTCCCATCCTTCTCTTAATTAACCTCTTGTCCTTGTTATTGGAATATGCTATGGATCCAAGACAATTCTATAGATTTCATGGCCTAGCATTATAGGTCCAATAGCTTATGGGTATAGACTTTGGTTTACTGGATGTGTTATAACTTTTATTGGATATAACTCCGTTGTCAAATAATAGTCTATACTTTATATCCCTTGTTTACTACTTTGAAGGTTTTATAGGTCGTTTATTGGATTTGCGGAGTATTGAGCTGCAGCCATCCCCTATAATTTCTCTTTGATATAAATTAAACACTACTGGTACGACTGTTTATGCAGATACCAGTGTTCCTTTCGCCCACTTTCCATTTCAAAAGCTTTAAGCAATTTTGCTGGACGAGGATTAAGCAGATTTTAAATCGCAATCCGCCGCGAAGGTGACAATAGTTCCTCATTCTCCTTATAATTTCTTTCCCTTTTCATCACCTTAAATAACTAAAGGGAAGTCTTTTCTAGTTGCATGACTCCCATATTATTAACGATATCTTTATTACGTACAACTTCGTTATTTTTAAATTTTCTTTTGGCTCTCTATCTATCAAAATTAATAAGTAGTGACTAGTTGTAGTTAGTCACATTTTCCCTAGGTCAATTATCGAGATGGTTCTGTCTCATAGTACAGAAGACTTAACTCAAACTAGTGACACAGGGAAACATTGTTTCATCTGTTCGGAAATAATAGTTTTCCAAGCTCAGTTAGTAGCAACCTCTTGTGGCCATTACTTTCACCGACCGTGCTTTAATTCCCAAGGCAGCAAAAGGAAGGCGTGCCCAATTTGTAATCAGAGTCTGACACGCCTAACTTCGGCTTCATCTGAGAATCTTAGTCCCTCTGGACCATCTACGTCCAATGCAAGAAGGCCCTCAACATTTCAGTCCCTTCGGACCAGAGCTCAAGCGAAATTCCGATCAAGCCGAAATGCGCAACGCTGAAGATCTTAATTTGTCACAGGGCTCAGCAACTCTTCGGCAAGAGATACCAAACATGGAATCGATACAACAATCGTTGGCCGAAACTATAAGAGTGGCTATGGTCGAGCAAACCCGTCTGATTGCTACTAGTTTAAACGACCAAACGAACAGGTTGGTCCAAGCCCTTTCCGAAGGTCTGAGAGTTAGTCCAACTCTTGACCTGGCGAATGTATCTCTTTCTCACTTGCGGCCTCCATCTGAAATAGAAATTCAAGCGACAGAGCCAATTTTACGGTTGCCTTCTCCAATGGTACCGACTTCGGGCTTAGCTCAAAATCAGGCAGCAAGGAATGCTTTTACAACCAATCCGACACCACATTTCGAAAACTCTCTTCATACTGGTGGTGATAGGTCGCAGTCGGCAGCAACCATTACTCCTGTTAATGGTAGATTAGGTTTTGACATTCGGCCAGATCGAATAAGTCAGATAATGGCTAATTGGAAAATTAGGTTCACCGGCAAGGCCACGATGTCCATTGAAGATTTTTTAGATCGAGTAGAAGCTTTAACAAAGCAAACATTGGATGGCAACTTTGAATTGACGGCCAGATATGCCAGTAACTTGTTTGACGGAAGCGCTAGTGAATGGTACTGGCGCTATCATAAAAGTGTCCCGGAAGTTTATTGGAACGACCTGTGCGTTGCTCTTCGTGGGCAATTTAAGGATGATCGGACTGACAGGAATATTCGAACCGAAATAGAACATCGAAAGCAAAGATCAAATGAATCATTTGATGATTTTTATGGGATCATAGCTGCGTTAGCTGACAAACTGTCAGAGCCCATGTCTGAAAGGTCATTGGTAGAAACCTTGAGAGCCAACTTGTTGGCTGACATTCAGCATGAGATATTATATGAGCAAGCTAACACTGTGAAGGAATTGCGGCACCTAGTTCGGACGCGAGAAATTTTCTTTCAATCAGTTGCAAAAGCAAAGCCATCAGCGGTTGTACCTCGACGTCTCGTGAATGCCATTTCCGAGACCGAATCGGAGATGGTCCCCGACGAAGAAACTGCATCCGATGTTCAGTATGACTTGTCAGTGGTGGATTTGTCCTGCTGGAACTGCGCCGGAAAGGGTCACCGATACCAAGAGTGTATGGCAGAGCGCAAAGTATTTTGTTATGGTTGCGGAAAAGCAGACACGTACAAACCCAGTTGTAGAAACTGCACTGCAAGCGTTCCAGTCCAAAAAACTATCACGCCCGTGCACCGCAGAGAGGTGTACGCAAACAGTTGGTCAACAAAGCGACCAATACCGACTAACCGCGTCGATTCCAGCCTCATGTCAATCCCTTCAACCAGACTTACTCTTCAACAATCATGTTGAATTACCGGACTTACAACAAAATCGTTCAAAATGTCGTAGAATTGATTTTAAAAATTTATGCCGTATGGAAAAAAAATCGCTGTCAGGTTCAATAATAGCCGTACCTAACGACTTACGCCCTCATGCCCAGGTAATGCTTTTCGGTAAAACCGTGGTAGGACTTATGGACACTGGGGCTTCGGTCAGCTGTATCGGGGGTAGCTTCGCTTCTAAGCTCCTTCTTGGAGATCTAGAGTATAAGCCAATGAGCGCAAAAGTGAGGACAGCTGACGGGAAAGGTCAAACCATAGTGGGCAAAGTAATTGCAGAAGTAACCTACAGGGGAGAGACTAAGCATTTGACGTTCTAATTAGTTCCTTCTCTAGCTGCAGATCTTTATCTTGGAATTGACTTTTGGACAGTTTTCGATTTATTACCTTTGCATTTAATGACACAAAGCCTGAATATTTCGTCACTAAACGATCCGACCATTCGAGAGTTGACTCCAACACAACAAAGCCTGCTGCAGAAAACTATAAGCTTGTTCCCCTCATTTACAACAAAAGGATTGGGAAAGACTAGCTGGTTGATGCATGATATAGAGGTTAACGAGACACAGCCAATTAAACAGCGTCATTATGCTGTATCTCCCGCTATTGAAAAGCTGATGTACGAGGAGCTTGACCGAATGCTTGCGCTTGGCGTAATTGAAGAGTCGAATAGCCCTTGGTCATCGCCGGTCGTATTAGTACGAAAACCAGGCAAAGTGCGTTTATGTATAGATAGCCGCAAAGTTAATGCAAGTTAAGTTAATAATAAGGAACGCATATCCAATGCCGTTAATAGACGGAATACTGAGTCGACTTCCAAAGGCTGAATATATAACGAGCATTGATTTAAAAGATGCATATTGGCAGATTCCGCTGACTGCTAAGGCGAGGGAAAAAACCGCCTTTACCGTCCCAGGGAGACCGTTATATCAGTTTACAGTGATGCCGTTTGGATTATCGAACGCCCCACAAACTATGTCCAAACTCATGGACAAAGTTATACCGGCAGATCTTAGAACCGAAATTTTCATTTATCTTGACGATTTACTCGTGGTATCCGATACATTCGAAAAACTCATGGCAGTCCTTAAAGTATTATCTAGGCAGTTATCACTTGCAGGACTAACCATTAACGTTGAAAAATCGAGGTTTTGTCTTAAAGAAGTTAAGTACCTAGGACATATAATCGGAAATGGAATTATCAAGACTGACCCTGACAAGGTAGCAGCGATATAAAACCTTCCAGTGCCAAAGTCAATAAAGCAAGTTCGTAGGTTCCTGGGCATGACCGGCTGGTATCACAAATTTATCCAGAATTACGCAGCTCTCGCATTACCATTGTCCGATACTCTAAAGACAAAGCGAAAGTTTGAATGGACCGACGAAGCCCAACAGGCATTCGAGTCCCTAAAGAATCACATGTGTTCGGCTCCTGTATTGCATAGCCCAAACTTTGCTAAGCCTTTTTCACTACATTGTGACGCTAGTCACATTCAGTCAGTTTACATTCAAGATACAGCACAAAAAAGGCAGCCAAAATATAGTCCCCGATGCGCTTTCACGTACTCATTCGGAAGATTTGTCTTCCATTGTGCTTAACAGCTTAATAGTCGACTTAGAGTCACCGGAATACAAGTCCTCAGCCTACGAGTCTTTGAAAAATCAGATCCGCACAACTCAGTCGTCTTTACCAGAGTTAAAGGTTGAAAGTGATTACATTTACCGTCGTTCAGAGCACGCAGCGGACTCCAAGGTAGCAGATGATTTATGCTGGAAACTTTGGGTGCCGCAGCCTCTAATATTGCCAGCTCTTAAAGCAGCGCATGATGGTCCCCTACATGCGCACCGAGGAATTAACAAAACCTTAGAAAAGCTCAGAAGATATTATTACTGGCCAAACATGGTAACAGATGTTAAGAGCTATATAAATGCTTGTGATATTTGTAAGGCTACTAAGCATCCCAATCAGACATTGAAACCAAAAATGGGTAATCTTGGTCAACCACTGAGGTTCTTCCAAAAGTTGTTTGTCGATTTTTTGGGATCCTATCCACGCAGCAAGTCTGGGAATATAGGTATTTTCGTAGTACTGGATCATATGTCGAAATTTCCATTTTTAAAGCCCGTCCGAAAATGTACAGCGGAAGCTGTCAGACAGTATCTGGAATCAGAACTCTTCCACTGCTTCGGAATACCCGAAACCATAGTGTCCGACAACGGAGTTCAGTTTAAGTCTAAAACGTTCAACTCCTTGCTAGACAAATACAAAATTTTCCATACCTATACAGCATTTTATTCTCCACAGGCTAATGCGTCAGAGAGAGTCAACCGGCCAGTTCTTTCAGCCATCAAGGCATATGTTGATCCAAACCAGCGTAACTGGGATGAGAAATTAAGCTTCATAAGTTGTGCACTTCGGTCAAGCTGTCATTTAGCGATCAACACAAGCCCTTACAAATCAGCATTTGGCCAACATATGGTCACAAACGGCAGTAGCTACAAATTATTGCGGACTCTAGGCATGCTAGATGATCGCAGTCTACAATTTAGTCGAGAAGACTCTTTTGATCTCCTGCGTAGTAAGGCAAAAGATACCATGCAAACACAGCACGCACGGAACGAGAAAGCATACAACTTGCGAGCCAGAGAAGTGTCCTTTAAAGTTGGTCAAGAGGTTTACAGGCGCAACTTTCAGCAAAGCAACTTTGCGAAGGGTTACAATTCTAAGCTAGCCCCAAGCTTTGTCAAAGCCCGAATTCGTAGAAAATTTGGTAATACTTACTACGAGTTGGAAGATTCTCAAGGCAGACTTGTTGGCAAATTTCATGCGAAAGATATTAAGCAATGACTCTTTTATCTGCAAGCGTGAATCCCGCTCGTTGCGTTCCACCCCAAGCGTGATTTTAGTGTGGGGGAAAATGTAGTGCGCTTGCCAAGTAAAGATCATGCCTAAAACTAGGCCATGGTTTAAATTGCCAAGCCAAGCTTTTGCGAGCTTTTGCCGACGCCCCCTAGAGGGTAAATTATTACAACGTCGAGCAGCTTACAGGCTTGGCTGACCAAAGATTTTAATCGCGGAAGGAGTGGGATTCAGACTTTGAAGGCGATCGGTTTGATCTGGGTGCACCGCCTCGGACATAATAATTTCTTCTCTCTCACCTCATGGAGTAATAAAGAAAACTAAAAAGAACACGTGACGAAAAAGAAAAGTCAAAACTAAAAAGAACACGTGACGAGAAAAAAAACCGGGTTTAACCCAAGTTAGCTTCAAATCAAAACGAGGAAAACAAAAACGTACCGATATAAACTTTTGTTGGAAACAAAAAAAGTACAATTTTTTTGTGCAGAAATAAAATTACAACTTGTTTTTGTGAAGAAATAAAAATTCAATTTTCTTGTGAATCGAACCGTTAATCCCACCTATGGACACAGTGTGCTAATGATAACTAACGAATCTGGAGCAAGAGGAAGGCGGGAGAAGCAGTACAATCACCGCTGGATCGAGATAGTTTATAGTTTATAATCAAATTTTTTTATTAATTTTTTTGAATTAATTTTTTTTGAATTAATTTTTTTGGATTAATTTTTTTTTGTGAATAATTTTTTTAAATAACTAAGTGAAGCAATTTTTTTGTTATAATGATTAATATCATAAAATTATTTATATAGTGTATTATGAAGTACTAAAGTTTTCTACTCAAACAACATTAAGAGAAAATTACCCGAAAAGAAAAAAAAATGAACAATCACACAGAAAAAAGTGCATACACCGGCATTAATACATTAAATCTATAAATTTACCCTTCTCAAGAGTCTAGAGGCGCCACCTGCAAAAGATCTTTTGGATGTGGATAAGACAAGTAAGTGTACCTGCTCATTAATTTGGTGGTTTTTTTTTTGTGTTTGATGTTTAATCCCGGTGAATTCTTCGATTTTGAAAGGTGGTAGAGGTAGAGTTAAATGCACGTGCAAAATATCTCTTGCAAGTGAAATAAGAGAATAAAAAGAAAAAAATTTATGACAAGAGAACTCACTCAGCTTAGCCAAGCGTAGAGAGAGTGAGCTTATTGCTCACCCTAAGATCCGTGAGCGGACTATTGAATAAGCTGAGCGGGCTTTGGGATAAGCTGAGCGAGCTTTTAATTAACTGAGCGCACGTAATGAGATCCGCATAAAAGTATGCCGCATTTTAAAATCGAAGAATCCATCAAGTAAAGTTTAACGTGATTATACATGAATTACCACCTACCAACCATACAGCCGGAGCCAGCGCGTGCACTCTCTCTGGAACGCTACACCAACACCTGCTCGCAGACTACAGGTTAAATGCTACACAGGTCATGGCCATTATTTCCCTCTGCAATAGCTTTTGTCCACTCTTCGCAATAGCTGTGGCGTGTTAACTATTCGCCGCGTTCAGGGTTGTTCACCTAGTTTGGACCCGCCTTAGGGCTCCAATTACTATTTATATTTATTTTTGTTATGCTTGATGTTTTATTTTATTTATGTGTATATATATATATATGTTTATTTATTATTATTTTTTTTTTATATGTAGGTGTATACGACCTTTGTATACCCTTTCTTTTCTTTATTCATACCCTTTCCTTTTGGGCGTTTGTTTTATTATATATATATATATATTTATTTTGTTGTTATACTAGGTGTATAAGTGTGAATCCAATTTTTGTCTTGGAGACACACTTATCTTCCCCCCCTTTTAATTTTGGGGATTCAGGGACTCACCTGCCTCGTTGCTATGCGGCTTCAAGTCGCTCACATGGGCCGTCCTTATTCGTGTCCCCTTCTCACTTGGTATGGCGTTGAATTTGCTCTGTCGTTCGACAGAGATTCTGCTTCGCGTCTCGGTTTTCACTGATTCACTGACTGTCCCCAGTGCATTTCGGCGCTCTTTATATAGGCCGGGTCGTGGCCTTTTGTCGGGACTGTACCAGAAATAACGCGATCGCCTCGGTGGCGTGATCTTTGGTAATTTTCCACTGCCATTTGCTGGCGCCAGCCAATGTCTGCTGTTAGTGTGAGTATGGATGGAGATATTGCACTCGCAATACTCCTCCAATACATGGTGGACATGTGTGTCAGACACGCTCATATGGCTGACAACCTGCGTACGAAAGGGAGAGGAAGAAAGAGAGCGAATTCGCCGCAACTGCAATCAGAGCCGGACTTTGGTCTGATGTGCAGTTACTGTGAGGGGCGCATATAGCACACATAAATATGTAGACCTATAAATTTATTTGCCATCGCTATATGGCTCCTCACACCCCCCTTTGTTATACTTGATGTTTTTATTTTATTAATGTATATATATATATATATATATATATATAGTGACATATCCAGATCACGCAGATCTCTCATGTCCACACTCACTGCAAACGCAACAGCAGCGCACAAGAGTTAAAACGCCGTCACAGCATAAACACATCCGTCAACGCATTTTATAAAAGCAACGCCGTCTCAGCAAAAACACATCCGCCAGCGCATTTTCTAAAAATAAACAAAATCCTAGAACTAAAGACGCAGCAACAAATCTACAACCCCGCAGAAGACGCAAATCCGAGCATTCGTAATAGATAAAACCATAAGCATAAGTTAGAGTTATTTTATACTCCATACCGGGAAGACGTGTCTTTGAGCAAAGAATTCCATACTTTACTAATCGAAGCCGTTGTCGGTGTGTGAGTTATTTTGTAAACGAAACCGAGAAGCCGTGATTTTAAAAATAAAGAATTGTACTTTTGATTAAAACCGTTGTCGGACTTTCAATTGGTAGAATTTTCAATTCTCAGTACATAATCGACGCAGCCAGTAGGATTCTCTAATTCATAATTGGCGCAGTCGATACAACTCTCAAAAGAAATATAATTGGAGCATTTTCAATTCTCCAAATACATAATTATATATATTTATTTTGTTGTTATTTTAGGTGTATAAGTATGAGTTCAATTTTGGCTTTGGAGTCACACTTATATTCCCCCCTTTTCAATTTGGGGATTCACCCGCCTCCTTGCTATGCGGCTTCAAATCGCTCACATGGGCCGTCTTTATCCGCTTCTCAGCTGGACTCTCACTCACCTGATTTCTGGTACAGTCCCGACAAAAGGGCGCGACCTGGCCTATAAAAGGAGTGCCGCAGCACAGAGAAGACAGTTCGACGAGATCCGACACGTTAAGCGGAAGCTCTGGGCAAATTATACGCGAGTGCGGCAACAGAGCAAAACTCTACGCGAGTGGAAAATACAAGTGAGATCAACAGGACGACGCATCATAAGGGATCATCGAGTCCTTCGACGCCTGTAAACCTATTACCAACAAGGACACTGAGGTCCTTAAACAGTTAAAGCAGTGATCCTTGCCACGTTTAAGTCGTGCCACTGGGTGAGGCCTGCACAGCTACTGGGTGACCGCGTACGAATTCCGCTGCGTCCCGACGGCATACGTACGAGTCCTTTGGCATAAAGGAGTGTCGCATGATAACCGATCGAGCAAGCGAAGTCACCTAATCCTGTAGCTGGTGCACGGGTGCCTAGAACCTACTTTTCCGAACAGGATCACTCGCCAAAACCAACGAAGGCCTCAGTGAAGTGTCACCATTTAAACATCAAACCGAATTTCGAGTGTGATTCCAATTAATTAAATAAACCATCCAATTAAATCAATATATGCAAATAATTGTGTTATTAATTATCACGTCGCAACCAGTTTTACAAATTTGTTGCACGAACCCACAGCTCGACTGAGCGCTAGCCCGGCCAAGAAATAAGGTTCGTTACAACTGGCGCCCAACGCTGGTGGTTGTGATAATTTGATACATAATTAAATATATTAAATAAGAAAAAAAATGGTTCGCGCGTGGGTGTACAACCTCAAAAAAGAGGAAGTGGTGAAATATGGAGACGAGCTCCAAGTGGAAGTGAGTGGTACTCTGGACGTTATGCGTCGACAGTTCGGAGAGTGGGTGGATATCCACGAATCCAAATCTCCATACGCCACGCGGATTGCGGAATTGGCGGCTATACATAGCAGAGCGTCACCGGCGAGGGACAGCGTGCAGGCTGCGGACACAAAAAAGGCGGCAAACGCTGATGTCATCCATCTAAGCGTACCGACAACCAGCACAGCGGCACGTGCCCGAGACGCATACCAGCCAGCAGTGGAAACACCGTTACCACAGCCTTCCAGGAGGATATCGCTACGCGAACACACGGCGACGACCATGGCCCAAGAATACCCAAGGGTAGCGAAGCAAGCTCGGGAGTGGAACTTTCGCTTCGACGGCACAACGGAGCCGCTCGAATTCTTGGAGCAGGTCGAGTGGTCAGCGGACACATACGGGCTCAATCTGGATCTGGTCCCCAGGGCCATGCCCGAACTCCTTCAGGGAACGGCACTGAAGTGGTATATTGCCAATAACCAGCACTGGACGAGCTGGGAAACTTTCATCCAAAGTTTTCAAAGATATTTCCTCGCAAGAGATTACTTTGAGAACTTAAAGGAGCAAGTTAACCATAGACGACAGGCTATGGATGAGCCATTCAAGGCGTACATGGTAGAAATGCAGACGCTAATGCGACCACTGCAGTATTCGGCGGACAAACAATTAAAAAAAATTAATAATAACAGCCTGCCAGACCTGCGAGCGTACGCACGGCCAGACCAATTCAACGATTTAGAAGAACTGATGTATTTGGCCGTCGTGTTTGAGGAACTCGAGGCTGACAGAGAAAAACTAAGACTGGAAAGACACATGGAACAGCCAAGGTACAACGCTCCGCAGCAGCGACAGGTACAACCCCATCAGAGATATATGGAACAGCCGAGGTACAACGCCCCGCAGCAAAGGCAAGTACAACTTCCAGCACAGAGATTCAGGGAGCCACCAAGACGGCAGATGGAGCCCCCACAAACGAGTCGCTATCGCCAGACAGAACCGGGACCACGACAAGACGGCTCACGGCTTATGCGGTTAGCGGACAATGGCCAGACACAGAGAGCTGAAGCCGACGCGAGACCCAGGCCAGCCCCGAGGACGAGACGCGACAACACCCAAACACACATACACAATCCTGCGATGGCCTGCAGACTCTGCGGCCAGGAAGGACATCTAGCTATTGAGTGTACGAACGCTACGCTGGATTATTGTTGGATGTGCGGACGTGTGGGAGTTCGCACGCCAGTGTGTTGCCCGTCGGGAAACGAATACAGGCGTCCACCACTGAGGGGCGAGCGGGAGCCGAACAGGACAGCCCCAAGCCGCTAATAGGCAGCCTGCAGGACGAGGGAGCGCAGCTGACAGCGACCGTGGAAATCGGCAACTGTCAGTATAAGGCTACAATAGACACCGGTGCCACGAGTAGTTTCGTTAGCGAGGAACTAGCTGGTGGACTGGTCAACGTAGGCCGAAGATGCGCAACCGACCGGCGAGTCCGCATGGCAGATGGCCGAAACAGCGGAGTCCAAGAACAAGTCGAGGTGAACATCAGGCTCGGGCGGAGCAATATGGACATCGCACTACTAATACTTCCAGGAGTAATAGATGACTTGGTTCTTGGATGGGATTTTCTGTCTGGAATGGACACGTCTTTGGAGTGCGCCGGACTGAAGATAAAGATACCCGGAGACGGACCCAGAGAGCACCAGGAGGAGAGGCTGTCAGTGGCAAAGACGGTCATACCACCAGCCGATCCAGACGCAGAAATCGCCGAGTTTCTGCAACGGGAAGTAGCCGCGTTCGAGGCCATTGAGGGAACATCGCCCATAGCGGAGCATCGTATTATAATGAGCGAAGATCGTCCGATAAAGCAGCGATACTTCCCGAAAAATCCCAAAATGCAGGCCGAGATCAACGAACAAGTCGACGAACTGCTGGCCAAGGGATGCATCGAACCATCGAAAAGCCCACACAGCGCTCCAATTGTGATGGTGAAGAAGAAGACGGGTAAGTGGCGCCTGTGCGTAGACTTCAAACAGTTGAATGCGAAGTCGATAAAGGATGCATACCCGCTGCCAAGAGTCCACCACATCCTGGATCAGTTGAGAGAGGCGAGATACATCTCGAGCCTGGACCTCAAAAACGGCTACTGGCAGATCCCGCTGGAAAGAGGGAGCCGAGATAAGACGGCATTCACAGTTCCGGGAAAAGGACTGTTTCACTGGAAAGTGATGCCATTCGGACTCCATTCGGCACCGGCTACGTTCCAGAGAGCCCTGGACCGCGTGATCGGCCCCGAAATGATGCCACATGCATTCGCATATTTGGACGACATCATTGTGATCGGGAAAACACGCGAGGAACACATGAACAACCTGAGGGAAGTGTTCCAACGGCTGAGGGCAGCAAACCTTAAGATTAACGTGGACAAGTGCGACTTCTTCAAGAAGTCGTTGAAATATCTCGGCCACCAAGTCACGGAAGATGGAATCCGCACTGATCCAGAGAAGGTAGCTGCTATCGCCGAGCTAAAGCCGCCGGGAAACGTAAAAGAGCTCCGACAATACCTGGGAGTGGCATCGTGGTACAGGCGTTTTGTGCCAGATTTCGCCACAACGGTGCACCCACTGAACGCGCTACTCAAAAAAGGGACAAAATGGGAATGGACCGAGGAACGGCAGGAAGCCTTCGAGACGGTGAAGTCGAAGCTAACACAATCCCCTGTGTTAGCATGCCCAGATTTCTCAAGGCCATTTTGCTTGCAGACAGATGCTAGCAACTATGGCTTGGGAGCGATATTGACCCAAAACTCAGAGGAGGGTGAACGGGTCATATCGTATGCAAGCAGAACTCTAAATGGTGCGGAGCGCAACTACTCTGCGACCGAAAAAGAGTGCCTTGCCATAATCTGGGGCATAAGGAAGCTGCGACCTTACTTGGAAGGTTACCACTTCACCGTCATTACGGACCACATGGCACTGAAATGGCTCAATTCCATCGAGAGCCCCTCAGGCAGGATTGCGAGATGGGCACTGGAGCTGCAACAATTCGACTTTGATGTCAAGTACAGGAAGGGGAACCTGAACGTTGTTGCAGATGCCCTATCCCGACAACCCCTGAAAGATACATGCCGCAGAATAGCGACGGTGGAAGACGCGATGGACCAAGCAAACAAAGACTGCCACTGGATCCAGAAGATGCGAACCACCATCGCAAAGAACCCAAGGAAATTCCCGGACTATATGGAGGAGTCTGGAAATTTATACAGGCACATCCCCCACAGAGCCGGAACAGAGGATGTAGCAGCCTGGAAGTTGTGTGTGCCAACTGGCAAACGGTCAAAGGTTTTGAGCGAGAACCACAACACCGCCGCCGCAGGCCATACGGGAAGCCGGAAAACAATAGCCCGAGTAGCAGCACGCTACTATTGGCCAGGTTTGTACAGGGATGTTCGAGCATATGTTCAGCGGTGCGAAATATGCCAACAATACAAACCGAGTCAATTGGCCGCGGCAGGACAAATGCTGACGCAGATACCCGAAGAGCCCTGGAGCACGGTGTGTGCAGACTTTGTGGGACCATTACCAAGGTCCACACATGGAAACACGATGCTGTTGGTCTTCATAGACCGCTTCTCGAAGTGGACCGAAATGGTACCACTTAGAAGCGCTACAACAGCAACACTGCAAAAGGCCTTCAGGGAGAGAATTCTGGCACGGTTCGGTGTACCAAAGGTGCTAATAACCGACAATGGCACACAGTTCACCAGCAGGGCATTCAAAAAGTTCCTGGAGGAGATGGGTGTTAAACACCAATTTACTGCGCCATATACGCCGCAAGAAAACCCCACGGAACGAGCCAATCGCACGGTGAAAACGATGATCGCGCAATTCGCGAGGAACAACCAAAGGAGGTGGGATGAGGCGCTACCCGAGCTGACGCTGGCAGTTAACACCAGCGTATCGAGCACTACAGGGTACAGCGCCGCCTTCATCACACAAGGACGGGAGCCGAGGCTACCGAAGGCGTTGTTCGACGAAGTGGCGATCGGTACGGGCCAAGTAGCGCAAACGCCGACCGAAAATGAAATCAAGAGCAAAGAGATTTTCGAGATCGTTCGGCGAAGCTTGGAGAAGGCGTCTCAAGACCAAGCGAGGCATTACAACCTTCGTCGCAGGCAATGGAATCCCAAAATTGGAGACAGGGTGTGGGTGAAGGTTCACCACCTGTCAAGTGCGGCGGAGGGATTCGCAGCCAAACTGGCACCAAGATACGGCGGCCCGTATCAAATCGTGGATTTCACGTCGCCGGTAATATGCAAGCTGAAGAGCTCGGCGGAGAAGCGGATGAGGACAGCCCACGTGAGCGACTTGAAGCCGCACAGCAACGAGGCAGGTGAGTCCCTGAATCCCCAAAATTAAAAGGGGGGGAAAGATAAGTGTGTCTCCAAGACAAAATTTGGATTCACACTTATACACCTAGAATAACAACACAATAAATATATATATATATAATAAAACAAACGCCCAATAGGAAAGGGTAAGAATAAAGTAAAAGAAAGGGTATACAAAGGTCGTATACACCTATATACATAGAATAATAAAACGAACGCGGAGAAATTAAATGAAAACGCCCATAGGAAAGGGTAAGAATAAAATAAAAGGAAGGGTATACAAAGGTCGTATACACCTACACATAACAAAAATATTTACAAATAAACCAATATATATATATATATAACCATAAATAAAACAAAACATTTAGAATTCCAAATTACAAATTACAAAATATAAACAATAATTGGAGCCCTAAGGCGGTCCAAACTAGGTAAACAGCCCTGACCGCGGCGAATAGTTCACACGCCACAGCTATTACAGAGAGCGCACAACAGCTATGGCAGTGGGAGAGGATGGCCATGACCCGCGATTAAAGTTCATGCGCGAAGTGCAACGGCCGTCGAAAGCGTTAGGCTTAGCGCTGACAAAGGACGGCAACAACGCTTGCGCTTCTAGAAGAGAAGTGCAACGACCGCCGAAAGCAGAGTAACCGCTCACACGCTAGAAAGCATAAGCGCTCCAAGCAACGAAAACGTTCGCTCGTCGCTTTGGCGGAAACGCACAACAACACCGCCCACACGCAAGAGTGCGTAATCGCTAGAGAGCGTAAGCGCTAGAAACATGCGCTCTAAGCAACGAAAACGTCCGCTCGTCGCTTTGGCGGAAATTTACAACAACACTGCTCATACGCCAAAGAGCGCAAGCGCAGCGATCGACGAAAACGTTTCGCGCATCGCTGTTGACGAATCGGACAACAACAATGGTTGCATTAGGAGAGCGCAAGCGCCACGACTAGCGAAAAACGTTCGCTCACCACGATTGACGAATCAAGCAACAACAATGGTTGCACTGGGAGAGCACAAGCACCACGACTAGCGAAAAACGTTCGCTCACCACGATTGACGAATCAAGCAACAACAATGGTTGCACTAGAAGAGCGCAAACGCCGCCATTACCGAAAATGTGCACTCACCGATGTTGACGAGTCGGGCAACAACAACGCTTGCATTAGAAAGAGCACCAGTGCAATGACCGCCAAAAATATTGTGCTCGGTGCATAGCAACAGCCGATTTACGCACTAAATGTGGGGACGTGCGCAAAAGACACAATAACAACCAACAACAATAGCACTAGTGCAGATGCGTGTGTGGCAAAACCATGCACCGTTGGTTAGTCACCTACACTAGTGCAAGTACACGGATACCGGGACACCGTTGGTTAGTCACCCACACTAGGGTAAGAAACATAACCGATGGAAAGAGAGTCATAAATTAGGGACACGAGTGCCCAACTATATAACCAAACTGCAAGCACGCGCACAGCTCATTTGCAAGAGTTACCTACAATGAAGAACGCATCTACGAACAACGCAGCCTCCGGTAGTCAACGCCGGTTGATACCACATCTCGCCGCGGGACCTGGAGAAGCGGATATCCCCTATAGAGGAGGAGCTGGCCCAGCAGCGCGCATGCCTGCGAGACGACGAACTCGGCGGCCACGCGGACGCGTGTTCCGCGTCGTACGGGTACTACGGGTGCGGCGGCTCGTGCGTGTGGTGCGTGTGCACACACCGCGACGACCGCCGTCATACCTGTATGACGACGCAGAGCTGGAGCGGTGGGCACAGCCAGGTCGTGCCGACCTAGACATGAATAGCGAAGAGGAGCGAGATTCCCCAAGCCCAGCGATGGAGGAAGAGGAACCACCGCAAAGACGCCGATACCCCAGCGAGATGGATGACATAGATCCCGTGTGGTTGCGGAGGCTCTTCCCCGAGCTGCCGCCGACCCCCGAACGGGATGAGTCCGCGGTGCGGCTCCCAGGGCCGCGGCCACGCGCGGACTCCAGCGACTCCGTCGAGGAACCACCCGCCGAGGTCAACAACGTGGCCGACGACAACGGCGTCGGGGCAGCCAGACGAGCACGCGAACAGGGGAGAGGCGACAGCCCCTATCGTCCGTACTCGGAGACCGAGGAGGAGGAGCGTGACGAGTCACCGAGCGGTGACGACGACATCATGCCCTCCTGGTCGCCGGCCGAACAGACCAGCGCCCTCTCATCGGAGACCGAGGAGGAGGAGCGTGACGAGTCACCGAGCGGTGACGACGACATCATGCCCTCCTGGTCGCCGGCCGAACAGCCCATCGCCCTCTCATCGGAGACCGAGGACTCCGACACCGGTTCGGACACGGACAGCGACACCAGCTCGAGCACGACATCGTCCCCACCACGGAATCCGGATGACGACGACACCATGCTCCCCACTCATCAGGTTGACGAAGCCATCGTCATCCCCACCCATCAACACAACCGTCGCCGTCGGGACAGTGGAAGTCTTCCACTGCCGAAGAAAGAGGGGAGTGTGAGGAGCCATATAGCGATGGCAAAATAAATATATATGTTTATATATATATATGCGTGCTATATGCGCCCCTCACAGCAGCTGCAACGCAGACCTAAGTCCGGCTCTGTTTGCAGTTGCGGCGAATTCGCTCTCTTTCGCCCTCTCTCTTTCGTGCGCATGTTGTCAGCCATTTGAGCGTGTCTGCTACACATGTCCACCGAGACATGTGCCGTTATAGTGTGAGGAGTGTGGATGGTACAATATATCCATCCATACTCACACTATCGGCAGACATAGGTTGGCAACAGCGAAATGGCAGTGGATCGCCACCGAGGCGATCACGTGATTTCTGGTACAGTCCCGACAAAAGGGCGCGACCTGGCCTATAAAAGGAGTGCCGCAGCACAGAGAAGACAGTTCGACGAGATCCGACACGTTAAGCGGAAGCTCTGGGCAAATTATACGCGAGTGCGGCAACAGAGCAAAACTCTACGCGAGTGGAAAATACAAGTGAGATCAACAGGACGACGCATCATAAGGGATCATCGAGTCCTTCGACGCCTGTAAACCTATTACCAACAAGGACACTGAGGTCCTTAAACAGTTAAAGCAGTGATCCTTGCCACGTTTAAGTCGTGCCACTGGGTGAGGCCTGCACAGCTACTGGGTGACCGCGTACGAATTCCGCTGCGTCCCGACGGCATACGTACGAGTCCTTTGGCATAAAGGAGTGTCGCATGATAACCGATCGAGCAAGCGAAGTCACCTAATCCTGTAGCTGGTGCACGGGTGCCTAGAACCTACTTTTCCGAACAGGATCACTCGCCAAAACCAACGAAGGCCTCAGTGAAGTGTCACCATTTAAACATCAAACCGAATTTCGAGTGTGATTCCAATTAATTAAATAAACCATCCAATTAAATCAATATATGCAAATAATTGTGTTATTAATTATCACGTCGCAACCAGTTTTACAAATTTGTTGCACGAACCCACAGCTCGACTGAGCGCTAGCCCGGCCAAGAAATAAGGTTCGTTACAACTGGCGCCCAACGCTGGTGGTTGTGATAATTTGATACATAATTAAATATATTAAATAAGAAAAAAAATGGTTCGCGCGTGGGTGTACAACCTCAAAAAAGAGGAAGTGGTGAAATATGGAGACGAGCTCCAAGTGGAAGTGAGTGGTACTCTGGACGTTATGCGTCGACAGTTCGGAGAGTGGGTGGATATCCACGAATCCAAATCTCCATACGCCACGCGGATTGCGGAATTGGCGGCTATACATAGCAGAGCGTCACCGGCGAGGGACAGCGTGCAGGCTGCGGACACAAAAAAGGCGGCAAACGCTGATGTTATCCATCTAAGCGTACCGACAACCAGCACAGCGGCACGTGCCCGAGACGCATACCAGCCAGCAGTGGAAACACCGTTACCACAGCCTTCCAGGAGGATATCGCTACGCGAACACACGGCGACGACCATGGCCCAAGAATACCCAAGGGTAGCGAAGCAAGTTCGGGAGTGGAACTTTCGCTTCGACGGCACAACGGAGCCGCTCGAATTCTTGGAGCAGGTCGAGTGGTCAGCGGACACATACGGGCTCAATCTGGATCTGGTCCCCAGGGCCATGCCCGAACTCCTTCAGGGAACGGCACTGAAGTGGTATATTGCCAATAACCAGCACTGGACGAGCTGGGAAACTTTCATCCAAAGTTTTCAAAGATATTTCCTCGCAAGAGATTACTTTGAGAACTTAAAGGAGCAAGTTAACCATAGACGACAGGCTATGGATGAGCCATTCAAGGCGTACATGGTAGAAATGCAGACGCTAATGCGACCACTGCAGTATTCGGCGGACAAACAATTAAAAAAAATTTATAATAACAGCCTGCCAGACCTGCGAGCGTACGCACGGCCAGACCAATTCAACGATTTAGAAGAACTGATGTATTTGGCCGTCGTGTTTGAGGAACTCGAGGCTGACAGAGAAAAACTAAGACTGGAAAGACACATGGAACAGCCAAGGTACAACGCTCCGCAGCAGCGACAGGTACAACCCCATCAGAGATATATGGAACAGCCGAGGTACAACGCCCCGCAGCAAAGGCAAGTACAACTTCCAGCACAGAGATTCAGGGAGCCACCAAGACGGCAGATGGAGCCCCCACAAACGAGTCGCTATCGCCAGACAGAACCGGGACCACGACAAGACGGCTCACGGCTTATGCGGTTAGCGGACAATGGCCAGACACAGAGAGCTGAAGCCGACGCGAGACCCAGGCCAGCCCCGAGGACGAGACGCGACAACACCCAAACACACATACACAATCCTGCGATGGCCTGCAGTCTCTGCGGCCAGGAAGGACATCTAGCTATTGAGTGTACGAACGCTACGCTGGATTATTGTTGGATGTGCGGACGTGTGGGAGTTCGCACGCCAGTGTGTTGCCCGTCGGGAAACGAATACAGGCGTCCGCCACTGAGGGGCGAGCGGGAGCCGAACAGGACAGCCCCAAGCCGCTAATAGGCAGCCTGCAGGACGAGGGAGCGCAGCTGACAGCGACCGTGGAAATCGGCAACTGTCAGTATAAGGCTACAATAGACACCGGTGCCACGAGTAGTTTCGTTAGCGAGGAACTAGCTGGTGGACTGGTCAACGTAGGCCGAAGATGCGCAACCGACCGGCGAGTCCGCATGGCAGATGGCCGAAACAGCGGAGTCCAAGAACAAGTCGAGGTGAACATCAGGCTCGGGCGGAGCAATATGGACATCGCACTACTAATACTTCCAGGAGTAATAGATGACTTGGTTCTTGGATGGGATTTTCTGTCTGGAATGGACACGTCTTTGGAGTGCGCCGGACTGAAGATAAAGATACCCGGAGACGGACCCAGAGAGCACCAGGAGGAGAGGCTGTCAGTGGCAAAGACGGTCATACCACCAGCCGATCCAGACGCAGAAATCGCCGAGTTTCTGCAACGGGAAGTAGCCGCGTTCGAGGCCATTGAGGGAACATCGCCCATAGCGGAGCATCGTATTATAATGAGCGACGATCGTCCGATAAAGCAGCGATACTTCCCGAAAAATCCCAAAATGCAGGCCGAGATCAACGAACAAGTCGACGAACTGCTGGCCAAGGGATGCATCGAACCATCGAAAAGCCCACACAGCGCTCCAATTGTGATGGTGAAGAAGAAGACGGGTAAGTGGCGCCTGTGCGTAGACTTCAGACAGTTGAATGCGAAGTCGATAAAGGATGCATACCCGCTGCCAAGAGTCCACCACATCCTGGATCAGTTGAGAGAGGCGAGATACATCTCGAGCCTGGACCTCAAAAACGGCTACTGGCAGATCCCGCTGGAAAGAGGGAGCCGAGAGAAGACGGCATTCACAGTTCCGGGAAAAGGACTGTTTCACTGGAAAGTGATGCCATTCGGACTCCATTCGGCACCGGCTACGTTCCAGAGAGCCCTGGACCGCGTGATCGGCCCCGAAATGATGCCACATGCATTCGCATATTTGGACGACATCATTGTGATCGGGAAAACACGCGAGGAACACATGAACAACCTGAGGGAAGTGTTCCAACGGCTGAGGGCAGCAAACCTTAAGATTAACGTGGACAAGTGCGACTTCTTCAAGAAGTCGTTGAAATATCTCGGCCACCAAGTCACGGAAGATGGAATCCGCACTGATCCAGAGAAGGTAGCTGCTATCGCCGAGCTAAAGCCGCCGGGAAACGTAAAAGAGCTCCGACAATACCTGGGAGTGGCATCGTGGTACAGGCGTTTGTGCCGATTTCGCCACAACGGTGCACCCACTGAACGCGCTACTCAAAAAAGGGACAAAATGGGAATGGACCGAGGAACGGCAGGAAGCCTTCGAGACGGTGAAGTCGAAGCTAACACAATCCCCTGTGTTAGCATGCCCAGATTTCTCAAGGCCATTTTGCTTGCAGACAGATGCTAGCAACTATGGCTTGGGAGCGATATTGACCCAAAACTCAGAGGAGGGTGAACGGGTCATATCGTATGCAAGCAGAACTCTAAATGGTGCGGAGCGCAACTACTCTGCGACCGAAAAAGAGTGCCTTGCCATAATCTGGGGCATAAGGAAGCTGCGACCTTACTTGGAAGGTTACCACTTCACCGTCATTACGGACCACATGGCACTGAAATGGCTCAATTCCATCGAGAGCCCCTCAGGCAGGATTGCGAGATGGGCACTGGAGCTGCAACAATTCGACTTTGATGTCAAGTACAGGAAGGGGAACCTGAACGTTGTTGCAGATGCCCTATCCCGACAACCCCTGAAAGATACATGCCGCAGAATAGCGACGGTGGAAGACGCGATGGACCAAGCAAACAAAGACTGCCACTGGATCCAGAAGATGCGAACCACCATCGCAAAGAACCCAAGGAAATTCCCGGACTATATGGAGGAGTCTGGAAATTTATACAGGCACATCCCCCACAGAGCCGGAACAGAGGATGTAGCAGCCTGGAAGTTGTGTGTGCCAACTGGCAAACGGTCAAAGGTTTTGAGCGAGAACCACAACACCGCCGCCGCAGGCCATACGGGAAGCCGGAAAACAATAGCCCGAGTAGCAGCACGCTACTATTGGCCAGGTTTGTACAGGGATGTTCGAGCATATGTTCAGCGGTGCGAAATATGCCAACAATACAAACCGAGTCAATTGGCCGCGGCAGGACAAATGCTGACGCAGATACCCGAAGAGCCCTGGAGCACGGTGTGTGCAGACTTTGTGGGACCATTACCAAGGTCCACACATGGAAACACGATGCTGTTGGTCTTCATAGACCGCTTCTCGAAGTGGACCGAAATGGTACCACTTAGAAGCGCTACAACAGCAACACTGCAAAAGGCCTTCAGGGAGAGGATTCTGGCACGGTTCGGTGTACCAAAGGTGCTAATAACCGACAATGGCACACAGTTCACCAGCAGGGCATTCAAAAAGTTCCTGGAGGAGATGGGTGTTAAACACCAATTTACTGCGCCATATACGCCGCAAGAAAACCCCACGGAACGAGCCAATCGCACGGTGAAAACGATGATCGCGCAATTCGCGAGGAACAACCAAAGGAGGTGGGATGAGGCGCTACCCGAGCTGACGCTGGCAGTTAACACCAGCGTATCGAGCACTACAGGGTACAGCGCCGCCTTCATCACACAAGGACGGGAGCCGAGGCTACCGAAGGCGTTGTTCGACGAAGTGGCGATCGGTACGGGCCAAGTAGCGCAAACGCCGACCGAAAATGAAATCAAGAGCAAAGAGATTTTCGAGATCGTTCGGCGAAGCTTGGAGAAGGCGTCTCAAGACCAAGCGAGGCACTACAACCTTCGTCGCAGGCAATGGAATCCCAAAATTGGAGACAGGGTGTGGGTGAAGGTTCACCACCTGTCAAATGCGGCGGAGGGATTCGCAGCCAAACTGGCACCAAGATACGGCGGCCCGTATCAAATCGTGGATTTCACGTCGCCGGTAATATGCAAGCTGAAGAGCTCGGCGGAGAAGCGGATGAGGACAGCCCATGTGAGCGACTTGAAGCCGCACAGCAACGAGGCAGGTGAGTCCCTGAATCCCCAAAATTAAAAGGGGGGGAAAGATAAGTGTGTCTCCAAGACAAAATTTGGATTCACACTTATACACCTAGAATAACAACACAATAAATATATATATATATAATAAAACAAACGCCCAATAGGAAAGGGTAAGAATAAAGTAAAAGAAAGGGTATACAAAGGTCGTATACACCTATATACATAGAATAAAAAAACGAACGCGGAGAAATTAAATGAAAACGCCCATAGGAAAGGGTAAAAATAAAATAAAAGGAAGGGTATACAAAGGTCGTATACACCTACACATAACAAAAATATTTACAAATAAACCAATATATATAATTACGTTTTTTGGAGGAGTGCTGTACCGGCGGCGCCAAATGAACAAACTGACAACGGGTTTTTTTTATGGATAATATAAGTTTTTTATTTTTAAAAAGAACAGACGTCCTCTCCGCTTCACGTACAAAATCACTCTCAACTTATACTAGTGGTTTAGTTAAAATGAGTTTTATGTTAGTTGAGTTTTATGTTAGCTCACTTGAAGTTTTATGTTAGCTCACTTGAAGAGTGCACTAACGGATTCTAATCCGGGGGCCCACTTGAGTTCTAGGCTAGCTCACTTGTAGACTGTACTAGGTGTTGTATTACACTTTGGGTTGTAATCGCTGGGACGGCGTTTCTTGTGCTCTGCTGTTGCGGTTGCAGTGTGCGTGGACATGAGAGATCAGCGTGATCTGGATATGTCACTTCCCCATCCCTTAGAAATGAGCTTGTCCTCAAGCGTAGAGTATAGGGTTGGCGTTTTCGATGGTTGCTTATTTTTCTTCTTCGACGTGTGGTGTCGGTGCTGTACTAATCTTATACTTAATTATTAGTTGTTTAGGTAAATTTTTGAATTCGAACAAAATATAGCTTAGTATTACTATTGACAATACTGTCACTAATGTTAAGCTTATGATTAACAAGGTATTATTTGTTTTTGTATGTTCTCTTATGCAAGTTGATATTTTTATATTTAACAATTTTTGTGAATCAATATTTAATTAAATTTGTTCATATTTATTTTCTTTTTCTTTTTAAATTTAGTTTTATAAAGTTGATTTTTCGGCCTCTATTCGTTTCTTTGAAATGTTTGCTATCTAGTTGTTTTGTCATGCTTTTTTTATTCTGAATGGATTTGTTATTTTTGATTTGAATAAGTAGCATTTCTCTATAGTTCGTATCTACTTCGTAAGTTTTATTCAACTGGGTACTGTATGCTGAATGTATACCTTTGGTTAGTGGTGGGTCCTTATATTCTTCTGCCCTATTTTCGTTAGTATATTCTTTTACCTTATTTTCATTTTCATATTCTTCTTCCTTATTTTTGTTTTTATATTCTTCTTTCGTATTTTCGTTATTATATTGTTTTTCTTTATTTTCGTTATAATATTCTTTTTTCTTATTTTTGTTTTCATATTCTTCTACCTTATTTTCGTTACTATATTCTTTTTCTTTATTTTCTTTATATTCTTCTTCCTTATTTTCATTTTCATATTCTTTTTCCTTATTTTCGATATTATATTCTTTTTCCTTATTTTCGTTTTCGTATTCTTTTTCCTTTTTTTGTTAATATATTCTTTTTCTTTATTTTCTTTATATTCTTCTTCCTTATTTTCATTTTCATATTCTTTTTCCTTATATTTGATATTATATTCTTTTTCCTTATTTTTGTTTTCGTATTCTTTTTCCTTATTTTTGTTAATATATTCTTTTTCCCGATTTTCATTTTCATATTCTTTTTCCCTATTTTTTGTTTTCATATTCTTTTTTTTGTTTTTGTTATTATATTCTTTTTTCTTATTTTTGTTAATATATTCTTTTTTTCTATTTTCGTTATTATATTCTTTTTTCTTATTTTCGTTCACATATTCTTTTTTCCTATTTTCGTTACTATATTCTTTTTTCTTATTTTTGTTTTCATATTCTTTTTTCCTATTTTCTTTACTATATTCTTTTTTCTTATTTTCGTTTTCAAATTCCTCTTCCCTATTTTCGTTTTTGTATTCTTATTCCTTATTTTCGTTTTCAAATTCATCTTCATTATTTTCATTTTCTTCTTTCTTATTTTCGTTTTTAAATTCATCTTCCTTATTTTCATTTTCTTCTTTCTTATTTTCGTTTTTAAATTCTTCTTCTTTATTTTCATTTTCATTTTCTTCATCCTTATTTTCGTATTCAAATTCTTCTTCCTTATTTTCATTTTTATTTTCTTCATCCTTATTTTCGTTTTTATATTCTATGCAATTTATTATAATCTTAGTTTCTGATATGCCGTTCTTACTTGTTGTGTTGGCCTCTGTGGCAATTGAGGCACTGCTGGTGCTGCTGACGAAGGCGCTGGACGCGGGCTCCTTAATGATGATTTCGTTGTTGATTTTTTGTTGCTGCTGTTGCTGATTGGTACCAACCTCCAGGTCATGGTCCAGCTCCGGTTCGGGAACGACTATCGTGGTCTCTGGTATGGGAACGGGCAAAGTTAGGTACTCCTTGCTGGCGATGGCATCGAACAGACGATCAACGAAACGAGTGGTGTGCTCGGATAGAAACACATTCAATTGCTTGATCATTTTGCTCTTGAGATCCTTTTCCGATTTGTCTATTTTCAGTAGATAATTTACGAAGCCTGCCAAAGCCAAGGGTTGAGATTTGGTGAGTGGCTCGAGCACAACGATCAGCCAATCCTTCAGCTTAGCCCAGCTTTCCACTATCATTTTGTTGTATCGCCCCCAATGTTGTTTGGTTCTGCTTATGTCCTCACTTTCGTAGATTAATTTTTGGAATTCGATACCTCCTTTATAGGCTCCCATTTCATCATCTTCGCCAAAGCAGCATCTTGGTCGGATGCGATGTCCGTTTAATCGGATCAATGTGTCTTCTGACACCATTTTGTTGTTTTGTGTTGTTTTATTCGCTCGGTGAAATAATTTTATTTTATTTTTTTTTTTTCGTTTCTGTTGTTTTGATTTATTTTCGTTGTGTTTTTTTTTTTTGTAAAGTTTTATTCAATGCAAAAAAAAAATTTTCGTCGTTTGCTTCGCGTATTTTATGATTTACTTTTTGAGGAAAAAAAGTAAATTTTTCAAGGATCACGGGGTCCTTATGCGGATAACAATTTCGCGAAACACCAGTACGTTTTCCTGAATGGAATAAACGACGTTTCACAATGTTTGTTATCCTACCGAGATTTTAAAGGTTCACGGGATCCTTATGCGGATAACAATTTCGCGAAACACTAGTACGTTTCCTGTAAGGATCACGACGTTTCACAATTTTGCTATCCTACCGGCTGTGCCAATTACGTTTTTTGGAGGAGTGCTGTACCGGCGGCGCCAAATGAACAAACTGACAACGGGTTTTTTTTATGGATAATATAAGTTTTTTATTTTTAAAAAGAACAGACGTCCTCTCCGCTTCACGTACAAAATCACTCTCAACTTATACTAGTGGTTAAGTTAAAATGAAACCTCGCATTTGTCTCTCCTGCAGATGTGTCGCAGCTATCCCATTGGTGGAGGTGTCGGATGGCCCGCTTGGGTCTGGCGATGGTCCACTTGAGTTTTATGTTAGCTCACTTGAAGAGTGCACTAACGGATTCTAATCCGGGTGGCCCACTTGAGTTCTAGGCTAGCTCACTTGTAGACTGTACTAGGTGTTGTATTACACTTTGGGTTGTAATCGCTGGGACGGCGTTTCTTGTGCTCTGCTGTTGCGGTTGCAGTGTGCGTGGACATGAGAGATCAGCGTGATCTGGATATGTCACTATATATATATATACCCATAAATAAAACAAAACATTTAGAATTCCAAATTACAAATTACAAAATATAAACAATAATTGGAGCCCTAAGGCGGTCCAAACTAGGTAAACAGCCCTGACCGCGGCGAATAGTTCACACGCCACAGCTATTACAGAGAGCGCACAACAGCTATGGCAGTGGGAGAGGATGGCCATGACCCGCGATTAAAGTTCATGCGCGAAGTGCAACGGCCGTCGAAAGCGTTAGGCTTAGCGCTGACAAAGGACGGCAACAACGCTTGCGCTTCTAGAAGAGAAGTGCAACGACCGCCGAAAGCAGAGTAACCGCTCACACGCTAGAAAGCATAAGCGCTCCAAGCAACGAAACCGTTCGCTCGTCGCTTTGGCGGAAACGCACAACAACACCGCCCACACGCAAGAGTGCGTAATCGCTAGAGAGCGTAAGCGCTAGAAACATGCGCTCTAAGCAACGAAAACGTCCGCTCGTCGCTTTGGCGGAAATTTACAACAACACTGCTCATACGCCAAAGATCGCAAGCGCAGCGATCGACGAAAACGTTTCGCGCATCGCTGTTGACGAATCGGACAACAACAATGGTTGCATTAGGAGAGCGCAAGCGCCACGACTAGCGAAAAACGTTCGCTCACCACGATTGACGAATCAAGCAACAACAATGGTTGCACTGGGAGAGCACAAGCACCACGACTAGCGAAAAACGTTCGCTCACCACGATTGACGAATCAAGCAACAACAATGGTTGCACTAGAAGAGCGCAAACGCCGCCATTACCGAAAATGTGCACTCACCGATGTTGA
Source organism: Drosophila sordidapex (assembly GCA_035043295.1). NCBI lineage: Eukaryota > Metazoa > Arthropoda > Insecta > Diptera > Drosophilidae > Drosophila > Drosophila sordidapex. Next base: position 77,081 of record JAWNNA010001271.1, read on the forward strand.
CGAGTCGGGCAACAACAACGCTTGCATTAGAAAGAGCACCAGTGCAATGACCGCCAAAAATATTGTGCTCGGTGCATAGCAACAGCCGATTTACGCACTAAATGTGGGGACGTGCGCAAAAGACACAATAACAACCAACAACAATAGCACTAGTGCAGATGCGTGTGTGGCAAAACCATGCACCGTTGGTTAGTCACCTACACTAGTGCAAGTACACGGATACCGGGACACCGTTGGTTAGTCACCCACACTAGGGTAAGAAACATAACCGATGGAAAGAGAGTCATAAATTAGGGACACGAGTGCCCAACTATATAACCAAACTGCAAGCACGCGCACAGCTCATTTGCAAGAGTTACCTACAATGAAGAACGCATCTACGAACAACGCAGCCTCCGGTAGTCAACGCCGGTTGATACCACATCTCGCCGCGGGACCTGGAGAAGCGGATATCCCCTATAGAGGAGGAGCTGGCCCAGCAGCGCGCATGCCTGCGAGACGACGAACTCGGCGGCCACGCGGACGCGTGTTCCGCGTCGTACGGGTACTACGGGTGCGGCGGCTCGTGCGTGTGGTGCGTGTGCACACACCGCGACGACCGCCGTCATACCTGTATGACGACGCAGAGCTGGAGCGGTGGGCACAGCCAGGTCGTGCCGACCTAGACATGAATAGCGAAGAGGAGCGAGATTCCCCAAGCCCAGCGATGGAGGAAGAGGAACCACCGCAAAGACGCCGATACCCCAGCGAGATGGATGACATAGATCCCGTGTGGTTGCGGAGGCTCTTCCCCGAGCTGCCGCCGACCCCCGAACGGGATGAGTCCGCGGTGCGGCTCCCAGGGCCGCGGCCACGCGCGGACTCCAGCGACTCCGTCGAGGAACCACCCGCCGAGGTCAACAACGTGGCCGACGACAACGGCGTTGGGGCAGCCAGACGAGCACGCGAACAGGGGAGAGGCGACAGCCCCTATCGTCCGTACTCGGTGACCGAGGAGGAGGAGCGTGACGAGTCACCGAGCGGTGACGACGACATCATGCCCTCCTGGTCGCCGGCCGAACAGACCAGCGCCCTCTCATCGGAGACCGAGGAGGAGGAGCGTGACGAGTCACCGAGCGGTGACGACGACATCATGCCCTCCTGGTCGCCGGCCGAACAGCCCATCGCCCTCTCATCGGAGACCGAGGACTCCGACACCGGTTCGGACACGGACAGCGACACCAGCTCGAGCACGACATCGTCCCCACCACGGAATCCGGATGACGACGACACCATGCTCCCCACTCATCAGGTTGACGAAGCCATCGTCATCCCCACCCATCAACACAACCGTCGCCGTCGGGACAGTGGAAGTCTTCCACTGCCGAAGAAAGAGGGGAGTGTGAGGAGCCATATAGCGATGGCAAAATAAATATATATGTTTATATATATATATGCGTGCTATATGCGCCCCTCACAGCAGCTGCAACGCAGACCTAAGTCCGGCTCTGTTTGCAGTTGCGGCGAATTCGCTCTCTTTCGCCCTCTCTCTTTCGTGCGCATGTTGTCAGCCATTTGAGCGTGTCTGCCACACATGTCCACCGAGACATGTGCCGTTATAGTGTGAGGAGTGTGGATGGTACAATATATCCATCCATACTCACACTATCGGCAGACATAGGTTGGCAACAGCGAAATGGCAGTGGAAAAGTACCAGAAATCACGCCACCGAGGCGATCACGTGATTTCTGGTACAGTCCCGACAAAAGGGCGCGACCTGGCCTATAAAAGGAGTGCCGCAGCACAGAGAAGACAGTTCGACGAGATCCGACACGTTAAGCGGAAGCTCTGGGCAAATTATAAAACTCTACGCGAGTGGAAAATACAAGTGAGATCAACAGGACGACGCATCATAAGGGATCATCGAGTCCTTCGACGCCTGTAAACCTATTACCAACAAGGACACTGAGGTCCTTAAACAGTTAAAGCAGTGATCCTTGCCACGTTTAAGTCGTGCCACTGGGTGAGGCCTGCACAGCTACTGGGTGACCGCGTACGAATTCCGCTGCGTCCCGACGGCATACGTACGAGTCCTTTGGCATAAAGGAGTGTCGCATGATAACCGATCGAGCAAGCGAAGTCACCTAATCCTGTAGCTGGTGCACGGGTGCCTAGAACCTACTTTTCCGAACAGGATCACTCGCCAAAACCAACGAAGGCCTCAGTGAAGTGTCACCATTTAAACATCAAACCGAATTTCGAGTGTGATTCCAATTAATTAAATAAACCATCCAATTAAATCAATATATGCAAATAATTGTGTTATTATTTATCACGTCGCAACCAGTTTTACAAATTTGTTGCACGAACCCACAGCTCGACTGAGCGCTAGCCCGGCCAAGAAATAAGGTTCGTTACAGGTGGTGTACTTTCACCCACACCCCGTCTCTAATTTTGGGGTTCCATTTCCTGCGCCGAAGGTTGGAGTGCCTTGCCTGGTCCTGATAGTCCTCGACCGCGGCCAATTGACTTGACTTATATTGCCGGACATATGCTCTTACGTCTCTGTATAAGCCTGGCCAATAGTAGCGCGCTGTTACCCGGGCTATTGTTTTTCGGCTCCCCTTATGTCCAGCGGCGGCGGTGTTGTGGTCTTCCTTTAGGACTTGTGTCCTCTTGCCGGTTGGCACACACAATTTCCAGGCTTTCACATCCTCTGTTCCAGCTGTGTGGTTAATATGCCTGTACAAGTTTCCAGACTCCTCAATGTAATCTGGCATCTTTCTAGGATTTTTGGTTATGGCCGTTCGCATCTTTTGGATCCAGTGGCAGTTTTTATTCGCTTGGTCCATCGCGTCTTCCACCGTTGAGACTCTCCGGCATGTCTCCTTCCGGGGCTGTCGAGATTGGGCCTCTGTAACACTTACTGCTGGTTTGACTGTCTTTGCTTTGTACAGTCTCTCCTCCTGATGCTCCCGAATTCTTTTTCCCGGTATATTTATCCTCAGGCCAGCGCACTCCAAAACCGTTCCCATGCCCGACAGAAAATCACATCTGCAGGCCATCGCTGTATTATTTGTATGTGTTTGTATATTGTCGCGTCTCGTCCTCGGGCCTGGTCTGGGGCCCTTGTCGGCTTCGGTTCTCTGTGTCCGTCCACTGTCCTCTATCCGCATAAGCCGTGGGCCGTCTTGCCTTGGCGCTGGTAGTGGCGCATCTGTGGTGACTCCATGTCGTCGTGGTGGCTCCCTGCGTCTCTGTTGAGGTTATAATAGCCTTTGTTGCGGGGCGTTGTACCCCGAGTGCTCCACGCGTCTCTTTTGCGGCTCTACTCGTATTCGCTGTGGAGTGTTATAATTCGGCTGATCCAAGCGGCTCTGCTGTCTCAGCTTGTCTCTATCAGCCTCGAGCTCCTCAAACACGACTGCCAAATACATCTATTCCTCTAAATCGTTGAATTGTTCTGGGCTGGCGTATGCTCGCTGGTCTGGGAGGCTGTTGTTATAGATTTTGAGCAGTTGTTTGGCTGCCGAATATTGCAGTGGCCGCATGAGCGTCTGCATTTCCACCATGTACACTTTAAATGGCTCGTTCATAGCCTGACATCTGTGGTTGACTTCGTCCTTGAAGTTTTCGAAATAGCCTCTCGGCAGAAATTACTCTTGAAAGCTTTGGATAAATGTTGCCCAACTCGTCCAGTGCCGGTTATTGGCTACATACCTTTTCAGAGCCATTCCCTGAAGTAGTTCAGGCATGGCTCTGGGAACCAGACCCAGATTGAGCCCACAGGTATCTGCTGACCACTCGACTTGCTCCAAGAATTCTAGAGGCTCCGTTGTGCCGTCGAAGCGAAAATTCTATTCTCGGACTTTCTTCGCTACGTTGTCGGTATGCTCAAATGCGCGAAATCAATGTTCGTCGCTTCTCTTGCATACGCAACTTGTACTGTGTTCCTCGCCGGTGACGCTCTGCCATGAATCGGTGCCATTTCCGCAATCCGCGTGGTGTATGGCAGTTTGGATTCGTGAGTATCCACCCACTCTCCAAACTGTCGACGCATAACGTCCAGTGTGCCACTCAGCTCCACTTGGAACTCATCTCCATACTTTAAAATGTCCTCCTTTTTCAGGTTGTACACCCACGCGTGTTGTATATATAATGTGTGTCAACTATCGCAAACCATCAGTGTTGGGCGCCAGTTGTAACGAACCTAATTGCTTGCCGGCAACACGTTTATAAATAATATATTAATATGGTTTTATTCGAATCACTTCATTAAACTTATAATTTCGCTTAATGTCTGCGTTTAGATTCGGTGACAATCCACTGAGGCCTTAGTTTGTTTCGGAAAGTGGCAAGGATTCACTTCTTTATCTACTTAAGGACCTCAGTGTCCTGTATTGGTATTGGTTTTGACAGCGTCGAAGGATTCGACGTTCCTTGGTGATGTATCGTCGATACACCTTCACTTATGTTATTCACTTGTTGTTTTGTTTTTCTGCCGCACTCGCGTAGGTTTTGCTCATAGCTTCCGCTTATGAACTTTGATTCTCGAATTACTGGGCACTCACGCTGTGTGTTGCGGCGCTCCTCTTATAGGCCGGGTCGCGGCCTTTTGTCGGGACTGTACCAGTAATCACGCTATCGCCTCGGTGGCGTGATTTCTGGTAATTTTCCACTGCCATTTGCTGGTGCCAGCCTATGTCTGCCGTTAGTGCGAGAATGGATGGATATACTGCACCCGCAATACTCCTCCTCACACTTTAACGGCACATGTCTTGCTGGACATGTGTGGCAGACACGCTCATATGGCTGACAACCTGCGCACGAAAGAGAGAGGACGAAAGAGAGCGAATTCGCCGAAACTGCAATCAGACTTCGGACTTCGGTCTGATGTGCAGTTACTGTGAGGGGCGCATATAGCACACATAAATATATAAACCTATATATTTATTTGCCATCGCTATATGGCTCCTCACAATTTATGGTTTCAGCTTCGTTTTTCATTAATTCTAAACACTTCAGAACAGTTGTTATTATGTCCTCATAGTAGGTGAAGTATTGAAGTTTTTCTGGTAGCTCGCCAGATTTTCTTGAACAGAATTGCATTAATTTTGAGATAGCCAGACTGAGATTTTCTCTCAGCGGAATCCTTTTTATAATTAGATGTCAGCCGTAAAATTTCACTGCCGATATCTTGCTGGACATAAAGGAACTCATTGATGGTTACCTTTTCTGATGCCATTTTTACTTATTTTTGTCGCTTGTTGGACCTTTGCAGATATGTATAGGTAGTTCTCTTTCTTATTTTTGTCGCTTGATGGACTTTGTAATCGCCTTGTTGGCAACTTCAAAAATGAATTTTTGTCGCTGGATGGACAACTTCAGATTCCAACGTCGGGATCACTGTATGACCATCCGCGTTGGGATCAGCAGAGTATCCTTTGATTGTCGCCTTGTTGGCAACTTAAAATATGGATTTTTGGAGCTTGGTTATCCTTTTGTGGCCTAGTTGACAACTTCAGATGGTCTCACTAACACAGAATAGTGAGCTGTGTAACTAATTGGACTGCGGAGAGTGAGGTCCTTCGCTGCGCACAGTAAATGCGAAATGGAAATGACTGAAGACGTCTGACGATACTGAGGCTATGAAGAACACTGACTTTATTGAATAAAATGCATGGCTTATATACAAAATTCTTAGACTATAATATTCAAGTATGATCATGAGAGATGGTGAAAGCTGACCCATGCAAGTCAGCATTGTTCAAGTGTGGAAATGAGAAATGCTGACAGCTCAACATTAGGCACTTGAGGCTAGCTTGAGTGGGTCAAGCTATTTAGAGAGGTTAGAGGAGATGTCGATGGAGTGAGACTGCGTCTTACAAGCGGCTGCACTCGACGGAGTGAGACTGCGATCGCCTTACAAACGGCTGCACTCGATGGAGTGAGACTGCGATCGCCTTACAAACGGCTGCTCCATGCGGTCGTCTTATAAGTGGCTGCATAATATTTTCTATGTAAGCATTTTATATTTATATAAATCTAAACAATATGAATCTGAACATATACCTTTATTTAGAGGAGAAAACATTGAATTTAATATCATCTAATCGTGGACATCCAAATTCTTCAATGTTGACTACACACGTCCTTAGTATCTTTTCAAGAAACTCCCTTCGTGATTACTCTCATATCATTAACAAGCTCACGGGGATAATTTCTGACTTTTAAAAAAGCTATCATTTCCATCATTCCAAATGAGTTTGTATTGATTTCAGTTGCAAATTATGTTAACTTTAAATTCAATGCAACGCATACATACATATATTAAGACCCTCTTTTATACTCACCAATTATAGTTAAGCAACAGAATGTAGTTACCCCCGGTTTTATAAGTAAAAGAACGTCATGCTAATAACCATTTTTAAAAAATAGTGCACTGGCACTATCCACACTTAACGCAGCGATGCTGTTTTTGGCAGTATTTCATTGTGTGGCCAAATGCCTGGCAGCGGTGGCACTGGGCGATGTCCAAATGTCGTTCAGGGCATTCAACAGAAATGCGCACCTGAGAAATGGAGCGTAGGTTGTAAATCTCTTTGTTATTCGCAGCTGGCTCCAACTCTAAATAACAAAGGTTTAGCTCCTTCTTGCTAACACAACTAACAATGATCTGGCCAGCTCATCTCTAAGGCAATCAATTTTCTGCAACGGTGGATGCAGTCCCCTGTCCTCCTTTAGTTGGTATGAGTGAAACGCTATTATCTTCTCTGTAAACATTCTCTGAATTGCCCTGTAAGCGTCAATACCACTTGGCATGACCCTCACAGTACCACCACCACTGCATTTAAGCATAAAGTTGTCAGGCGGTGTGACAGCACCTCAAAGTAGGCAACATTTTTATAATCCCACCTAGCAGGTGGGGAAACCCCAGTTCATATATTAATTTTGGTGGTTAATATATGTACCTACCATTGGTATTTGAAATTTTTGAAAAATAATAAATAATTAGCTTATGGCAGGCAATTCCTTTTTTTCTTTGACACTGCTTTCTTTGAACTGTGAGCCACTGTATAAGATGTTTAGGGATGCGTGTATATGTTTGACATAAATAAAACGCATCAATATTACTATGTCGTCCCATACAGAAGTATGTACGAATATTATTCTGTTTTTCACATGCTACATCATCAAAAATCATTATAGAGTTTTTTTTAGCTTTACTTGGTGCTAGAACACTTTCATTTTCTGAGAATGTAAAATATCCCATTCCTTTTATTGGGCTCACGAGTGTTTTCAAATATTCATATTTCGGTTGTTGTAAAGATTTTGAATATAAATAAATATTTTCAAACTTTAGTCCATTCGGACTTTCAATCAAACTGATCATTACATTCGTTTTACCACAATTGGAAGGTCCAACAATTAAGGCTCTAATTGAATTGGGTAATAATCTGCTATGTCTAACTTGTTTATTTTCACCGTTTTTAAAATCGATATTCCTCACTTTTATGTTCGTTTTTTGTTTTATTAATCTCATATCTGATATTGTTTTCTGAACAGATCATTACTCTCTTCTAAGACTTTGAAGAATAAACATCTATTAAAATGGTAATGCGCTTTTATAAATCAACTAGTAGCATGGGGCTCTATCGAGGTAGAGGTCTTATTGATTCAATAATCAACTCACTCCCAATTGAGCTACATATACCAGGTTATCAGTTTTGTGGTCCAGGAACAAAGCTAGAAAATCGTTTGGAAAGAGGAGAGAAGGGAATAAATCCATTAGATGCTGCTTGTAGGGAACACGATATAGCCTATTCTAATAATAAAGATTTGGGAAATCGTCATATAGCTGATTCAATTTTAGCTGAGAGAGCGTGGGAGCGTGTAAAGGCAGCTGATAGTACTCTTGGAGAAAGATCCGCTGTGAGAGTAGCTATGATATTCTTTTTTGGTTATACTCTCATCCGAATAGGGTTTCTCTCGAAAAGCTAACAAATTAGTCATTTTTCTCTCATTTTTAGGCCCAATGACTTTAAAAACAATTTGTTCTCGGTTGTGAGTTTTGTTCTTAACGATCTTCTTTCTTCTGCAGTATAACTCAAAGTGTTTGATGATGGGGGATAACACACGTTTTTATTGTAAATTATCATTTTTGTTGTCTTAAATGTAAGCGAAGTGTAACACTTTCATTACGTAAATTAACTAAACGACCGTCCTGATCGACAATCCGTATTATTAATGAGTGTATCTCTCTAGTGTTCAAGGGGAAATAAATAAGATTGTGGGGCTTCTCACTCATTTTATAGCCTGGAGGAACATTTAAAGCAAACTCATGCAATACATGGCTTGATTCTGCATTAACATACGATCCGCTTACAATATTACATTCTATCCGAATTGTATTTACTTTTAAAATATCCACAGGCTGGTCTGAGATGTGAATTGAATTCGGGCTTAATATCTTTTTATTAAACCCAAATAATTGACCAATTGTATTCCCTTTATTAAAATATATAGCTTGTTCCTTAGTTGAAATTATTACTTGAAGCGTATTGTTGTTACTTTCGATGAGAGGATGTTTCAATTTATCTGATTCTTTTTCCTAAGAGTTGTTGTCATTTCGATCGATTATTTTCAAGTGAAATAATAATTACATTTCCCCATATTATATCTCAAATTCTAATAAAATCAGCGAATCCCCGTCTATAGCGTCCATTTTCTAGAGGATCATCTTTACTTATGAGTACGAAACCATAATTTTCCTTTTAACAAAATTGACAAATGTTCTTAAATTCATCAAATTTCATATCTACGCCCACATGATCTTGATATACATGTTTCATTTTTAGTTCATCTTGCTTGAACATTATTATTAGGTTTGCATTATCACGAATAAGATGTTTAGGGATGCGTGTATATGTTTGACATAAATAAAACGCATCAATATTATTATGGCGTCCCATACAAAAGTATGCAAGGATATTATTTTGTTTTTCACATGCTACATCATCAAAAATCATTATAGAGTTCTTTTTAGCTTTACTTGGTGCTAGAACACTTTCACTTTCTGAGAATGTAAAATATCCCATTCCTTTTATTGGGCTCACGACTGTTTTCAAATATTCTTATTTCGGTTGTTGTAAAGACTTTGAATATACATAAATATTTTCAAACTTTAGTTCATTCGGGCTTTCAATCAAACTAATCATGACGTTCGTTTTCCCACAATTAGACAATAATTAGTTCAACAATTAAGGCTCTAATTGAGGGGCTCCAGCTGCCACGGTGAGTGGGGCCCGGAGCTGCCCCCGTCACCGCTGCCGCCTCCTCTCGCAGCTCATCTTTTATCTTTAGTGAGGACATAGTCTTGTCCCCTTCCTGCGCTTCCCCCAGTTCTTCAGTGCCGAGCGTCAGGTCCGCCAACTCCTCGTTTTCCGCTAGGTCGTCCGACAAATGATTGCGAACTGATCGGTCCGTCCGTTGGGTGCGGCCCATCCGATGCCGTTGCCTCCTCCTTCCTTGTTGTTCTCCATCGAGTTGTTCTCCATCTTGTTCTGGATACCCAAAAGGGCCACAAAGGAGTCGGCACACCTTTCCCCGCTTCTAGGGTAGTATACTGTCTTCCGCCTCGCAGTATATACCATTTCATTTCATTTCATTCATTTATACCATTCCTGAAGTAGTTCAGGCATGACCTTGGGAATTAAATTCAAGGTCAGTCCATATGTATCGGCTGACCACTCGACTTGCTCCAAGAATTTTAACTGCCGCCGAAGCGAAAATTCCATTCCCGGACTTGTTTCGCTACCCTCGGGTGTTCTTGAGACATAGTTGGCACCGTTTGTTCGCGTATGGACACTGTCCTTGTTGGCTTTGGTACGGATGTTTCCCATACTGTGTGGTTGGCGTCTCAAGCGGGCGCTGCTGCGCTGGCTGCCGGTAACTTGACCGATTTCTCTCGTCGGTGAACATCTGCCATGAATTGCCGCCAATCTCTCAATCCCTGTGCTGTATGGTATTCTGCATTCATGAGTACCCACTCTCCACTTGGAATTCTGCTCCATTTTTCAGCATTTCCTCCTTTTTGAGCACGAACCGTTTTTTTATTTTGTTAATATATATAATGTGTATTCCTAATTATCGCAACCACCAATGTTGGGCGCCAGTTGTAACGAACCTTTTAGTCCGCTTTGTGTTAGCTGCGCTAAAACTCAGCCGAGCTATGAGTTCGAGCAACAAATTCATATTTGATTACGATGCGATAATTAATAACACTTTTATTTCATATGTATTGTGAGGAGCCATATAGCATCGACATAAGCTATATGCGCCCCTCGCAACATTTGCCACATACTTTATGGGCAGCCCTCCCAACGATTGGCAACAGACGACATTGGATCTTGCGCCAAGTCAGCAGATTTCGTCAACGACGAAAAACTGCAGCCAGGTCTTCAACGACGAGAACACCTGCAGCCACGTCAGCAGATTTCGTCAACGACGAAAACAACTGCAGCCCAGTACTCAACGACGAAAACACCTGCAGCCAGCGACCAGCACACGCGGCTCCGATTTCCAGCAAGAGCACACGTGCCTACCCCAGCGGCGGGAAAATGGACACCACCACTTGGCGCTGTGGGGAGCGCAAGTGCGCCATCAGCGCATGCCAGATCGGACAGCGTGAGAACCAAGTGAGCCACCGGTGCACGCGGCTCTAATTTCCAGCAAGAGCACACGTGCCTACCCCAGCGGCTGGAAAATGGACACCACCACTTGGCGCTGTTGAGAGCGCAAGTGCGCCATCAGCGCATTCCGTAGTGGATAGCGTGAGACCCAATTGGGCAGCGACCACAGCAGAAGCAACCGCTGCTCGAATTACATCGATCGCAGCGACAACGGTGGGACGCAACCTTGAAGCAGGTGATCGCTGCCTTACTCCCCAACGAGTGCAGCGCTGGTGGAAAAACGTGGGAAGTGCGGCGTCAGCAGAAACGTGGGAAGTGCAGCGTCAGCAGGAAAGCGTGAGAAACGCCCCAAAAAGACGGACCACCGACGCGATCTGACCTATAAAAGGGGGCGTCGCAGACCACCAAGGGCAGTCAGTCAGTGAAAATCCGTGAAAACAGTGCAAGTCAAATCCGAGTCGCAGCACCTGGTTCGAATCAGCGTCGCGCGACTCGGATTTCCACCGAGGATACACGTGCCTGGATGGGCAACTGACACCACAGTGGATCGCGTGATCGGCCCCACGTTGGGCGCCAGTTGTAACGAACCTTTCAGTTCGGTTAGTTTTAGCTAGGCTAAAAGGTTCGTTACAACTGGCGCCCAACGTTAGTGGTTGCGATAATTAATAGCACACAAGTAATAATAAAACAAACACAAGCAATAATGGTTCGCGCATGGGTATACACCCTCAAGAGGGAGGAAGTGATAAAATACGCCGAAGAATTTGAACTGCCACTTCGCGGGACATTGGATGAGCTGCGCCGACAGTTTGGAGAATGGGCGATGGCAAACGAATCCACGCCACAATACAGCACTCGATTGCAGGAAATGGCAGCCATGCACACTAGAATCTCACCGGCAAAAGGAGTAGTGGCGGAGACGATAAAAGTGCCAAACATAGATCTCGCTCAATTCAGCATACCAGCAATGAACGCGGCAGCAGCGCGCACACGAGAAGAAAGTCGCACGGTATGGGGAACACCAACACCAAACCCGTCAAGGAGAGGATCCATAAACGACAACACAGCGCAGGAAACATCGTCAGAGTACCCAAGGATAGCAAAGCAAGTCCGGGAATGGAACATTCGCTTCGACGGCACCACAAAGCCACTGGAATTCTTGGAACAAATCGAGTGGTCAGCGGAAACATATGGACTCAACCTGAATCTGATCCCCAGGACCATGCCCGAACTACTCCAGGGAGTGGCTCTGAAGTGGTATGTGGCCAATAACCAACACTGGACCAGATGGGGAACATTTGTCCAGAGTTTCCAGGGGTATTTCTTACCCATAGACTACTTCGAAAACCTGAAGGACGAAGTCACCCGAAGACGTCAGGGTGTAAACGAGCCATTTAAGTTATATATGGTAGAAATGCAGACACTAATGCGGGAACTGAAGTACACAAGGAACGAACAACTGCACAGAATCTACACCAACAGCCTCCCAGATCTACGAGCATACGCCAGGCCAAATGATTTCACCGAATTAACGGAATTAATGCATTTGGCAGCCGCGTTTGAGGAACTTGAAGCAGACAGGGAAAAGTTGAGACAACAGAACCGCGCAAAACAGCCCAGTTATAACAATCCACAGCGAATGCAAATGGAGCCGCAACAGAGACGCATGGAACAGCCAAGGTACAACACTCCACAGCAAAGGCAAGCGCATCCACAACAGAGATGGGGGGAACCACCACAACGGTATATGGATCGACAACAGGTACGTAACATTCACCACCCCGAACCTGCGCCAAGGCAAAACAGGCCACGATTCATGACCATGACCGACAGTGGAGGTACGCACAGTCAAGCGCACAGGGAGAGAGACGAGGCCGATACACGACCCAGACCAGCACCGAGGACAAGAAAGGACAACATAGCGACACACATAAATAACCCAGCAATGGCCTGCAGAGGTTGCGGCCAGGAAGGACACCGTGCGAGAGAATGCACAAGTCCTATGCTGAATTACTGCTGGATGTGTGGACGTATCGGAGTTCGGACGGCAGTATGTTGTCCGTCGGGAAACGGTCACCGGCATCCGTCACCAAGGGGCGAGCGAAGCCGAACAGGCCAGCCCCAAGACGCTAATCGGCAGCCTGCGGTGCGAGGGAGCGCAGCTGACAGCGGTCGTAGAGATCGGCAACTGTCAGCATAAGGCTACGATCGATACAGGGGCCACGAGTAGCTTCATTAGTGAGAAACTAGCTCGTGGACTGTGCAACGTAGGCCGACGATGCGCAACCGAACGACGAGTCCGCATGGCAGATGGCCGAAACAGCGGAATACGGGAACAAGTCAGAGCAAACATCAGACTCGGAAACAGTAGCATGGACATAAGTCTACTGGTACTCCCAGGTGTAATAGACGACTTAGTTCTCGGATGGGACTTTTTATCTGGCATGGGCACAGTACTGGAGTGCGCTGGACTAAAAATACACCTACCAAAACGGCAGGTACAAGAACAGAAGGAAGAAAGACTGTCTGTCGCAAAGACAGCCATACAAAAATTGGACCCGGACGCAGAAGTCGATGCGTTTTTGCAACGAGAGTTAGCAGCATTTCAGAACATAAAGGGAACATCGCCCATAACGGAGCATCGCATTGTCATGAGTGACGATCGGCCAATAAAACAGCGGTATTTCCCTAAAAATCCCAAGATGCAGGCCGAGATCAACAAACAAGTTGATGAACTGCTGGCCAAGGGATGCATAGAGCCATCGAAAAGCCCGCACAGCGCACCAATAGTGATGGTCAGGAAAAAGACTGGTAAATGGCGCCTCTGCGTGGACTTCAGGCAATTGAACGCCAGGTCCATAAAAGATGCATACCCACTACCAAGAGTCCACCATATCCTGGACCAGCTAAGGGAAGCGCGATTTATCACGAGTTTGGACATAAAGGACGGGTACTGGCAGATCCCGATGGAGAGGGAGAGTCGCGAGAAGACGGCATTCACAGTCCCGGGAAAAGGACTGTTCCAATGGAAAGTGATGCCATTTGGACTCCATTCGGCACCAGCTACGTTCCAGAGGGCCCTGGATCGCGTGATCGGCCCCGAAATGATGCCATATGCATTTGCATACTTGGATGACATCATCGTGATCGGGAAGACACGCGAGGAACACATGAACAACCTGAGAGAAGTGTTCCGACGGCTGAGGGCAGCAAACCTAAAGATAAACGTGGACAAGTGTGACTTCTTCAAAAAGGAACTGAAGTATCTCGGTCACCAAGTCACGGAAGATGGAATCCGCACTGATCCAGAAAAGGTAGCTGCTATCGCCGAACTAAAACCGCCAGGAAACGCGAAAGAGCTTCGGCAATACTTGGGAGTGGCATCGTGGTATCGACGTTTTGTACCGGATTTCGCCACAACGGTGCACCCACTGAACGCACTGCTCAAAAAAGGGACCAAGTGGGAATGGACCGAAGAGAGGCAGGAAGCCTTCGAGACGGTGAAGGCAAAGCTAACACAATCCCCAGTGCTAGCATGCCCAGATTTCTCAAGGCCATTTTGCCTGCAAACAGATGCTAGCAACTATGGCTTGGGAGCGATACTGACCCAAAACTCAGAAGAGGGTGAACGGGTCATATCGTATGCGAGCAGATCTTTAAATGGTGCGGAGCGAAACTACTCTGCGACCGAAAAAGAGTGCCTGGCAATAATCTGGGGCATAAGGAAGCTACGATCTTACCTGGAAGGATACCACTTCACCGTCGTAACAGACCATATGGCACTGAAGTGGCTCAACTCCATCGAAAGCCCCTCAGGCAGGATTGCGAGATGTGCACTGGAGCTGCAACAGTTTGATTTCGATATCAAATACAGGAAAGGAAACCTGAATATCGTTGCAGATGCCCTATCCCGACAGCCACTAAAGGATACGTGCCGCAGAGTCTCAACGGTGGAAGACGCGATGGACCAAGCAAACAAAAGCTGCCACTGGATCCAAAAGATGCGAACCACCATAGCCAAAAATCCCAGAAAATTCCCCGACTACATGGAGGAGGCTGGAAACCTGTACAGACACATTCCCCACAGAGCTGGAACAGAGGATGTGGCAGACTGGAAATTGTGTGTGCCAACCGGCAAGCGGACACAAGTTCTCAGCGAGAACCATAACACCAGCACAGCAGGCCATACGGGAAGCCGGAAAACAATAGCCCGGGTAACAGCGCGCTACTACTGGCCAGGCTTATACAGAGACGTACGAGCATATGTCCAACAGTGCGAAATATGCCAACAGTATAAACCGAGTCAATTGGCCGCGGCAGGACACATGCTGACGCAGATACCTGAAGAGCCCTGGAGCACGGTATGTGCAGACTTCGTAGGACCATTACCAAGGTCCACCCATGGAAACACGATGTTGTTAGTCTTCATAGACCGCTTCTCGAAGTGGACCGAAATGGTGCCACTTAGAAGCGCCACAACAGCAGCGCTACAAAAGGCCTTCAGGGAAAGGATTCTGGCACGATTTGGGGTGCCAAAAGTGCTGATCACGGACAACGGCACACAATTTTCAAGCAAGGTGCTACAACACTTCCTCGAAGAATTGGGAATTAAACACCAATTCACGGCACCCTACACGCCACAGGAAAATCCCACGGAACGCGCGAACCGGACGGTGAAAACAATGATCGCCCAGTTCACTAAGGGAAACCAAAGACGTTGGGATGAGGCGTTGCCCGAGCTAACACTGGCAGTCAACACCAGCGTCTCGAGCACCACAGGGTACAGTGCTGCCTTCATCACACAAGGTCGAGAGCCGAGGCTACCAAAGGCTTTGTTCGACGAAGTAGCAATTGGAACAGGCAAAGAGGTCCAAACGCCGACCGAAAACGAAAAGAAACTGAAAGAAATTTTCGAACTTGTCCGGCGGAACTTGGAAAAGGCCTCACAGGACCAGGCAAGGCACTACAACCTGCGCCGCAGGCAATGGAGCCCCAAAGTCGGAGATAAGGTGTGGATGAAACTACACCACCTATCGAATGCAGCAGATGGGTTCGCAGCCAAGCTAGCACCGAGATACGGAGGCCCGTACCAAATCGTGGACTTCACATCACCGGTGATCTGCAAGCTAAAAAGCCCGGATGATAAACGGATAAGGACGGCACATGTGAGCGACTTAAAGCCACACAGCAAGGAGAGCGGTGAGTCCCCAGATCCCCAAAAATAAAATAATATAGAAAAAAAAATAATATAAAATATACAAATAATATATACATAAGATAAGAAAATAAAACGCCCAAAAGGAGAGGGTAATAAAGAAAAAGAGCAAGGGTATACAAAAGTTGTATACACCTACATATAACATATTAAACATAATAAATGTTCAGAGAAAAAAACAAGCCACTCCAATTGCCACTGCGCAACACGTAGTGCAGAATAAGAGAACCACGACCAACCTCAACATTCAATAGCGAAAAAAAGTGGAAGGCTTCCACTTACCGAAGAAAGGGGGGAGTGTGAGGAGCCATATAGCATCGACATAAGCTATATGCGCCCCTCGCAACATTTGCCACATACTTTATGGGCAGCCCTCCCAACGATTGGCAACAGACGACATTGGATCTTGCGCCAAGTCAGCAGATTTCGTCAACGACGAAAAACTGCAGCCAGGTCTTCAACGACGAGAACACCTGCAGCCACGTCAGCAGATTTCGTCAACGACGAAAACAACTGCAGCCCAGTACTCAACGACGAAAACACCTGCAGCCAGCGACCAGCACACGCGGCTCCGATTTCCAGCAAGAGCACACGTGCCTACCCCAGCGGCGGGAAAATGGACACCACGACTTGGCGCTGTGGGGAGCGCAAGTGCGCCATCAGCGCATGCCAGATCGGACAGCGTGAGAACCAAGTGAGCCACCGGTGCACGCGGCTCTAATTTCCAGCAAGAGCACACGTGCCTACCCCAGCGGCTGGAAAATGGACACCACCACTTGGCGCTGTTGAGAGCGCAAGTGCGCCATCAGCGCATTCCGTAGTGGATAGCGTGAGACCCAATTGGGCAGCGACCACAGCAGAAGCAACCGCTGCTCGAATTACATCGATCGCAGCGACAACGGTGGGACGCAACCTTGAAGCAGGTGATCGCTGCCTTACTCCCCAACGAGTGCAGCGCTGGTGGAAAAACGTGGGAAGTGCGGCGTCAGCAGAAACGTGGGAAGTGCAGCGTCAGCAGGAAAGCGTGAGAAACGCCCCAAAAAGACGGACCACCGACGCGATCTGACCAATAAAAGGGGGCGTCGCAGACCACCAAGGGCAGTCAGTCAGTGAAAATCCGTGAAAACAGTGCAAGTCTAGTGGATCGTAACAGGACGATCCACCAGCAAGGAGCTTCAAAGGAGCAGTGCAAGTCGACGAGCAGAGGCAACACGTCGACCAGTGGATCGTAACAGGACGATCCACCAGCAAGGAGCTTCGAAGGAGCAGTGCAGTCAGAGAAGGTCAGTCAGTGAAAAGCCATATACGACGTGCAAGTATAGTGGAAAAATAGTGCGAGACCAAGCACCAGTGAAAATATGTGAAAAACAGTGCAAATCCAGTGGATCGTAACAGGACGATCCACCAGCAAGGAACTCCAAGGACAAGTATCCTAATAAGCTATAATGATATCTAGACATAAGTGAAGGACTAAATAAAGATCCTTAAATTAATATTCATTAAACCAACGTGTTATTAATTGTCGCAAACGCAACTAAACTAAATTTGTTGCTCGAACCCATAGCTCGACTGAGTTTTAGCCTAGCTAAAACTAACCGAACTGAAAGGTTCGTTACAGTATTAAAATGATTTTTATTTGGTTTTCACTTATTTGGATATACACTTGCACTTATTTTAGACCTTAGGCCTGTGTCGCAGCCTATTGCCGCGACCAAAGATCACGTGATCGTCTCGGTGGCGCATATAGCATAAATATACATTTTATGCCAGGGCTATATGTGTATTGTGAATCTGGCAATACAATTATTCTGAAACTGTTGTTGTTCCTGGATCTCACACAATCAATATTTTGAATCAAATAATGTTACTATCAAAACAAGGACAGAGGTATGGGAATATGAAGTCATTCATAACAGCAGATAAATGCTATATCAGAAGTAGCTGACTTCAAAATTTGAAATTTGAAACAACTGTAATGATCAACGTGATGCTGATGGGCTATTAAAACGTTCGGAGTACGCGCTTGCTTTGGCTGAAGCTCGCCGGCAATTGGGGTGGGTTATTGTTGGACAACCGACGAATTAAAATTGCTTCCTCGCATTAGTTAACTATATTTTATGATTCGCGTAATATATTTTTACAAAAAGGAAGGTAGAAGACAAATCATATATGTACATGAGAAAGAAGAAAGATAAAAAGTGGCAGAGGGATCAAATAACTCGAATTATAAGGTCATCCTTTTTGAGGTGCTTCTGTGTTGCTGCACTCGCCCACCCTACCATGATCCTGCGGGTCTTTGCAAAAAGCAGAACTCCCATCCACACAATAAAAAAAAATCAATACATTTCAAAATCGAACCACACAAGGCTTTTATAATTCATATTTTGAAACGATTAATAAATTCATACAATTAGAAATTTATAGATATAAAGAGGAAAAACAAAAGCGATGGTTATAGTTTATACGCATGTATGTCGATATAATGTTAAATAAATTTGTTTCCGAATCATAAACAGTATTTGCAATTTAATTAACAAAAATGCCAGTTGATCAGCGCAATTTTTCCCTGCAACTTATCATGCAGTGGTGACATGCATAATCAGTTTAACTAAGGTGTTTAGAGGAGGCGCTTTTTTGCGGTCATCTGTTTGCGAATTGGGTTATGAATTTTGTGTGATTTATTTTAATTTCTTGTATTTAGTTTATTCAGTTTTCTATTAATATGTATAGGTTTAGTTTACAGTATTGTTGCTGGTTTTATGTGTTTGACGAATTAAAATGCAGACATATATATTATTTATCGTGTGATGCGCATATCTTTTTGCCAATGCACAACCGACGAGTGCTAAATCGAGAGTGAATTAGATAATTGACAGAAGAAGGCAAAGACACAGATTAGGGATGGGCGCGCAATTACGTTACAAACTACGTTAAATTTTTAATCGATGTTTTACTGGTTAATTGTTGGCTGCTGCTGCCTTCGACATTCTCCCCCGTTGGAAGTGCAAGGGTTTCAACCGACTTGGTCTCAAGAGGCAGAACACCGATCTTGCCAACGGCTCTTTTGACGGTGCCAGCTGCAGTTTTGATTATTACAACTCGCGAGACGCCGTCCTTTCCAGTAATAGTGCTCTCGACGCGGCCAAGACGCCATTGCAGGGGTGGCACGTTGTCCTCCTTCAGGACCACGATTGAACTGATCTTCGATGAGCGCAATTTTGAGCGTTCTTGCAGTAATGATAAGTAGCTGGTGCTCCATTTGCGCCATAATGCCTGCTGTATTTGACATAGCGCCTTAGGCGATTGATGTCGATATGCGTTATGTCGGGTTCTTCGATTGTGGCGTATGGAGTTCCAATCAGAAAATGCCCAGGAGTGAGAACTTCTAGATCGCTTGGATTTTCTGAAATGGGACAAAGAGGACGTGAGTTCAACATTGCAGAAATTTCGCATACAAGTGTACGAAGCTCATGAAATGTGAAAACATATTTTCCACAAACCACCAAAATGAGGAGACAGAGACGGAATGAAATTCCATTTGATTCCGATCGATAAGCAAGAGTTCGAAAGATCCTTAATATGAGGGTCGCTCAAAAAGAGTAGCCTTAACTCGTTCAGCTCATTCCGTGCTCCAACAAAATTTGTTGCATTGTCAGACCAGATTGAATTGGGTTTGCCTCTGCTGATGAATCGCTTTAATGAAGCGATGAACGATGCGGTTGCTAAGCCCTCAACCAATTCCGAATGTACTGCCTTGGTGTGCTCGCAGGTCTGGGAGGCCAAATACATCAATTCCTCTAAATCGCTGAATTGATCTGGCCGTGCGTATGCTCGCAGGTCTGGGAGGCTGTTATTATAGATTTTGAGCAGTTGTTTGGCTGCCGAATATTGCAGTGGCCGCATGAGCGTCTGCATTTCCACCATGTACACTTTAAATGGCTCGTTCATAGCCTGACGTCTGTGGTTGACTTCGTCTTTTAAGTTTTCGAAATAGCCTCTCGGCAGAAATTACTCTTGAAAGCTTTCGATAAATGTTGCCCAACTCGTCCAGTGCCGGTTATTGGCTACATACCTTTTCAGAGCCATTCCCTGAAGAAGTTCAGGCATGGCTCTGGGAACCAGACCCAGATTGAGCCCACAGGTATCTGCTGACCACTCGACTTGCTCCAAGAATTCTAGAGGCTCCGTTGTGCCGTCGAAGCGAAAATTCTATTCTCGGACTTGCTTCGCTACCCTCGGGTATTCTTGGGACATAGTCGTCGCCATGTGCTCGCGTATGGAGACTCTCCTTGATGGTTGTGGTGCCGATGTTTCCCATATTGTGTGGTTGTTGTCTCTCGCGCGCGCTGCTGCGCTGGTTGTCGGTATGCTCAAATGCGCGAAATCAATGTTCGTCGCTTCTCTTGCATCCGCAACTTGTACTGTGTTCCTCGCCGTTGACGCTCTGCCATGAATCGGTGCCATTTCCGCAATCCGCGTGGTGTATGGCAGTTTGGATTCGTGAGTATCCACCCACTCTCCAAACTGTCGACGCATAACGTCTAGTGTGCCACTCAGCTCCACTTGGAACTCATCTCCATACTTTAAAATGTCCTCCTTTTTCACGCCTATTAGCACGACTTAAACGTGGCAAGGATTCACTTCTTTATCTACTTAACGACCTCAGTGTCTTGTATTGGTATTGGTTTTGACAGCGTCGAAGGACTCGACGTTCCTTGGTGATGTATCGTCCTGTTGGTACACCTTCACTTATGTTATTCACTTTTTGTTTTGTTTTTCTGGCGCACTCGCGTAGGTTTTGCTCATAGCTTCCGCTTATGAACTTTGATTCTCGAATTACTGGGCACTCACGCTCTGTGTTGCGGCGCTCCTATTCTAGGCCGGGTCGCGGCCGTTTGTCGGGACTGTACCAGAAATCACGCTATCGCCTCGGTGGCGTGATTTCTGGTAATTTTCCACTGCCATTTGCTGGTGCCAGCCTATGTCTGCCGTTAGTGCGAGTATGGATGGATATACTGCACCCGCAATACTCCTCACACTATAACGGCACACGTCTTGCTGGACATGTGTGGCAGACATGCTCATATGGCTGACAATCTGCGCACGAAAGAGAGAGGACGAAAGAGAGCGAATTCGCCGAAACTGCAATCAGAGCCGGACTTCCTCTGCAACATCATGCGCTGACTCCCATAAGTTGGCTCTGCGCACAATGTGCTGCCGTTAAAGTCTCTAGTGATCAAGGCGAAGTAGTCCTAGCGGCTGTCTATTGTCCGCCACGTTTTGTGTGGGCATTAGAAGACTTTAAATGTCTCTTCGAAGAGCTTGGCCCCAAGTTCCTGATTGCTGGAGACTGGAATGGTCAACACCATCTCTGGGGTGCTGCTTTGGACACTCGCCGTGGGATTGCGCTTGCGGATTGCGTGAGAGACTCCAACCTACAAGTGCTTGCCACGGGAGGTGCAACGCACTATTCGTACGGTAGTCATAGGCCGACAGCAATGACTTTGCTGTATACGCTGGAATACGTTCTGACTGTCTTAGTATATCTGAGCGAATTGAGCTTAACTCCGATCACATCCCTTTGATCGTTGAGTATAGAATGGCTGTTACTCTAAATGCTCCCAAGGCACGTCTTCTGCCGCGCAAGGCAAACATCTCTCAATTCCGGCAGAGGTTGGAGCAGCTTGTCAACTTGAACTGCGGCTGATGTAGGCGACGCAGCGGAGTTATTCCTGCGTAATATTAACGCGGCGGCGGAATACTCCATGATTGGACAACTTCCTTGTTCGCCTCGCTAAGTCTAAGCCTTTTTTAAAAACTGAGATTTTGGATCTGGTAAGGCACAATCCTTTGGATCTAAGGGACTTTAGGCAGGCTGCGTACGAGCTGCGAAAGTTGCCTTTCGGCACTAAGAGCCAGTACTTTCAGGATATGCTCCGCAATGCCGATCCCAATAAGAATCATGGATTCAATTTGTGGAAGGCAACGCGTTGTGTCAAGCGGCAGCCACTCAGGCGGATCCCCATCATGCGACCGGACCACACTTGGTGTCGATCGGACGCAGAGATTGCATCGGCATTTGCGGATGAGCTGCAAGGCCGGTTCACGCCTTTTGCGCTTGCGTCACTCAGCCAGGTACTGGAAACTGAGGCATTTTTAAGTGCAGATCTCGATCCTCTCCAACCGATCACACCTATCGCCCCTATTGAGGTCCGCTTGCAGATTCGCAGGCTAAAGACCACGAAAGCTCCTGGCTATGATGCCGTCGACGGTAGAGTTGCTAAGGCCCTCCCCGAGAAGGGAGTGATGTTCTTGGTGCTACTCTTTAACTCAATGGTTCGCTTCCACCACTTCCCCACTCCATGGAAGTGTGCTGTGATTGCGATGATTCCGAAACCTGGCAAGCCGGATAATCTTGTCTCGTCATATCGACCGATAAGCTTGCTGTCCACTTTCTCCAAGATATTTGAAAAAATATTTCTTGGAAGATTGTCGGCAGTAAGAGGCTTCCAGAGTGCCATTCCTGATCATCAGTTTGGCTTTAGGCATCACCATGGTACACCAGAGCAAGTTCATCGAGTAGTTCAGCATGTCCTCGAAGCCTTGGAAAATAAGCAGTACAGCTCTGCTGTCTTCCTGGATATCCAGCAAGCGTTTGATCGCATATGGCATGATGGCCTGCTTTTTAAGCTTAAGTCCCTACTACCATCGGCGCAGTATTTACTGCTGAGGTCCTACCTGCTTGGCCGCTCTTTTACGGTTGGATTTAGGGGCGAGCGATCAAACATCCGCCGCATCGGAGCGGGTGTACCGCAGGGTAGTGTCCTCGGACCTGCCTTGTACACATTGTACACCGCGGACTTGCCGATTCCGGCAGCCAGAAACACGCTGCTTGCCACATACGCGGATGACACTGTGTTCCTTGCTAACTCCTCTACTGCTTGGAGAGCTGCAGCGGTCACGCAAAGGTTCTTGGATGGTTTTAGTACATGGGCCAACCGGTGGAACATCTGCATCAATGAGAGCAAGTCTCAGCACTGTACGTTTGTGCTCAGGAGTGGTAACTGTCCAACCGTCCGACTCAACAACACGACCATATCTCAGGGGAACCATGTTCGCTACCTGGGTATGTATCTGGACAGGAAACTTACCTGGCGCAAACACATACAGATCACCGCAGCAGCGTGTAGATCCAAGAGGGCGAAACTCAACTGGTTGCTGAAGCCATCCAGCAAACTCAGCTTGACCAACAAGCTGCTGGTGTACAGGAGCATCATCGTGCCCACATGGACATATGGGATTCCATTTTGGGGCACAGCGGCAAAATCTTGGGTTAATCAGATTAAAGTTCTGCAGAACAAGGTCCTAAGAGACATCTCTGGTGCTACACCCTATGTGAACAATTTGACGCTGCACAACGACTTCTGTGTACCGACAGTCTTTAGCCAAATAAACCGACATACAAGTCGTTACAATGACCGGTTACATAACCATGTTAACCCATTGGCTTCGTCACTAGGGTCGAATACAACCCGCAGACGCTTAAAGCGCCTCCACACCAGCGACCACTGGAGTGTTGGGCGTTAATATTTTTCGTTAATGTGCGCAAAATGTTATATTTAATCTTACATTTGATGTTACGTAATATTGTAATACGTTAAAAACAATTATTTGTTTATGTTATTAATTTAAATGCCATGTTATTATATATCCAATATGTAAAACAATATTTTATAACCTTTCATTAGGTTGATTAATATTAAATGAAAATAGTAACATTAAAAAAAAAAAAAAAAAAATGTATTATTATTTATACACATACATACATGTTTTCGAATTAATTTGTAATTAAATTGTAATTAGTTGTTGAGTTATGCCGTCTGTTATCTTTATTGATCTCTTTGAGTGTGTGTGCGGCCAAACCTTATTGTTTTATTTTGTTATTTCTTGTGTAGTTATGTGTAGTTATGTATCGATGTGGTGTGCCGACAAAGAGTTACATAAATTAAACGGTTATTTAACGTTTTTAATAAAAAAACTGATCTGTTTGGTTTTAGTGCTGAGTCGACGTTTAGAATCGAACTGAACTGCTCTGATGAGCAAGCTCTTTATTTATACAAAAATGCTTAGCCTGAATTCATGTAAAATGCAACTGGTGAGTTTGGGCATATTGGTGATTTAGGAATAATTGTTCTTAACTTCTGTGTTCTTAACTATGTGGATTTATGATTATATTATTTATGGTTTGTGAGGAGCCATATAGCCTTGACATACGCTATATGCGCCCCTCGCAACAACTGCCACATATGCTATGGGCAGTCCTCGCAACGATCGCAACAAAAGACATTGAATCTTGCGCCGCATCAGCAGATTTCGGCAACGGCAACCAGCGATCAGAACCAAAAACACACACGCCTTGGTCAGCATATCCACCGTGGGAAAGCAAGCTTGCACTACACAACCAACAACCACAACCAATGGCACACGCGCCTTTAGTCAGCATATCCACCGTGGGAGAGCAAGCTTGCATTACAACCAACAACCAAAGCGCACGTGCCTATTTCAGCGGACGCTACCGGATGAACCCCCGTCAGCACATCCCGCATTGGACAGCGCGAGGTGCGCGCTATTCTAAGTTCAGTTAGTGCAGCTACCTCAGCGGACAGCGATCTTGACGCAGGTGAGCGCTGCTCCAAGTGCATCGAGTGCAGCGACCGCAGTGGACAGCAACCTTGAAATAGGTGACCGCTGCTTTATTGCAGAACGGTATTGGAGAGATACCAAAGATCACGCCACCAATGCGACCCGACCTATAAAAGAGGGCGTCGCAGATACAGAAGGCGAGCAGTGCAAGTCGACGAGCAGAGGCAACACGTCGACCAGTGGATCGTAACAGGACGATCCACCAGCAAGGAGCTTCGAAGGAGTCAGTCAGAGGCAGGCAGTCTGAGACTCACAGCAGTCAGTGCGAAATCTAGGAGCGAAGCCAGGCAGACAAGGTCTGATCGCCACCTAGCTGGTACATGGAACGCATGGATATCAAAACGATATCCATATGGCAGTTATCATTATACCATAATAATAATTAAAATGAATAAAGCCTTTAGATAATATATAAAGGATACGTGTTATTAATTATCGCAGCGCAATCAAATATAAATTTGTTGCGCGAACCCATAGCTCGGCTGAGTTTTAGCCCAGCTAAAACTGGACGAACTGAAAAGGTTCGTTACAACTGGCGCCCAACTTTGGTGGTTGCGATAATTAATACACATTATATATATTAACAAAACAAAAATGGTTCGTGCCTTGGTATACACCCTCAAAAAGGAGGAAGTCTTGAGATATGGAGAGGAATTCCAATGTAACGAACCTAATTGCTTACCGGGCTAACGCTCAGTCGAGCTGTGGGTTCGTGCAACAAAATTTATAGAATTTGGTCGCGATGTGACAATTAACAACACAATTATTTTGTATATTAAATCAAATTGAATGGTTTATTTAGCACTAATTAAACGCTCTTATAATTGCCTAATGTGTGGGTTTGATTCCTTCGGCGATTTTTTTCCAGAAGTCAGTTCCAGACAGTCAGTGAAAGACGCGAAGCGGAACCTCTGTCAAGATGAACGCGTACGAATCCAGCTGCGTCCAGACGGCATACGTACGAATCCTTTGATTGAAAGGAGTGTCGTATGGTACCCGATCGAGCAAGCGAAGTCACAGACTCTTGTAACTGGTGCACGGGTGCCTAGAACCTGCTTTCCCGAACAGGATCACTTTCCGAACCCAACGAAGGCCTCAGTGGAGTGTCACTGCGTCTAAGCTCAAACATTAAGGAGAATTATTAGTGTGATTAATTAATGCCAAATAAACCATAAATTTGATTTAATATACGAAATAATTGTGTTGTTGATTGTCGCATCGCGACCAAATTCTATAAATTTTTTTTGCACGAATCCACAGCTCGACTGAGCGTTAGCCCGGCAAAGCAATTAGGTTCGTTACAACTGGCGCCCAACACTGCTGGTTGTGATAGTTGACACATAATTAAATATATTAAACAAAAAAAAAATGGTTCACGCGTGGGTGTACAACCTCAAAAAGGAGGAAGTGTTAAAGTATGGAGACGAGTTCCAAGTGGAGCTCAGCGGCACACTAGACGTTGTGCGTCGACAGTTTGGATAACATTTGTCCAGAGTTTTCAAGAATACTTCCTGCCAAGAGATTACTTCGAAAACTTAAAAGACGACGCCACCCGAAGACGTCAGGGTATAAACGAGCCATTTAAGTTATATATGGTGGAGATGCAGACACTAATACGGCAACTGAAGTATGCGGCGGAGGAGCAACTGCACAAAATCTACAGCAACAGCCTTCCAGACCTACGAGCGTACGCCAGGCCAGGTCAATTCAACAACTTGGCAGAATTGAGGATAGTGGACGGACACACAGCAAAGCGTACCACGAGAGAGTCGAAACCGACACGAGACCCAGACCAGCCCCGAAGACGTGACGCGACAATAGACAAACGCATATAAGTAATCCAGCGATGGCCTGCAGATATTGCGGCAAGAACGGACACCGTGCGATAGAGTGCACAAATCCTATGCTGGACTATTGTTGGATATGTGGACGAATCGGAGTTCGTACGTCAGTATGCTGTCCGTCGGGAAACGGACACCGGCGTACGCCACCGAGGGTCGAGCGGGAGCCGAACATGGGCAGCCCCAAGACGCTAATTGGCAGCCTGCAGGAGAGATCGGCAAATGCCAGCACAAGGCTACGATCGATACAGGGGCCACGAGTAGTTTCATTAGCGAGAAGCTAGCTCATGGACTGTTCGACGTAGGCCGACGATGCGCAACCAAACGACGAGTCCTCATGGCAGATGGCCGAAACTGCAAAGTCCGAGAACAAGTCGAGGTGAATATCAGGCTCGGAAGGAGTAGTATGGATATTACTCTACTTATACTCCCAGGAGTCATAGATGGGATTTTCTGTCTGGCATGGGAACGGTTTTGGAGTGCGCAGGCCTGAGGATAAATATACCGGGAAAAAGAATTCGAGAGCGTCAGGAAGAGATACTGTACATAGCAAAGACAGTCAAACCAGCAGTAAGTGTTGCAGATGCCAAATCTCGACAGCCCTGGAAGGAGACATGCCGGAGAATCTCAATTGTGAGAGACACGATGGACCAAACAAATAAAAATTGCCACTGGATCCAAAAGATGCGAACGAGCATAACGAAAAATCCGAGGAAGTTTCCAGATTACATGGACAAGTCTGGAAAACTGTACAGACACATACCTCATAGAACTGGAACAGAGGATGTAGCAGCCTGGAAATTGTGTGTGCCAACCGGGAAAAGGACACAAGTTCTAGATGAGAACCACCACACCGTTGCCGAAAAACATACGGGGAGCAGAAAAACAATAGCCCGAGTAGCAGCGCGCTACTACTGGCCAGGCTTATATAGAGACGTAAGAGCATATGTCCAACAATGCCGCGGTCGAAGCCTCGCAGGACCAAGGAAGGCACTACAACCTGCGTCGCAGGCAATGGAGCCCCAAAATCGGAGATAGGGTGTGAGTGAAATTACACCACCTATCAAATGCAGCTGAAGGGTTCGAAGCCAAGCTAGCACCGAGATACGGTGGCCCGTACCAAATCACATTTGGTACGGACAGCACATGTGAGCGACTTGAAGCCACACAGTAAGGAGACCAATCCCCAAAATTAAAGGGAGACTCCAACAAATAAAACGACAATAATAAATAAATAAATAGATATACACAAATCAACAAAAAAAAAATGACAAGAATAACAATATAAATGTAAACACTGTAATGGCCCCATGGTCCATTGAATGCGAAATTTCAAATGGCAGTTAAATATTTGCACACGCGCTGCAAGGTCAGCAGCTGTGATCATCAAAAATGCAACCATGCGCAATTGTTAGCAGCTGTTACCAGCGGTGCGGGCGAGAAGATTCTGCTTCTTAGCTCTAGTTTCCGCCTTTTCTATGTGAGGCGCCAAAGGAAACAGACGCGTCAAATTCCAGCGAGCAAAAGTGAAAATTTTAAAACAACTTGTGGCACAAGGAAACATAAAAATCAAATCCACATTCGGTGAAGCCATCCACGGCGGAAAGTGGATTGGAGTGATATTAGTGAACAACTGCAGCGAAACCTGTACCGGCAAGGTAGTTATTTCGTGGAAAATGTAGTTTTTCACCAAACTAATTCTTGCCAGCACATGGTTTTGTTCTTCTTTTTTTTTTCTCTCGCTAAGATTGAAGACCCCAACCAGAGGATTGGAAGGCACCCAGGCGGTGGAAGCCGATGCTCCACTCGGGTAGTCGGTCTGTTCCCCTGGCCGTGCCAAAATTGTGTGTGTGTTCATTAAACCAAACAAAAGTGTCGTGTCCTTCTCCAAAAGCATCGAGATACGCAATTCCTCAAAAGAAAATTATACCTATCGTACCTTATATATACCTTATACAAATTATAAATAAATCTTTAAACAAATAAGACAGTGTGGTGGAAAAAAAAAAAATATAAGGCAAAAGAAAAAACAAAAACTAACATATAACAGAGATAGAGCTCTGCAGCGGTAATCGCAGAATTGTGACGACATTCAAGTCGAACACCGTGGTTGAATCCTAAGCGAAAATTTCTTTTCATTTTTTTTGTCAAGCCAATTCAGTGACTGTGTGTGAGTGTAAAAACGCGTGGACAAGGTTCACAAAGTAATAGACAGCTATAGGTGATATAACACTACAGTGCATCATGCAAGTCCCTTGCAAATAGCCTTCGATTAAAATAACGGTGCCGCTGATCCCAGTGTTTAATAATCTCAAAAAACAAAAAAAAAAAAAGAAAAAAAACAAACTCAACCATCAAACCAACAAAACGCAGTCTACGAGGAGGCCTTCATCGTGGATTAATTGGGGTGAGTTTTTGTGTTGCTGGTCCCACGGTAAAGGCCAGCGCAGGCTTTTGCTCGTGGACGAACAACGAAAAGGAAATAACGGAGAGTGATAGAGTAAAAGTGAGAGAGCGCCGGTTCAGCGTTGATCATTTCAGTTCGAAAGCTCTCGCACTCTCTTTTTAATACTGAGATTGTTCTCTCTGTACTCAGAGCTTTTGTTTTTTTTGGTTTGTGTTGACAAACCTTTAACGTAATACCTTTTCATAATGGTAAACAGAAATTTGTAATTTATTTAAATTATCCATCCTGTATCAATCATTTTTACATATATATGCCTATAACTTTATACATATGAATAAACTTTTGTCCACAGCAGTGAACTGCGTTGGATTGAAATGAAAAATATGTACTAGAAAAAAAAAGCGCGAAATGATAAAGCTAAATAATTAGGAAGAATAACTACATGTCGAATTCAAATTAGTTTCCGCCAACCACACTGGAAAAAAAAACAACAAATAAATAAAAATAAAAGGAAAAAATAATAATAATAGTCCCCTTAGATTAATAATGTTAAGCAACTGATTTTTTTTACTACACTGGAAAAAAAAAATTATGTATATAATCATGCAAAGAATATAATACTACCATCAGATTAATAATTTTGGTTAACCCATTTTTTTTTATCAGCTACACTGGAAAAAAATTCTATAGATACACAAAAAAAAAAAACTTTATTTATAATTTTTAATCCATCATTTTTTTTTTTACATAAAGAATACATAAAACAAAATGTTCTTTGAATAAAAACAAAAAAAGGAAATATATATATATATATATATATCAACATGAAGTAAATTGATATTACTCGAAGTATTATTAAGTCGGTCCATTACTGCCCCCCAAATCATTAAAGATAATTATAGACTCATAACAACAATCCATATTGGATATTTAGATTAAGCAACCATGTGAACTATTAATGTCAAATTTGACCAACTTTAGGTTTATTTTTGTTTGGAGATATTAAGTTTTTTTTCATTAAATATTATAACGTTATGAAGTAACAAAATGAAAACATAAATTATTTCTTCCTCGTCATGGGATCGTAGAGAAATGAGTTGATTTGTCTTGCAAAAAGGGGACCTGCCATCATACTTACATGTGCAGGCCATGGTCGGGTTGGGTGCAGAAGGTGTGTGTCGAATGACACCAAGACCACACCGCCGTCGTGACTACCGACGTATCCTTGGTTCGCACCCCTTCTCCGTCTTCCTTAATCTCCTTTTAGGTTTTGCTTTTTTTTTGAGTTTAATTTTTTTGTCGTGTTGAATTCTGATTGACCGGAAGGGTCAATTCATGTAAGGATTTCCCAACAGGGCCTTTAGGGACTCTATAAATTAAAATTCGCGTAGTGTGCCGAGATAGGTCAGCAAAAGCCCCGCCCACATTCCGGAACAGAGCTAGTTCGTTGACGGGTCCCGAACAGCTGAATATTTCCGGCGAGTGGAGAATATACTATGTTCCCTCCTCCCATCTGAACAACCTTCCACTACTATCATACTACAGTTGGCCATAGAATTTTTTTTGGTGCCCGATCGCGAGACTGGAATTGTTGAGTGATCAGCGTCATGCAATTTTTGGCGCCCATCGCCCGACTGGAATTTTTCGATGGCCAGCA
>JAWNNA010001332.1:600000-924890 GCA_035043295.1 Drosophila sordidapex
TTTGTATATAGATAATTGCTTATAAAGGCTTATAAATCTGGGCCTGTTTTTCGGCAAGTGAAAAGCAGTTTGAAAACTGCAGCAATTAGTGAGAAAGTAAAAAAATAAAGAATGAGAAAGAAAACTCATCGTTTGCCATGATTTAAAAAACTATTAAATGAAGTCAAGCATTTGGGGGAACAAAAGCCAAAGAGTCAAAAGCAGTCCTTGTGGAAATCGTTGCAGAACAATAAGACAGACAGACAGAGTGAGAGATAGTCAGCCAAAGACAGAAAGTTGTTGGTTGCAATAAAAATGTAGTAAGCAAAATGGCCAGCAACAACAACGTTGCAACGTCGACATTGTTACATGTATGCATTCAAAGGTGTGCCAGAAGTTAAATGCACCTGCCACGGGCCGTTTCTGGGGTTTAATGGCATGGCACGGACTGGACGGGACAATAAAAGCGCACCGTTAAGTCTCACGTGGAACGACAGCAACACAACACCGAACCAACAACAATGGACAGCAACAACAACAACAGAGGACAACAAACAAGGACAGCAACACCAACACCTGCAAACAACTCAAAACTTGTCTGTTGCTCCTTGTGTTGCAGGTGCCAAAAGCAAGAGGCAAAGTTCTCACTGCCTCTGCGTAAAAGTTTGTGGCATCCATTTGTCCGCCGAGCCACCTGCGTGTTTGGATGTATCTCTCTGTGTGTGAATATATATATAATATAATATATATATATATATATATGTATATATGTGTGTGTGTGTGTGTGGGTGCGTGTGTTATTTTTGCTCTGCTGTGCACTCTTGTATACACACTAAGGCTTTTATATATTTCTGTTATCGAATAATAAATTTTCAATTGTGAATTAAATACAAAAAGTATGAATGAAATTTGTAGAGTTATTTAAATGATAATAGTAACCAAATCGATAAAAACTAATTTTATAGCAAAAGTGACTAAAAACGGCAAATATAAGCAGCTTTAATTGACTTGTGAATAATATGTATGCAAATTAATTAACTAAACTAAATAAAACCTACAATTCAAATAATTATATCAATCAAATATCAATCAATCTTAAGAAACTGAAAAATACTCAAAACAATAAATACATTTTCAATAGAATTGTGAAAAATAAGCCAAGAAATTATGCCAACAATGAAAATAATAATAGTAAACAAATTAATAAAATTAAAAAAATGGTAAAAAATCGATAGTCTCAAGAAAGTGCAAAATCCCTTACAACTAATGTCCACTGTACACCGAATCTGACAGCAAAGCAAAACAGCGGCAAAAGTATGCAACGTTTTCACAGATAACCAACAAACCAAAAAAAAAATAAAAATATGAGTGTACGTTAACAGCCGGCGCAGAGCAGGGCAAAAAGTGTGGTGAAAAAAGCGTGCGAGAGAGCGAAAATCAACAGAGAGCGACAACAAGGGAGAGGTTCAGGTGTGGTAGGCTATAAATGAGAGAGCGCATGGCGAAGGAGCTCTTGGTTTGCTTACTCTTTGTGCCGGGCTGTGTGTACTTTCGATGTGTTCGTGTGTGTGTGTCTGTTCAAGAGAGAGTTGCAGGTGTGGGAGGATTGCATGCATGAGAGTGTCAAAGCTCTCTTAAGTCACAGTTTGCTTACTCTTCACGACTGGCTGAGTGTGCTTTGTGTGTGTGAGTGTGTTTGCCTGTGGCCTGTGGGCGTGTTGAGTTTCCGGCACGCTGCATAAACAAACCCAGACCCGCGGCACAAGCCACGAGGGTCAGCATACAGCGCTGAAGTTGCAGTTGTTGCACATGATGTTTACCATTTACCAATGTCAACATCCCGGCGCCGTTTTTTTTTTTCTTAGTCGCTACAGACCATGCAATATATCAAACATATCGGAAAGCAAACGTGATGCCGCACATAAAATAAACTTAAGTCCCAAGGCTGCCCCAAACAAAATAAAAAATAAAAATCACTGCCCACAAAATTGTGGCAACGAACGCACAACGCCGCGCACAAAACAATCAGGAACAGCAACCAGCTGCGATGACTGCCAAGCCGCCGCCTCCGGTGCCACCAACAGTGCCGCCAACGGTACCCCATGATGATGCCACAATGCCCAAAATGGCGCCTCAGCTGATGATGCCACGCCTCAATTCCGAGCTGGCCGCCCAGGCTGCATTGCGGGGCCAGCAACTGTTGCGCAAACAGTGCTCCCAGGAGCAGCAACAGCAGCTGAACGGGCAAAAGGGGACGCCACCACTACCATTGCCACCGCTGCAAAGTCGACCGGTGCCCGCGATACCGGCACGCGGCTCTAGCGAACGTGCCGCACCACCGGAAATACCGCCCAAGCGCCACAGCCTTAAAAGTCTGCCGGATAATGGACAGCCAATGATGATTGTCCCCGGGCTACCACCGCCACTGCGTCAACCCCCGCCCCTGCCGCGGAAACCGGCATCCGCCCACAGCTCCGCGCAGAATAGTGCCCAGAACTCTCCGCTGGCCGTGCTCAAGTTCAAGGAGAAGCCTCCGCCTCCACCCGAGAAGCACTCAACGCTGTCTGCAGAGGCGATGGCCGCACGTCGTTGCTCGAACCCGTTTGAGATGCCACCGCCGCCGCCTCCGCTGGTGTTGCAGTCTGCTGTAGCCGCCCTCAGCGAGCAGAGCTCTAAGAATGCGCTGGCCAACTGCAATCCGGTGCCGTCGCCAGCTCCGACCAGAGCCAGCGAAGCCAAGAAGCTGAACAATGTGCGCCCAGTTGCTGCCCCTGTTCAGGTGGTGGCCTCGCCCACAGATGAGTTTGGATCGGAGGATGCGCTGCGTGGCATTGAGAGTGGACTGCGCAACATGGAGCGCGCCATGCAGGAGCAGATGAATCTGCGCACCCTAGAGGCCGCCGTGCAGAACAACTTTGACCTGAGCTTCAAGGCGAGCCTGGCAGCTGGTGGCGGACATGGTCGTCATTTGGGCAGCTCCGTCAACTTGCGCAGCGCCAACTATGAGCGCAACTTGTCGCTGGACGAGAGTCGAGCAGGCGACTCCCGCCAGTCACTGGAGGAGCTGAAGCAGCTGCGCGCCCAGGCACAGCAGCAGTCGCTGCACAGCAACTCCTCCTCGTCGTCTGTCTCCTCGGCCTCCGCCTCCGCCTCGCAGGTGGAGCAGTCGATGCGCTCCACCATTGAGCATCACATGCGTTCGCTGGATCGCAATCTGCCGCTGGAGCTGCAGTACAGTCGGCACCGCATGCAAAACAATCTCAATGCGGCGGGGCATCATCCACAGGGTGGTGGTGGCGGTAGTGCAACGTCGTCCGCCCAACAGCAGCAGCAGCAGAAGCAGCAGCAGCAGTCGCCACAGCCACCCATTCCGCTGAGCAGCGAGTTTCGCGAACAGATACGCCAGCAGCTGCTGGGCAACATTCCGCCGCAGGTGGTGCACAACATGGGCCAGTTGCCCGGCTCGGCGGCAGCTGCCGCACTGTTGCAGCATCAGGCTCAGTCAAGGGCAGCTGCGGCCGCCGCTACTGCTGCCGCTCAAGTCTCCGGTGGTGCGGGTGTCAACATTGGCATTGGCGTTGGAAGCGTCGCTGCTTTGTCCCGCGAGGAGCTGCGAATGCGCCGACGCTCCTCGCACGATGAGACACAAATATCCCAGAACCCCACGGGAGGCATCCAGGGTAAGGAAACAAGTGCAACTCTATTCCTCAATTATGCGAAGAGTGCTTTGATTTTACGGCTGAATAGTTACCTTCGACTGGTCTATTTACAAGCCTTCAGTGTTTATTTCTGGATTAGACATTTTCACACTCAGAACTTTCATATTTTTATTTCAGAAGATCTTAAGTGTGATGAGACCTGCTGTTGAAGCAATTTCATGAACTCATCTGATTATTATTATTATTTATGTTGTATTTATTTATTTTATTATTTTTTTTTCGAGCCTATGGCCATCAAAACTAAATTAGCTTTCTTTCTAAGACACGTCTGCTCTCTTTTTTTTATTCACAACGATTATCTCTTCTTCTTCTTTATTGGTGAACACGCAATGTTCCAATACTAAAGTTCGATGTTGAGAGCTAGTTAAATTATTAACTCTGCTCGTTTGAGTAAATTTGGACTTGGTAAATATCGTTTGGATATCGATAAGATTCTTGATTCATCACAAATTTTGTGAACTGCCGCATTTATGTGGACATTCCACAATAAAAGTGAATCCCAGTTTGCAGGCTTGCTCAACATAATCAATCCTTACTTGCTAGTTATTAGAGTGTACTTTGCATTCTCAATTGGTAAAATGCGTTTGCTTTATTTAAAGTTAGTTTATGGCCATTTCCACTAGGTTAAAGCAAATAATTAGATTTCGTTATAATTTCCAAAATCGATCTTTACCTACTATTTAGACTAAATCAAAACTATTCTTAACTAAATTTTATAATAATTTATAAACTATTTAAGGTTTTTTAAAACGATGTATAACTTTTTGTTAAAGACAGACTTAATATATTTGCTGCTCTGTATCAATATTAAAGCAACCGGTTAATTTATCAATATCGGCTCATATTTCTGCGCTCTTTTTGTTTACTGTGATTTATACTTTTGTCCAAGCTGCAATTTTTGTGGCAGGCTGAATGGCAAACGCTTTCAATAAATTATGTTATAAAAAAATAAGTATCTTGTGAATTTCTTTTTTTAAACTTTATAGGTTAATAATGTCCACCGTTTATAATAAATGTGACGATTTATTTATCCTGATGCTCTTAATGCCTATTTGTATTTTTTCCTCGATACAAAATAAAGTTGGCAAAAATTTTAAATTTTTAAGAAATTTGCAAATTTGAGTTTCTCAATATAAACTGCAAAAGCAACACTGCAAACAGATACAAAAAAGGCGAACAATTTATTGAGCCTTGTTTACATTGAGACAAATTTAGTTCTTTATTAATATCAAATTATTTGCAAATAATTTTACAATTAATAATAAAAATAAGAGCACTATCGGCTTGACCTCCTCCGTTCTCTTCAGTTGTTAAGTTAGTCTGTGGCCTTCAAGTTTACACACAAAATCAAATAAAAAAAACCTGGTTGATAAGGGAATGTGACATTTGCCTTTAAATAAGAATAACGACTGATTTAATAAGGCTGGTTTCTCTTCGTATGAGCATAATATTATGAAGTAAATTCCGAATGCCGTAATCAAGTTCTTAATCCAGCGCAAATTACTACTGATTCCGTATTAAAACAATAATATAATAATAATTCTATTACTTGAGTAAATAAATATACCATTCAATCCCAATGATATTACCAATAATACTATGAACTCGAAACTTTTTTTAAGTCAGCCCATGCGAATCCTAATCTTTTTTTATTGGACAGACAGAAATTGAAATGAAATCATTTTTTTTATTGTAACATTTACTTTATTTTATAAGTTTGTTATTATTACTTAATTTATTTTATTTTAAATTATTATTATATTCCACTTCTCTCATAGAATTAAAACAGTTCTCGATAGCACCGCATTGCTCAGCTGAATTAGACTATTTACGTTGCTTTCTCAAAGGTAACGACTACGACTCCAGTTTGTGTAAATGCTAACCCAGTTGTGCAACAGTTAACAGTCCCAACAGACTCCAGACTGGGGTCCAACTAATACGATAATAATTGAGACTGCCCCACACACAAAAACAAGAATACTTACTTATATTTACCCAGAACTGAAACTGAAACACTCTGTTTTTTTTGTTGTTGTACTAATGGCGTTGCATGGCGTTTTATAAACTTACAACTGATCAATAAATGTTGAATGGGTCACCGGTTCCATTGGTTGCCCAACACTAGAGAAACTCCAGCTAATTTTGTGTCACACAATTCTAATTCGCTATCGTTCTTTAGCTAATAAAATAACCTCAAAGCTCACTCAGCATTATATATATATTTGTGGAGCACCACTAATCAAACTCTTCCCTGTCCGAACAATTCACAGTGACCCGCCTGAGGGAGCATTGGGATGAGACGTCGCAGTGCGTCCTGCAGCGAGCCGGCCAGTTGAAGAACATGCTGAGCGACTCACAGCGGTAGGTTATCCATCCACCAGATTCAGATCCCAGTTCCCGGTTCCCACTGCATCTGGGGTCAATTTAATTAATTCTTAACTCCCATTGGCAGGTTTGAGGCCAAGCGCCTGGAGCTTGAGAAGTGGCTGGCGCGCATGGAGCAGAGGGCCGAGCGGATGGGCACAATTGCCACCACAGCTGACATCCTGGAGGCCCAGCAGAAGGAGCAAAAGGTGAGCTGTGCTATGTTGTGTTGTTTTGAGCTCTCGTAATGAAGTGCATCTAATTAATCTGTTCGCTTTGCAGTCCTTCCACGCCGAGCTGCATCAGAATAAGCAGCACTTTGAGCTCTTCAGCGAGTTGACACAGAAACTAATTGCAGTCTATCCCAACGACGACACTTCCCGCATCAAAAAGATGACGGAGGCCATTAATCAGCGGTGAGTGCATATTTCAATCGTGCTCCAACTTCGGTCAAGCCCCAATTTAATGTTATGCACAAAAATGTGCACCATTTTCCATTCAAATCAGTTGTGAGAATTGGCATTTAATGTGAATTAATGACTGGCAGTGCAGGTCGGCGACTTTGAGCACATTATGTCTTGGATTAGAGCAGTTTAAGATGGGAACTTCTTTTGAATACCTTATGTAAAAGATCGCACCACGTTCAATGTCCAAAAATGCAAATTGTGAAATAAGCTTGATTTATTCAAACAAATTGAAATGTTTTCTTGCAAAAATAAGACTTCGTTTTGATTTCGAAAGCATTCTTTTTCTAGTTTCTGCGCTAACAATTGAACAAATTCTTAACTTTTTCTATATTTATTTTTTTAATTGGGGGAACAAAATAAAATAAATCTGCGCTAGTGAAATAAAATCTATTGGGGAAACCCAGAACAAACCCAATCATAATGTGAAGTAAAATCATAAAGAAGCAAAGAGAAAATTGTGCTCAGGGGAGGGATTACAGTTAAGCATACACTGGAAAATTCTTGAGATGGTATTGCCAATTTAATTAAAGGACGAGAGAGTTTCATAGATAACTAAGGCATTGTAAGTTATACAAATTGTACCAATGACTCTGGGTAAGCAGTTGTGCAGGAAGACAATACAAAAGGGTCAGTGTTCCTAGTAGGCCTACCAGGAATAGAATGCTTACTTTCACTGTAAACAAAATATATACACTTATGCTTTTATTAATGATGTGCAAAATACTTTGTATATATGCCAATAAAATTCCGAATACATATTGATCTACAGACTACAGGCGATACCATAAATATTATATTTAGCTTAGCTTATTCGTCTTTGATTAGACTTGTGCTTTTATGTGAGAATGCACAGTTTTCCATAAAGAGGGAATTGTATTTGAACACTTCGGTTTGGAATTGTACAATGTAATTTATTTTTTAATTTTAGAGATAAAAATAATTAATATAGTTTACAAGCTACTTAATGAGACATTTATTGCAAATCGGCTAAAAATTGCTAACTGCCCATTGATTAAAGACTTTAAAGAATTTAAACAAACCGTAGCTTTGAAAATAATATATTAAATTAAAGCTGCTTAATTCTATTCATCTGTATTTAAATGTGAAAGTTTAGCTTGCCAAGTATTATTAGAGACAGACCTACCTATGAAGATTATGGCTGAATCCCAGTTTATCAATCAAATAACTGAGTCTTTTGTAATTGCTTTAATCATTTGTAATTGCCCTAATATATTTGATCGCATTTTACTTGCAGCTACTCCAACTTGAACAACGGTGTCGTCAATCGCGGCAAGCAGCTTCATGCCGCAGTGCATAGTCTGCA
This sequence comes from Drosophila sordidapex, assembly GCA_035043295.1. Taxonomy (NCBI): domain Eukaryota; kingdom Metazoa; phylum Arthropoda; class Insecta; order Diptera; family Drosophilidae; genus Drosophila; species Drosophila sordidapex. The sequence continues at coordinate 607,854 of JAWNNA010001332.1, forward strand.
AATGTTCGATCGTGCCATGGACCAGGTTAGTAATCAGATAATTCTATTAACTTGTGTGCACATCTAATCGAATTGTGTTTTGCAGTTCCTCGCCTTTCTCTCGGAAACGGAAACTCTCTGTGAGAACGCAGAATCGGACATTGAACGCAATCCCCTCATGTTCAAGGTGAGTTGAGGCATTTTTCTTTTCTTGAACCCCTTTGAGAACACCGCTGCCTTTGTTCAACAATTAACCTGCTCTCAAGTGACAGATTTATGCATTGTAAAGTGCTTTCTTCAGTTTCCTCTGTGGGGGCATTAACCCAGCTCATCTGCGAATATTGTTGCAAGCACAATACATATGTGAACAGTGGTTAAACTAGCTGAGAGTGCACTCTAATTTATGTTTGCCTCGAATGTTATATGTGTTACTCATGTGCAATTTGTGAAGAACATAATCAAAGCATAAAATATTTAATATTATGTGCAAAGAGTTCAAATATGGCTGGAATAAAGAACACGCGTACTTGTCGTCAACATATATAGCAAATTAACAGATCTCTAAAAGCTTTCCAGTGTTTTAGTGCCATACATTTTCATAATATGATCAGCAATAATATACATTAAAATTAAATTTCTCATTTTATTTAAAACATATATATAACTAACGCTTGGGACTCCGCTAAAGTCTATTTTCTATCTTTTACTGATTTTGAAGGGGAAAATTACAAGAAGCTATTTGGATTATTTTAGATTTAAAAAAAGTTTAGTGGTGTGTCGAAATAAAGTATTTTTTCCACTTCCTCTTCATGAAGTTACTCAGCCTACACCTTAAACCTCTAAATTAGTACAAAATACGAATATTTTTTTTAATATAATTCCAAATCAAGGCCAACTCTTTGGCTTGGTTGAGATGAGTTTTCGCTAATATTAACATTGATTATCTAATGTGTTATGGGATTGCGTTTGTACTTTGTACTTGTTATGCCTTATATGCAATTATATTATATTATAAGTTACGTGATCTGTGCGTAAGTCTCTTCTTTTGGGCAACACTTTGATTTCAGTTCAATCGTTGAGCTAAAACGAAAATGCTTGCAATTTTCCGAAAGAGTTTTCCCTCACAACTGTACGTGAGTATTTATGTGCTTTTGTTCTATAATTGGCCCGCATTTGATGTGGGTCTCCCTTAGATTAATGCCCTTATCAGTTCATTTTCCCCGAGCACTTTTCCTTAGCTGTCTATGACCATGAAACATGCAAGCAGTTTGTGATATCAGATCAGGGCTCAAGTGCTGGCCCCATCAGTGGCAATTGGGATGGGAATCGGAATGGGAATGGGAATGGTGATGGGGATCCACTCGAATTTGCTTACTTTGTTGCCCGCCTTGATGACCAGGCCAAGGCACAGATCTCGGAGAGGAGTGGAGTGGAGGGGGAGCATAGAGGAGCGTGTCCCAATGCTCGAGCGACTCTCGAGCAACTCTCGAGCACTTAGTGTCTCAATTGCATTTGCGATCCGAATTGCAGCCATTTCAGCTGCGAATGGGTTGCATGCCACACACAAAAGTATACAACCCCCACTCTCGCTTGCTTGTGTGCCCCTGGCACTTATCATCGACACCAGTGCATGCCTCACCATCTCCACCTTCCCCTCTGCCACGCCCTACTGCCCCTCTTTGCCTGCCCCGCGCATTTTTTGAGGCAGCCGCGCGTTTTTCAAGTGTGGCTGGTATGGCGTCTGTTTGTTTGATTGTTTGTTTTGTTGCTGGCCATGCAACGTCATCATCATTATCATCATGAGCATCGTCATCATCACTTTTCTAGGCGGTTTCCCCGTTCCTATTATTTGAGGCAATTATTGTAAATGCGTCTTCTTCTTCACTTTTCATTTCAATATTCTTTTATTGAACATTTATTTGTCGATTATTCTCCTCATTCAAGTGAACAATTAAATTATAATTATTTATTTCCCTCGCCTTCTATTTGACTTAGCCATTTTTGTATTTTTATTACAAAGCCTTAAACATTATATGCAAAACAATATTCAAATTCAATAAAAACATATACAACATTTGTCTTGGTTTCAACATAATTATTTATTTTCATAAATATCGCAAATATACTGAAATTAACTTATTTTTGTTAACTCGAACGTACGTTTAAAAGCTTTCTTATTGGGTGCTTGCACCAGATGTGTCCTTGTCCTAAAGGACAAAGTTCAACCTGAAGCTTTAACCAAGATTGAAATGCGCACGAGCTTTGTCCCAAAAGCTTTGAGAACTCTCCCCAAAGCGCTTTCGATACGAAGCTTACGTTGGCAATGTTGCACGGTATTAGTATGATAAAAACTGTGATAAAAGTCTGTTGACAAATTCAACTTGTAGTCTTATAACAAAATTGGGTATATAAATTGTATGAAACAACATGCACAGCAAAAAAATGCATAAAGTTAAATAGATTTCTGTAAGGATTATAAGTCAGGATTAAAATAAAGAAGCAAACTCGTAATTAACGTGGTTAGATTACTGAAGATCTCAAGAGCCTTATCACGTCAGAATTTATTTCACTTACTGATAATAAACACGTTCATTTATATTTTAACTGGCGAAAGCAACAAATAATATTCCTTTTAAAGTGCAATAAATAATATAATAATTACATTTATAATAATAAATATATATTTAAACAGGGCAACTCAAAGATGTGTGAATAACTTAAGAGCTTTCTCGGAACGGAAATAACATATTTACATTATTTTCTATTATTGATAAAAAATTGCCTATACCCAATGTTTATAGAATGACATAAATATATTTGTCCAGGGCAACTCAAAGTTCATAAAAAATATGATATTTTCCGTATTTTGCCTGCGAGTACCGTTAAGTTTACCGGCTTCGTCTGGCTGTGTAGAGTGTGAGAGAACGAAAAACTCTCCACTGTTTTCGTTTTCGTTCTCTGTTTTTGTTATCTCGGCACATGGCCCGATGCCAAAGCCGACGCCAAGCGAGTGTGCCGCTATTTTGTTTAGCTCGCCTCAGCTGCTGTTGCTGCCGCAGTCGACGCTGCTGCGTGCCATTGCTGCTGCCGTTGGATGCTGTGACGCTGACGTCGGCGTCGCTGCCGCGGCAGTAGGTTCGCACTTGCCTTTGGTCTTCGCCGTCGTTGTCAGTTCGTGTTCTGAGATACGCCCGGACGCGCGTTGATAACGGTCGCTTGTCGCAGATTCGCTTAACCGGCTTGTAAACATCAAATAAAAAAATATATATATATAAAAATTGCATTCAATAATACAACAAAAATAAGCCAACGAAATTAATCAAGTTAAACCATTGCGAGAAATGTAAAAAGAAAATTGTTAAATATGTAAATTAATTAAACGCACTACTTGTCGTTGCATACCTACAGGCGCGCACTCACACACACACACACACACACATACATACACACGCACAGCTGCAGTTGAAGTTGCAGTTGCACGTTTGCTGCACACATGCAAATTGAATCCAGCGTGCAACAATTAATGGCAAATCTTTGCTTTAAGGCGGCACAGCCGTCGCCATTTTGAGTCGCTTGCTGAGTGTGCGTGTGTTGCAAAGGATGTGTGTGTGTGCGTTTGAGTGTGTGTGTGCATATTAAAGTGAAATATGCATTAATTATGCACACACATTTTCTCTGGCCTGCTTCCGGCAGGCAGCAGCAGCAGCTGGTTACAGACGATGGACAAAGTGAAATTGAAATTGAAATTTGTGCAACATACAAATAATTCTTTTAGTGTGCTACAAATCCTCACACCGGGCAATAAAATATATTTGCAATGTGAATTCATTTCACCTCATAAATGATACGTGCACAAATATATAGGAATACCGTAAATAAACAATCGAATGTTAAAACGATGCAATGTTGCAATGTTCATTGTACAAGTGTTGCATAATTGAATCATTATGAGTGCCTCGTATTTAAACGGTGCATTAGTAAAGCGACATTTGTGGCACCTAGTTTCTCAATAAATATAATTTGAAATGGCATCTGACAAAAGTTGTGCGCAATATTATTGAGTTAGAGGAGACACAAAAATGTTTTATTTGAGAGCAGCTGTTTGGGATTTTAAAACAAACTGAATGTCTGCCAATAATGGTTTGCATAATCGAATTACTCCGTTTGAAATATTCAATGAATTGAATTGTGTAGTAAATTCGATCAACAACAACGTATGATAATTATTCCACTCGAAATTCTTGAGTCGCAATCGAATCAATCTCTTTATAACTGCCCAAATGTACAATTTGCGTATTTGTATGGCAAGTCAACAAATCAAATTTCAACAGTTTGAAAACAACACAGAAAATGAAACTCATTAATAACCAGTAGCCAACCACTTGAAGACAACCAACGTTTTTTGTTTATTTTTTTATCCCTTCGATAGATGCTAAACTTTCGACTTCGACTTCGACTTCAACTTTAACGTCAAGTTAAAGCCGATTATTTATCAAATGGCAATACAATCGACACAGTCTCGTGTCTCGTGTCTTTTGAGTAGTTCCCATTTCATTCATAAAGAGATTTCCGCACTTTCGAAAACTTTTCGTTTACAAGCTTTTCACGTCAACGCGCATTAACACAAGAAAATATGCAAGCCCTTTACCCCTTGCCCCTCCCCCTCACAATATGCCCCCTGCTCCCTCCACGCCCTCTTTTGGTCAATAACAAATGTCAAACATGCGTTTTCTCGGGCTCTTTTGTGTGTCTCGATGTTGTTGTTTTTGTTGTCTGCGGCATTTGGCATCTGGCATCTGGCCGCGTGTGTGGGGCATGTTTACGTTTACCTGTTGACGCTTGTGGCGTCGGCGGCGGTGGCAGAGACAGCGACAACAGCGGCAACAGAAACAGAGAAACACAGCAAAGCAACAAGTAACCAAAACAAGTTCACAAAACAGAGCAAACCAAAAAGATTTAACAACTATTCTGATTAACTGTCTTTCTTCGCGTCGAATAATGCACACACTTACAACCAAAAGTATGTGGACAACTTGTCATTTTTCCTTTTGTTCTGATTCGCTTCTTTAGGGGGTTTTGTTCGAAAAATTCAACCTGATTATTATTTACTAAATTAAATACTCCAAATATTCAACTGATATAAGTCGGCATTAAACAAATAAATAGTAGAGGGAATTGAAAAAGAGAAGTTTTTTTACCATAGAAATATAATAGCAAATTAAGATCAGTAAAAATCCATCCAATCCATGCAAAAAATTTTTGTAATAAAAAACATAAATTAAATAAATTTTTACTAAACTAATATTAATTTTTTCTTTTATTTCAATTGTTTTTAGCGATTGATTGATTTTTGTGAAAATTAATTTAATTATTTATATTACGGAAATTAACAAGAGAAGTCACTCATTACATAGAAAAGTATGCTTATACTTTAAGTAACAATTGCATCCAAGTAACAAATGTTATACCAATTATTGCCCTTTGAAAACATGTAGATATTTTATATTTTTTTATTTTAATTTTAGCATTCATAAATAAATATCTTTTGTTATTAATTTAGTTTTTATTTCTGTTTTGTATTTTTCTGTGTCGACTGATATTGGTCTAAATTAAATAAACAATTAGTAATACAGAATTTAACAAGAGAACTTACTTCTAACAACAGCAATATAAACGTATACCTATTGTTTAATAACAATAATAGTATATTAAGTTCAGTTAAAAGTATCCAGTTTCATTTCCTATAAGGTAACAGGCTTTATCACAAGTTTTTAACACTCTCCCGTATTTGTGTTCAAGAAACAATAAAGTAAAAATAATGCGTAGGCATTGAAGTTGTCATGGTTGTTTATTTAATGTTGTTTTGTTGTTGCTGCTGCTGCTGCTGTTGTTGTTGTTGTTGTTGTTGTTGTTGCTGTTGACGGCGACTTAGAAGCACTTCAAAAACTGTCTGCCTGGTTGTCTGTTTCAGCTGTTTGAGCTGTTTACACTGCGTGGGTTCTTCGAGGCCGCTGATTAGAGTCGCGCTTGGCATTTTGGTTTTCCTTAGTCGGTTCTGCTGCGGCAGCGCCACTTGAGTATTAATTGTCTGTGTTTAGCTAAAAATTATAATGCTTGAGTGGATTTCGGCAGTGATCGTAAAGGTGCAGCTTTGAATCGAACTACAACACAATGTTTTTTACTTTCGACTAGTCGGTGGAAACTCGATCTTTTCAGGAACATAAAATTCGGTGGGTGCTTATAAGCTGTTTAGCTTAAGTAGTTGATTAACGAGCGCACGATTTTATTTACTCTTCCAGCTAATTGGGAAACTGTTCGAGGGAGAGATGTAAACACTAAGGCCATAGAAGCTTGAAAGTGTGTTGTTGACAAGATCGTGATCTCATTTTAAAATATAGGTTTTTGTTTGTATTCAGTCTAAAATTTCTTGCTGTTCACATATTAAATCTTTATTTGTTTTTTTCATGTTTTTCCTTTATAATTTATTATCGAGCAATGTGGTAATATTTCTATGGGATTGTCTGCTATGGTGTTTAGCCATTCATTTTAATTAGAAATAAAACTATTTGTCCTCATTAGTCAATTTGTATTCACAAATTTCAAAAGTTGTTCACCCTCTTAAATAGCTCTAAACTTCTTTGATTCAAATTTATTGCAAGAGTGTCAAGGGGTCAAGTGTAAAATATATATTTTTTAACTCTGCACAACTATGTAGTTTTTTCGGGGCTGGAGTATTGTGACGGCAATTATAGTTGTACGATTGCCGGTTACAGAAGAACCCCGAACAATAATGATAAGAGCAGGAGAAGCAGCAAAAACACATGATGGCTGTAGAATTCAAGTGCACTTTGTTAAACCAATTAATTTACATTTCCGCGCAAAGCAAAGCCAAAAAAAAAAATATACAAAAAACTCCAGCACAAACAAACATGAACAAAAACAGGCAGTCTGAAAACCTGACAGAGAAAGAGGGAGAGAGAGAGAGAGAGAGAGTGAGACAACAACAACAATAAATGGGAAAGCTGGAAAAACTTTACAACATAGAAACAAAAGTAGAGGCCAGTCGAGCACTTGACGAACGGCTGCCACTCGACTTGAACGGATGGATGCTGAATCGCCACAGGATGCAAAGGCTATCAAAGCCACAAATTTACTGTTAGTCTCTCTTTGTGTGTGTGTGTGTGTGTGTGCGTGTGTGCGTGTGGGTGTGTGGTTTAGTGAGACTGCATGCTTGTGCTGGTTAGTTTGAAGTGGGCTGCGGTTCAACTTGCGTCGGCGACAACAGTAACTAGATTCAAGTGCCCCTTGTCAGTCGGGCATTTGGGCAGTTGGCATCGGTCAGCGGTCAGGATGCGGCGAGGGCATGGCGCAAAAACGTAGCATACTTTTAAGCATCGTCGTAGACAGTTTGCAACGATTCCTGAACACGAGACTTGCAAAGTGCGACAACAATGGCTAAAGTAAGCACTTCAAATGCCTGCCCCCATTTTGCCATTTTACACGTGGGTCTGTTGTGGTTATACTTGGCAGCGACGAATTTTGGACTCGAGTCGCGTCCTGTTTTCTCTGATTCGAGCTAATCTGCAAATGGCGCCACATTGGGAATTGCTAGCCTCACTAAGATTTCCGTTTGACTACAAATCGAGCCAATTGCGAGATTTTCTCGTATATGCTTAAACCAATATTTACATAGCGCATTTTTCCTACTTGCCTATTCAGCATGCAGTAAAAGAATTAATTTTCTATCTGCTTATCAAAAGGATAAGCACATTTGGGAAAGTGTGCCCGTAAGAACATAAAAAACAGTTTACATTGCAAACAAATTGAAACACAAAATTATTTGTGCTCTTAAGTTTTTAATAAATATTTAAAGATATTGTAAATAAATGCATATTTTACAGATATCTAAATAATTGGAATTTGATATTCGTCATTGGATTCACCGATCGAGTCTAAATTGAAATGCTCATTCTGGTATTTTGATGGAGTTCTTAATTCAAATGTCAAAAAGAATCTATCAAATATTCGCCCAAGAAAATAAATGCATTGTCATGTACGAAAAAGGTACACTAAATTTTTGACTTAAGTATAGCGAGATCAGTGAAGTGTAGAAGAAATGTACATCAAAAAGCGAATTTGGATTTAATATATAAAACTTTTGTTGAAATGGGTTGATATGTGAAAGAAACTGCGAAGAAAATTAGGATAAAAAAGAAAAAACACAGAAGAAAGTAAAATATCCTCATTAATAATTTCCTCCATTTGGGATCTCGTTGAATCAGGGTACTTGGCTCGTCGGGTAAACGTGAACTTGGCACCAAGAACGTTACTTTTCTTTCCATTTGATTATCAGCAGGAGTTGGCTGATCAATTGTCTCTGTGGAAATGGATGGTGTTTCATTCTTATGCTGTGGATTCGTTCTTTCGGCTAGCGGGTTCTCGCTCACGCTCATCGCAGATCCCCCAAATGCGAGCAGATCTCAGAAGCGAGATGAGTATTTTGGTGTACTCTAAAAGTATTCAAAAACACAAATTTGCTAAATGAAATAAGAATCTAAGCTAGCTCTACATTGAAATGCCCCACTTAAAACCGTTTTATTCGTGACTCAAAGTGTTGGTTTTTTTTTTTTTTTTTTTAAATTATAAATTGCCAATATTCATTATTCATTATAGTCATTATCTTGTGGGCAAAAGAATGTCTTCAGATCAATCCCCACTGTTCTTATCTATATTCTCATAAAAAAAAACACCATTCCTCGTGCTGCAGCTGCAGATTTGCACCACTTAGCGCCGGCATTCTTTTTTCAGCTTTTCTCAGTCGTGGCTTCATTTGCCTAAGTTTACGAGAGTTGAAATATTTTAACTATAAACTAATCAATAAAAATGCTATTATCCAAAACAGTATTACGATGACTCCCTCAAAGTTAGGCGCAAAACTGGTTATGAGATGCTTCCTTCTGTCTTCATAATTCTATACACTATAAAGATATTATCTTTTAGTGTTTGATAATACCCACAAAAACATTTGTTTCTTATAAACGAAATGAATGATGGGAATGATGTGCTGTTTCATTAAGGAGCTAGAGTACTTGTACAATACTATATATCTATACATATGTATACATATATCTACATATCTATGCATATATATATATATCTATAATTGGAATGCATGTATCACACACAGATGCAGATATTTGTCACGATGTACTATTATGCTGCATTTCTTATAAATAAAATGAAAGATAACAAAGCTGTTCGTTTTCTACATGGGGGTAGAGATATTGTGCAATACTGTATTATGTATCTATATTTATATGTTGGGAGTGCATATATTACAGACAGATGCAGATACTCCCCAGTGGCATCTAGATGTAATGCACCACGAATGCATGGCACATAAATATTACATCTTCACTTCAGCTGTAATTGCTTCAACGTGGCACTTTACCCAGACACATTTGCAATGCGACAGCCATGAAGATGCATCCTGTTCCTGTTCCCGTTTCACACCTCCCCTCTTACACCCCACCCACACACACATGCACATATACAGACACAGACACAGCGTTTCCGCTGCGGTTCCATTGCAAGCGGTTTTTGAATATTTTTATTTGGCTTTGTTTTTGTGACCCTTCCTCGCATGTTATTGCATTTAATTTGCGACATCGTTTGCTGCTGCCCCGCAAAAGTGTGACAGAGATAGCTTTAGATAGAGACAGGTAGAGCGAAGGGAGGGAGACAGAGACAGAGACAGAGTTGCAGACGCCGCGCAGACAGAGAGACATATTTACAACATTTGTTTGGTGTTGGTGTTGAAGTTCGTTGTAGTTGGTTGTCGTTGTGTTTGTTTAGTGTGTTTGTGCTTGTGTTACTCCATTTACAAGCAAGCATGGTAACTCGCGGCCAAACATGCGATAACAACAACAACAACAACAACAAAACATCAGCCGAGGCTGAAAGATATTTGTGAAAAACGAGATAACAGCAACAAAGGCAACTTTGTTATTTTTTCCTTTTTTTTGTGAATGGCAACGAAATTAAATGCGAACTTTATGCAGCTGGAAATGCAGACGCAGACACAGCACACAATGATACTCATATACACACACACACACATATATTGCAATTGTTTAGCTGCTGCAGTTATTGCTGCATACTTTTGCGCCCTTTCGCATTTCTTTGCCTGCATGAGTTTAATGTTATCGCTTTATTTGTAAATTTAATTCTTGTACTTTTTATTTCTGCTTCTGCTCCACTTCCACTTCATTCGTAACTGTTTTGCAATGTTAACTACGCTTTCATCGCAAGAATATTATTATTTATTCCGCCTCTTCAGTTCCTCGCTCCTTTCCCACTCGTTGTGTGAGAGTTTTCGTGATTTTCCTTTGACACCCACAAAGTAAGAAACATGTTTTGCATTTCTGTCTCTTTCTATCTGTGTCGTAGCATAATGGAATTATGTGCATATTAAAAGTACGTTAACAATGTGGGTGGATTATTGTTATTGTTAAAATTAAGAAAACATTTTTGGGCATTTAAATAAATTAAGAAACTTTAAAATATCATACAATCATACTATTTATAATAAGAAATGGTAAATCTGCGATTTTTTAAATAAATATTAGTTCCAACAGTTGCTATCGATTAACCAATTACCAGCCACTGCATCTGTACATCTGGGTACAAAAAGTAGATCTGATTCGGGTAATTTATTTATTGCTTCTTACAATTCTAGAAATTACAAGATTTGGCTTGTCTTGTCAGTTTGAATTTGACTACATTGAAACAAATAGATTAATAAAAAAAGTTTTAAGTTTCGAAAAGTTATTTTTCAAGAAAGAGTTCAGCATAAAATACTCCAGGACATTTTTTAAGCTCTGGACACTATAAAAGGTTAAAAGGAGTATAATATTTTTGTGAAATAATATGTAACAGGCAGAAGGAAGCATATGCGTCCGCATAATACATATATATTCTTGATCAGTTGCAAAAGGCGGATCGATATAGCTCGAAACTTCAAGTATGGAACAAAAGTTCTCGTATAACCCGAGAAATTCAAGTTGATTTCAGTTGATCGACTATTGCTCCAATTTCGCGAATATCGATACACATCGATGTGCGACCCTACCATTTGATGAATAGAATATTCATTAACTGGGCAATTTCTATCCAGTTCATATAGAAATACGCAAGTTAAGTCACAATTAAATTTGTAAAACTAGAATATATTTAACAATCGGGTTCAGGGTTCACACGACTAAAGTATTCATATTCATGTTGTTTTCCAAACAAAAATCCTATGATTTTTTGTTCAAAATAGTATTGGCTGAAATTGGGAATTTCAATATAAACATTTTCTGTAAACTTACACTTAATGCCAAAAGAATAATTCGAAATGAGTCCACATAATATTCGACCTTCAACGCTTCCGAATTGGAATCCACATACATCACAATTGCTAAAATGTCAATGCACTGTGGCAGAACTATTGAATATGTTGCACATCACTCCGCCCCCCACTATACCGAATACTGAAAGAAGAAGAATAACTGGAGAAAGATTATGTCAAGCAAATATATTTTCAAAAACAACAGGCGGCTGTCAATCAAAAACCAACCAGAAACTGTAAACATAATCTCAACTGGTTGCGGGCAGAACCAGAGATACATTTGAGATAAAATTCGGGAATTTTTCAATGTCATCGGCGAGACATAAACAAGAGTTATAAAAATATATTGTATGCGATTCAGTTTTCGCAAATATGTACGTCGCATAATCAAATAGTAAATTTTACCATATTCGACTGTTGACTACCCTGTAGAGAGTTATGTAGATTAAATGTCTTATTCTGATTTACTAATTCAAAAGTCGACTTTAGCTGTGTGTATTGTATGTGATATTAATTTTTGCCTGTTATTCAACATAGGAGCGGAGTTGAAATACCCCATTTGTGTTTATCATTGGGTATAAATGGTGATGAAAGCACTGCAATGTTCTCAGTTGTCAGAAGCAAGCCAGAAGCCAGAAACCGCACAAGCCAAAATGTCAGTTTTCAGCCACGCAAAAGTTACAGCAAATTATAAGCGACATGTGGCAAGCGGGCTTTTGGGCGTGGCAGCCACAAAATGTGGTATGGGTGGTTGGGTGCTCGGTGGATTCCTCCCCGCGTTTGTTTGCTTGTGCGATAAAGTTCACAACTATTTCGAAATGCCAGCAGCACAAAAACAACATCTTCAATTGCAGCAATAGCAACAGCAACATCAACATCAGCATCAAAAGACAAACCATACACATGTCAGATAAGGCTTATCAGACTCGCAGCGCCGCAGATAATACAAGTTAAATAAGATAAAAGTGTGGAAAACTTTACGATTTGAGTGGCGCAGCTCGGGAAATCTGTCAGCATCACACTGAGCACACAGGGCAATGTTGCAAGTTTCAGTTGTTTTAACCCAGTTATCTGAATATTTTCACATCTTTTTTCACTTTCACCCAGTTTATGTTTTTTCTAAGCTCTTGCGGTTAATTAAATATTCGGCTAGATAAGTGAGCTTAGAGAAAAGGTGCTTAAATTAGGAGCCGCAGGCAGTCAACAAAAAATAAGGAAAAAAGGGTGAATAAGCCCATAAAAAATATGCCAAGCGTTGTGGCGCCACAAATTATTTACCTTTACCTAACCGGCAGCAAAAGGCAATTTAAATTCTAATGATAACGCCGCAAAAGCCCAGCAGCTCAGGTCATATCTCCAGGGTGGTCGCCAACGCAGCGGGAGCTGGCTCTAAGCGAGCTTAGCAAATTAGCGCGCCCGGCAACCAACCAATAATAACCGAAAAACCACCCAACCACCCAACGCAGTCGAATCCTTTGGAGCAGCTCAACTACATAAATTTGTACTTTATTTCCGCCTTTTGCATAATTTCCATTGCCAGAGTCACATCGCAGCTCCTTTTCCGGTTTCTTTTGTTAATTATGCCTTGTTTGCTACGCATTGTGCAATTATTTCTTGCGTGTTCGTGTGCGTGTGTATGTCTGGTGTGCGAGTGTGTGTGTGTTTGTGTGCGTCTTTTTGCCCAGGGATTTGTCCTTTGCTACTGCGCCATTAGCTCCTGGCTAATGTCTTAAGATGCAGCCAGACTAACGAATGCCTTGTGTGTGATTTATTAGCTTATTTAACTCGATGAATAATTATTACAAATGATAAAAGGAATTTCTTATTCAAACATTAAAAACTTTAATTTTACTGTACATAAAACCAACTGTTCCTCAACAACTCTTAACCATTTAACGTCTTGGCTGTTAAGGCCCAATTGAAATTCATTATCGAGCTATCCAAGCCAAGCCACTTACTCATAATTAACTAAACAATTGTGAGGCAAGCAGCGAACGCACAATTTGGTATATAAATCATTGTTAAAGGCCACAAGAAGCATTCTCTCAAGGCTCGTTAAGCCGCAAAGAGCCCAAGACCAGTGTGAGCAAAGCCAAAAAGTAGTTGAAATTTCCATTCGAGCAGTTTGGTAAATTGAACGGAACGTCACAGCTTTCCACAAAATCAAATGGCAAAATGGCGCAGCTAACACGATAATAATCCTATGAAATGGCCAGAACAAGAGACCTCCATAGCCATCGATCCCCTCCAGTCAAAAGTCAATTTTTTAACACTTTGTTTGCCTAAAACAAAACTAAACAGGCCAAACCAACGATTCGGGCTTTAAGTCCTTTTTTGTCTTTCCGGAGAGCTCTGGCGTGTGGCAACAATTATTGCGTCATTAATCAGGCGGCATTTGCAAATGCCCCGACATTCAATATAGTAACGAACCAAATCTCAACCTCCAAAAGTTGAGCAGTCGGCAGCTGGCACGACTTTTGCGCGACTGCCGAAAAAGGCAACTTGAATTTTATTGATTGTTGCCGCTCTCTGAAATCCAAGCCAAGGAAGATGAATGAATCGCTCGGAACACAAAATGAAATGAAAGCAAAGCGCAGACAAACTCGAGTGGAAGCGGTTGTGTTTTGAATACCCTAACCAAACTGTGACCTATTAAAACTGTATTGTTTCAGTTAAACACTGAGGAATAAGCGATTACCAAAAATAATGGCAATCTGGCCAAATGCAAATCGACTCCAGCAGTTGAGTTGACTTCAAGCACTCGCTGCAATCGCTATACCCCATAGAAGGGCATGCAACGTGAGCGCCGCGCAAGTGTGAAAATGTGTAAGCCAAGATGGAAAATGTTGCATGCTTAAAGGGATTTCCATATGACTTGCTGCCTGTCGCTGTTCACGCTGTCGATCTGGCCCTTGGCCATTCAATGGCCTGGTTCTTTTGCTGGCAACAAGAAAAAAAATATATCAAATGCCCTTTTTCATTTTGGTTTTTTTTTTTTACATGTGCTGCCTCGGGCAACCCAAGCTCAAGCCCGTAACTCGCCACCCGTAGCCCGTAACCCGATTCGTCCGCAGCTCCCTTTCGCAAACGTATTAAAAGCCACGCACACATTTTTCCAGCTGGGCACCAAACCAGCCGAGCAACCGCCCAGCGGCGCGGCACTCACAGTTGCGTATTAATAAAATATCCATATATGCATGCTAAGTAAGGGTCTGCCCCACCCTCCCATATCCTCAACACTTCGCCAATAATACGTATATATATATATATATATATATATAAATGTGTGTGTTTGATTCTGTGATTCCTGCAGCCGAAACCAATTGGAACTTAAGTGTTGTACAAGTACGAGGACAAGGCGTTCTCGATGCGAATGTCGTTCTGTGTGTGGCCGGGGAGTATAAAAATAAAGTGCGCTGCTTGCCTGCAGGCAGCTTGAGCTGTGTGTAAGAAACTGTTTGCCACAGTACGTGCCCCAAACGCTGGCAGCGTGGCGAGTATTTGCCAAAAAGGAAACCTCAAAAATTCTTGCATGATATTGCGTATACGCAGTTTTCCCTTTTTTTTCTTCTTTCGCAACTATTGCAGATTACTTGTGTACATATATCGCACATGTAAATGGACATTGTAGCAAGCATTAAAGCGAATAAAAGCTGCCAAAAATGTATACCAAATTGTGATTTCGAATTGAATTTTATATGATTTTTATTTTTTTAGTATAATACTCATTATTTTTCACTTATCGGGATTTTGTGGTAGACTACTGCTAAGCGGTTGGGTAAAATTCACTTTTGACTGGACAGGAATAGGCGGCTTATAAATATTGATATATTTATATATATATTTTATATATATTTGACTTGATCAGCAGCATTAAAACTTGTAATGTAAAGCTTAGCTGCTGAAATTGCTTTCTAATGGCATTCGAACACCAAAATAACTATTTATTGCGCAAAACCTTCTTAACATAAATTGTGATAATTCAATTTAATAAACGGTGTGGTTTAAAAACTTTGCAAGTGCCGAAACGACATTTACAACTGCTAAACTTACATGTTGTTCAAATTATTCATTATTAACATACTTAAGTTATTTAATGCAATGCTTTGTGCTTAAAGACTCTGAAACTGATGTGATTAGGTATACCTCCAACAGTCGTTGAATAGATAAGTTTGTTGATTGTTCCAACATCATCCTTGATTATGTACAGGACTTATTAGAATATTTTCCTTCTTAGGTAAGCCGAATTCCTTTATTATCATCGCTTCATTCACTTCATCCTCGATTTGCTCGAGAGTTATTCAATTTACTTTTTGCGTGCGAACAATTTCCATTGATCGGCGTTAACTATCCGTGATAGTTTTGCTACTTGGCGAAAAGTTACTTAACTGACTGCTGCTTGGTATAAGCACAGTGGCACCTCCAGTTAGCTGCCACTTGCCACCTGCCAAATGCAGAACTTAATTGTTTGCCGCAGTTGTTGTGCTGTTGCTCTTGCAGCTAGTTGTCGATTTTGCATAACAGATTCATTAATTTAACGACGGCAACAGGGAAAACTTTTGCTTAGCCATCAGAAGCACGTAGCGACAGGAGCAATTGGCAACGGGGCTGGTAGGACAACTGTACGACAGGACAAATGGACAATAGCACAGCAGCAGCGGTAACTGGCAGCCATTTTGTGATTAAATCTGGGCGCAAGTTTCTCGTAACTGCCCCAAACACAAAATGAAAATTCACCACCGAAAGAGAGAGCGGTAAGCATCTGGCGGCGCTTGTTGTGCCCCAGTTGCTGATGTTGTTGTTGCTGTTGTTGTTGCTGTTTGTGTTCATTCAATTGTTGCCGTTTTTATTGTGCAAATTATTAATGTAAGTGAATTGAATTAATTTTGCACAGTGCGCAGAGTTCGTCAAGTTCGTTGGCAGTTTTGTAGTCGATTTGTTAAATTCAATTACTTTATTGTGATTTTATTGTGAACGATTGTACGGTCCCCCCATTTCCCATCGTGAAAATTCGTGAAAACGTTCCAGGTTAAGTACAAAAAGATAAAAGAAAAAATTGTATGGTCACCCATTAGGGCCATAAATTTCTTTTATTCTGTGTAGTTTCAATTATGTTCAAGTCCATTTTGGGTTTTCATAAATAGTTACTGGGTTTGATGATGTTACGCTGATATTGCAGGGAGGCTGTTTCATTCGTGTTTGAGGTGTTCGAACTTCACCATTTGCTTGCCGTGCACGTTTGCCCGGAACTTTTATGATGTAATCGAATTTTAATGTCCACAGCCCAAGGGGACCGAGCACTTGAGCAGATCATAAATAAATTACTTACATATAAAAAGGGTTCAGTCGGCATTAAAATTGGAAGCGCTGCTTTTAACTTTTGCTATTATTAAGACGCTTATTATTTCGTTCAGTGCGCGTAATTTAAATTTGATAGCCATAACTTTTCGCTGCGTAACTGACAGGCTCCACTGCGTATACGCAATGTCTACTATAATATTTTTATATCGCCTGGTGGGCGTTGCTATATTTATGAGGCGAGTCTGCGCTAAAGGTAATTTCTATAGAAAGCCAAATTCGAAATGTTTCAACTGTATCAATAAGCAAATTGAAAATGACTGAATTATTAATTCAATCAATCAATTTTAATTAGCACTTTTATAGATTTCGATTGAGTGTTGTGAATAAATCGAATTTCCAAAGCTTAATTACTGGGAATTTATTGTATTTTCACAATTGTATTGTGTTGATCTGCATTTATTATTAAGAGTAAATATATATAATTTACATCAGTAGCATAGTTTAATAAGATTCCAAACTAAAGCCATAAAAAAACAGCGAAAGTTAAAATTTAAACACATTTAAAGCATGAAATTTGGTCAGAATATGTTTTTAAAAAATATTTATTAGCATACTTATTTTACAAATGTTAATTATTGATGGCCTATGCATTTCAATCAAAAAAGCAAAAGTCGCAGGTAACTTAGAGGCATTTCCCGTCAAATGAAAATATATTTTTGTAACTCGTACATGGCGAATTTATAACCACCCGGCAACACTCACCCGCCATATTCACACCTATAGTAAATGCCATGCAAACACGTCATAAAACATACTTCCCTTTCTCTTACACACATAATCCCGCGCACACACTCACACACTCAGCACAAACATAGAAACATGGTCGAGATACTTTGGGATTTCAGTGACAGGTCAAAATCGCATAAGCACACTTCAGTCAGCTTTTAGTAGATTAAAACTTTGATCCAAACACAGCCGCAAATTATTAGCATAAACTTGGGTTGCTATCTGTATCAGACTCAGGAAAAGTTTGTCTTGGGGCTTTGTCGACCGCAAAGATACCGAAATTGAAAATCCCCGTTAAATGCACGTGGCAAAGCCCATTAAGCCAGGCCAAAAATAACAATTGCAAAGCAGCATTTATTATTGCGTGGAATCGGCGAAAAATCAAAGTGTCAGAAAGCTGTCAAATACGAACAATCTTCGTTTATTGAGGGCACCAGACTCTATTAACACTTGAATACATTATAATTAGAGCGAGCTGTGGTCTTAATTATTTCATACACACCATCACACACACATATGCCAGCCCAATACGATAGCCAACTAGGCAGCTCATTTGTTGCTAGTTTGTTATTTCAATTAGACCCTAATAAAATTGTCTAACCGAACCGCAAAAAACTAATTTTTCTGCTTACTCGTGCAGGCAGGACTCGCAGATTCAGTATTGGAGGGAGCGATGATAAGGAGGGCAGAATCGCTTGTGGCCGGGGGGTGGTCTGGTTTGCCTGGCTTGCTGTCCTTCGGCCTGCCAATTTGCTTTCGCATGTCCGGGTCTTGTCTTTAATTGGCCAACTTAAGTACCATTACGTTTCAGTTCTACTTTTTCAAATTTTCTTGCAACTGCCTGCCAGTGGACCAGCCACATTTCCCTAGCCATTTAGTTTACCTTGCATTTTCAATTAGTGTTGGTGTCATTGTCCGTTTGCTCAGATGGGTGGCAACGCTTTCCTTCTTGGCCCGTTGTCCTACACAGCTCCGCCCTAACAGCTGATTTATGTCGTTGTCTGGCCGGGACCCCAGCACATTTCTCGGTATGGAAGCTTGGCAAGTGGGTGGCAGTGGAGGAGGGAATCAGACTGGGGCTAGGCAGTGAGCAACGCCAGCAACGAAGCGTGCCAATCTCTGGCTATCTCTGCCTTGGCGCTGCCTTAACTAACTCGTCTTCATTTCTCACTTGGCTGCGTATTTGCACAGTATCGGCGAAGGTATAGCCATGTTGGCAATGTCTATTGGCTAAACTCACAGTACGCGCCATAAGGTGCAATGTTGATGTATGGCTTTGTTCATAGGGTTGCCAGGCGATGGCAAAATTTCGCAAAATGTAATTAAAGCAAGTATTAATGTTGGCCCAATTGCAAATGTCAAATTTAACTGATCATATCTTAAATAGAAAGCAGGTTCAAAATATAACTTTTTTGTGGAGATTCTTCTCTCTTTAATAATTTTTCTAAATGTAAGCTTTATAAATTTTCCATTTGGGACCCACTCTTAATAGTGTAAATAGGAAATATTTATTTATTTAAGGAATTGGCAGATGAAATATTTTACTCCTTTTTTGGATTGTTTCTGAATTATATTTAGAAGATTTAATTTACATTTTAGACTGAAAGTGAAAATAATAAATAATGATCATAGATTACTTATTTTTAATTATTGAATTGCTTATTAACTTGAAAAGATATGTAGACTGGTAGATATTTGTTCATAGCACGATTTTGTTAAAGAAAAATTTAATCAAACACATCTTGCAAATGTAGAGTCTATGGTACTACTTACAGAAGATATCTGGCAGCTTTTAGTCGAGTTCATTTTATAACAATTTCAATTTATGATTTGGGTATATATGGAGGTACTAGTTCAATCCGGGTTCTAATATTATACGTTTTCGAAAAATATGACTTAAATGTTTTCTGTTTGGGTGGAGTCTGGCTCAATGTTCGATTGAAGAAATATTATAAGCAAAATACGACGTTTTACCTACTTTAAATTTAAAAAGCATCAATGTTAAACTTTAATTTAATTAATTAATTTTTTAATTTAGATTTATTTTCTGAGTCGACCGATTTTAGTCATTAAAGATATAAATAGATAATACTTATACTTCTTCAAGCGCTGACAACCCTGTTCAGCATTTGAGAAGAGTAGTTTCTGAGTCCATGCAAATTGCGAATCGCTCGCATTTCAAAGCGCTCCAGCACCTGCGACAAGCTTTTACCGCCACGCAGCCCTTGCCACATTTAAAACCATGGAATGCCAGGCAATCAGTCAGTCAGTCAGTCAGTCAGTGACGCAGGCGGTGAGCAATGGCGTGAACCGCAGCAAGGATTCTTGGTCGGTTCCTTTTGCTTGGGATCCCATTTCTATGAGTGTCGTTTTGTTATTTATCCTGCGTGCTTGGCACCCGCAACCCGTCGTAGCGCCTTTGGGGCATGCCACTTAACACACTTCGAGCATGGACTCAAACGACGCCTACAACGTGCAATTGGATGCCCTGCCACGCCCACTCCTTGGTGGGCAGAGGGAGTGTAATTTAGCTTGAGCTTTGCGTGCAGCGCGTGTTGTTTGCTTTACATTCCTTTTGCTTTTTAATTTATCATGTCTATTTGTTTAGTCTTGCCTGGCCATTGCATATAGCAACTATACGACCGTCACGCCCCTCCCCCTTGCCACTTACCCAACTCCTTGTTCATTTGTTATCCTTGTTTGCTTTTGTATCTCTGTACATGATTTTCTTTGTGTGTTCGGGCGAGCTTTGAATGGGCTGCTTTTTTTCCAAGCGCCTTAGTCGATAGTTTGTTTTTGTAAAGAATGGCTTTAACTTTGGGGATTTTCCTTTTTGCAGTCATTCAGCCCTTCGAGTGGGTCTGGCTCTGGTTCTATGGTCAGGTGATTGTGGTTCTCTTTGAATTGCTCCTCAGTTCAGCTGCTTGTGGACCGTTGCTGTTGTATTCAGGGCTTTGAATTGTGTTTTCACATTAATTGAAAATAATCGAACGGGGTTTTAGTGCTCTTGTGCGATTATAAGTATGTGTTGTTCTTGGTGGTTTCGAATGAGCCCTTTATGTGTTCAATTAAATTAATTACGGATGGGAATGAGACGGTGATAATTTAAAGGATTATAAATTTGAGAGTTCTCTACGGAATTCAATTGGGAGTTACAAATTTATTGAACTAAACAAGGAAATTTATTTATTTTTTTTTTAAAAAAAAAACCTCAATCGAAATACATTCGCATTGATTAAGCGATTCAGTCAAATTTAACTATGTAATTTCATGCTAGTATTGGTTATAAAATGATTTTTTCACGATAAATGAATGATTGCTAATACGTCGATAGCACACGAGTAAGATGTAAATATCTTTGAAAAGTCAGCTAGGTGGTGTTGTTGTATTCGAACTCCATGTTTTGTCCTTTTTGCAAACCATTTAATTTCTGTTTGTCCAACTCCTGCTCCAACTCGCACGTTCTGCCTGCTGCATAATGTGGCACGCAGAGGGCAAACAAACGATGACAACAACCTCCCCCAGATGGAAAGTGACAGTCCTTCGCATTTGTAGACATGCCCAAGATGCGCTTTCTGTTTCCCATGGTCGTCGCTGCTCGAGTATCTGCTGCCACAAATTGAATCAAATTCCTAGCTGCCGAGATTCATCAAGCACACAAATAGAAGCGCAAACACTAATACAAAACCAAGCCGTGACAGTGACAGCATATCTTATTTAATTTCATCTCGCTCTGCTGCAGATAACCCAGACCAGCAGACACCAGAGACCAGAGACCAGAACCAGAAACAGAATCAGAACTAGAACGGGTTTGTAGTCGAGCACTAACCGAGCATAACATTAATTTTTGGTAATCCATTTTGAAGAGTTGGTCACTGTGTAAGCTCACCAAGAAACAGCAGCAGCTGCTGCTTCAGTTTTCAGTAGAGCAACCGCAAGTAAATATGCCTTCATTAATTTAAAACTTAGGCAAATAATACCAGAACTTGGCGAGTTTCCTCCAACTCTCCGCCTCGGCCCGGTCTCTAAGTTATGTTCATTAGCAAATTCAGAAGTATTTCGAAATCAGGGCAGGCGGCGGCTCAGCAACATTTATTCGGAATTCCAAATGAGGCACACGAGTTACACAGAAATGCAGATAAAGCAATGAACAAAAATAAAAGAGAAATAGACAGAGGGGGAGGCCGGGAAGGGGCTGATAGGCAGATCTGTGCTTACCTAAATATGCCAAACTAAAGCCAAACTGAAGGCTGACATTTTCTTGCCTGCTTTCGGGGGCAACGCTCCAAGGGTCAGCAGGTGTGTGTCTCCCCGTGGCAAGTGGCTCTCTCCTCAGCTCAGCGTGTGCATGTGCTAAAGTGTTGATACAAGCTACTTTCGCAGCTATTACTGTCCTCAGTTTTAGCTCAGTAACACACCCATCTCATGTGTGTGGATGTGTTTGTGTGTGTTGACTAGTCATAAAGCACACGACACACATTCTCTCAGACAGCTGAGCACGTGGTAGACAGCTGGGCATGACGAGCTGACAAAGTGCAATAGCCACATGCTGTGTGTGTTTGTGTGTGTGTGTGTGAAGGTATACTCTCCCCCACCCTCTTTGCTGCTTTATCTACGACATTGCAACGTGGCTATCACTATTTGCACAGCACCAAATGCTCTGTTTCTTTTATTACTTATATATTTACTTAAATACGTTGCCAAAGTAGTAAATTTAAATTTTAACACATGTGGAGCACACAGACTGCTGGCTATTATATATTTGTAGCAGTGTATCAGTTCAATGCAACACACTCGGCGCGTGCTTGTCACAAATAAAAACATCAAGCCATTAAATATTTCTTTAAATGCGTTTTAGCTATTTCTGGCAGTGTATTTTTGTTCAGTCGAAAGTACACTGCAAATGAATCTACACACTCGGCGCATGTTTGTCACACACTCTCATGTGTGTGTCGGTGTATTTGTATTAACATGCTTGCGCGCATTTCCCTCATGGCGTGTTTCATTTCCCATTTTCTCCGCTGCTTGTAACCCGTACACGGAGAACACCGAACAACGTAGAGTTCGCTCATTTGTTTATTTTCATATTTCAACTGAGTTGGTAATTTATAATTTATGCGCATTTTTTATTAAATATTTATGTTAATGCCGAGTTTTAGCCTCGCCGCAAGCAACGCCCCCCGGCAGTCTGCTTCGTCCTTGTTATCCTTTCCCTCCTTCCTTCCCCTGTCGTCCTGTCTTCGTTCGCTTCCCTTTATGGCGTATTTATGCCATAAAGCGTACAAATGCTTCAGTTGCGTTTGTCTGACGTTTCCCAGTCCCCTTCCCCGTTCTCCGTTCCGTCTATGTGTGTGTGTGTGTGTGTGTGTGTCACACATATTTGAAATGCTGTTGACACGTAGCTGCCACGTAACCATCACGACCGCAGAATGATCAGAGTGAGGATGATGAGGACGACGTTTATGCTGATGATGTTGGCAGGTAGTGGCCTACATAGATGGTCATAAATAGTTGTGCCAAAGCCATCGCACAGCTCAAAACTTCCGTAACTGCTACAACCGTTGGCATTTCAATTTTGAATTTTGTCCTGGAAATTCCTCGACTTGCACATGCCTGTATCATGGACATGTGTGCGCATGCACATGGTATAAGCCAAGCCCCGCAGAGTATGCCGAAATATTTGGACAGGTATTGCCTTGTGCAACGACGCAGTATTTGCACAATTTGTTATTTGCATCAATTGCAAAATTCTAATTTGCATGTATGCCCCCGGCTTTGATAGGAATCTATCAGGGCTTTATCTCGAATTCGGAATACTCATTGTGTGTATATGTGTGTGCGTGTGCATTGCTCAATTTGCTTGCTGATTATCCAGATGTAAACATCAAATGTTTATCGTGCATCTTGTCAGACACTTTGATTTGCTGGATTTTCAGCTTTTGCCATTAACATATTCATGTTGCATTGTCGAAGCAAATGCCATACAAGTATTTATTTACCTAAATAAGACGGTATCTATTTCGTGCGATCTGTTTGAAGTGATTTATTTTTGCGCTTTAATTGTGGGCTTCTTCAAATACCTTTTCTTAATAGCGAAATCTAAAATAATATTTGGAAACAAAGGGTTGTTGAATTAGTATTTTATTTGTCAAATGTGATTGAGTACACAAATAATCTTTTGAGCTTGCTCAACACACATGCACAAAATATATCTATGAGTGTATCTAAAGTAAAGAGTCGTACAACTTTGGTCAAAGGCCAGGAGCAATTCGAAGTATTGTGCATACGCCCCGTGGTGTGCAATTAATTTAAATGCAATTTGCTTTCAATGGCAGCGTCGAACAAAAATTTCATTAACTGTGCCGCGAAGTGCAGTAAACCTAATACGCCAAAGACGAGATTCTGAATGGCAAAGGAGCCGAGTGATTGATTGATTGATTGATTGATCGATTGATCGTCCAAGTCCAAACAAGTTGACATTACAATGACCACATAGCTCAACGGCACCGAGAACGATATGCTAACGACAATAACGCCAAAGAGCGTACAACAGCAACAGCAGCAACATCCACAGCAGCAGCAACAATCAATTCAGACTGCAAGCATGAATGGATTTCGGATTACCGGTTATCCGGCCGCTGCCACGCCCCCTGCACGGAGTGGCACTGTGAACAGCATTTACGCTAAGCCTAATGCCCACGAACTGGATCTGCACATAAGTGAGTCGCTTCTATACCCAGGCAGCACTCAGCACCACCAGCAACAGCAGCAGCATCAACAGCAACAGTTGCTGCAGAGCTCGCCAGGACCGCCGCCGCAATTGACAAATATGTTGCCTATAACTGGCATACCCGGTGCGGCCACGCCCATCGCTTTGAAGGGCAACAACCCCTTTCTGAATAGTCCCTCGCCAACGGAGGTGCCACCAGCAGTTGCTGCCCGACCTCCAGGAGCCGCGCCAACGTCCAGCGGCTACGAGATGCCCGAATATGCAGAGCCCTCGCGTCTTCGCGGCCTCAAGCAGCGACCCCATAGCATTGCTGTTAGTGTCGCCACAGCCTCGCCCTCTAATGGGAGCGAGCGTTCCAGCTTTGTGGATTACAATGCCCAGCAGCAACAGCGACTGCTACAGCTGTCACGCCAGCAGCAGCAGCTGCGCAATGCGGTCAGTCTCGTGAGCAGCGCTAGCAGCAACACATCGACCACATCAACATCGACTGCCGCGGACAAGGAGTCCCTCTACGCTGCCATCTTTCAGCAATACCGACAGAGCCCCACCAATGGTCAGAACACACCGGCACCACCGGTGCCACAGCACCGCAAGCCGACCACCCAAGTGACAGCTGCAACAGCTTGCCAAGTGCCGATCGTGCCTCGCCGCTCACACAGCACACCGAGACCCAACGGTCCAGCGCTGCAACAGCAGCAACAACAGCAACAGTTGCAGGCAGCAGCAATAAATGGACATGTGAATGGCAATGGATTGCAACGTCCGCGCAGCCTGGATCGCTATAATGTGGCTGGCGGTGGTGCCGAGGCGCCGCCCATCCCACTGCGTCGCTTTGTGAATGGTGGCAACAACAATGGCACCCTCGGCCGCAGCCAGCAGCGCAGTCCCAAGAAGAGCAGCAGCGCGGACAACATGTTGCAGACAGCACCCCAAGTCCAGATACAGAACACAATGCGCCACTCGATGAGCTTTCACGGCAGCCACGGCCAGGAGCAGTCCGCGGAGGCGGCTGAGAAGGCCGAGGCGCGGCCCAACAGCTATGCGGCACCAGGACCGGATCAGGCCTACCTGGAGCATCAGCTGCGCGCCTATTCCGAGCAGCTGCGCACTATTACGGAGAGCGTTCGTAAGTATTCGGAGCAGGCGAAACTCCTTTCCGAGCTGAAGCGACAGCAGCAGCTCACAAAGCAGAGCCAAACGAATCTCAATTTGCTGGCGCCCAACAGCAACAGTAATGGCAATGGCAACAGCAACAATAACAGCAGCAACAGCAGCACCACCAACAATAATAACAATAGCTTTCAGTCAAACATGATCTCGCCAGAGATTGTGAGCAAGTCGCTGGCCTCGTTGTCTGGCGCAGAGGTTCAGACTCCGTCGAATCAGCTGCGCCTGTTCCTGGACAACATACGCAGCAGCATGCGGCAGGAGTATCAGCAGCACATGCCCGACGACATCCTTAAGCCGACGCCAACAGCGACGACGACCACGTCGACGGCGACATCGACGCTGAAGCGGAATGGCGACGCGTCTGTGTCCAAAGTTATTGCAGAGGAGGCGCCACCGCCGACGCCGTCGGATCAGCTGCGTCAGTTTCTGGATGCAATACGCGCCAACAAAATACCTGAGAACGCTGACAAGCCCAAGCTGAGCAATTCCCAAACGCTGGACTCGTTCATTTCGAAGCCCCTCCAAATGCCCGATGTCACCTCGGGCACGCCCTGCGTGGCTGTTGCACCCGGTGGAGAAGGAGCCAGCCATGCCACCAATGCCAACAATCCACCCACACGCAGGCGACCCAAGAGTAGTGTTCTGCCCACCAAGCTGGAGCAGCGCGAGCATTCGCTGGTCACATCGGAGAGCTTCCATCAAATATCCGATAACCTGCGACTGATGAGCGAGGACTTGCAGGCGCTCAGCCCCAGCAAGGTGGTGGTCAGCAGCTCTGCCAGCAGTGGCAGCCTCAAAACGATGGCGGCCAACGGCAATAGCTCCCTGATTACAGAGCTGCGTGTGATTACCAGCTCGCCACAGCAAATGGTGATGAGCAAGTCGAATTGCTCGCTGGGATCGCTGGCGCTGACGGCAACGACGCCATCGAGTGCAACGACAACACCATCGACGGCGCCACTGATGACTGACTTCAATGAGATTTTGGACAGCTTCCATGCCATGGCCGATAAGTATAAGTCGAAAGGTTCCTATGACTATTTGCGCAAATGCTCGGACGCCTTGCGACAGCATTCCATGCAGCTGAAGCTGCAGCAACAACAGCAACACCAACCACTGCAACAACATCAACAACAACAGCAGCAACAGCAACATCAATTCCAGCAGCATCAACAGCAGCAACAATTGCAAAACGGTTTCAACAGCGACGACAGCAGCTCCTGCAGCACTACTCCGGGCAGCATCCGGGATGCGGTCCAGAATCTGCTGCTACTGCCGCGAAACGGTTTTCAGATACTCGACGATCGCATGCGATTGTTTATCGATATCATCGATAGTCAGGATCGCTTGAGTCAGGTGAGTTACGCACAACCAAAGATTATAGACTATAGATAGATAAATCTCTTCTGTGTCTTTGATTAAACATTAACCCTGGAAAGTGAAAATATGTATATATTTTTGTCAGCACAAAGGCAGCTGGTGTTTCTAAACCCTACTTAAGTTCTCTTTATCAATAAATATCTAAAATTGTCATTTATTAACAATTAATTACCTCATTTCGTTCCAGGTATGTTTCAAATTCTGCCCTTAAATTTAAAACCATACTGTGAATGTAAGTATAAGCATATTGTATTTGAACTATTACTATTATTGAGAGACCTCAGGCACTGCGACCTAGTTAGATCTGAGCCTATACTTCAATCCAAATTTCTGCACAAGTGCGGGAATCTTTGTCTAAGCCTAAAACACAATCTGTTATGATGTGCTTTGGGCATTCCTTCTCATTGTCACAAAATCCGCAAAGTTCGCTACTGACTATATCTAGTTTAGTTAGGTGACTTCACAGTCTACAATGGTCTGTCAAAACACAAGGATAAGTGTGTTCTTCCTTCTGAGCTGAGAAATTCTTAAACGTATACATTTTCCACAATAAAATGGATTTTTTTAGTATATAATAGAAGTAGTATATCTAGAAGCGTAATTTTAAAATATCTTATAATATGCATATATTTAATTCTTCATTTGTCTGTCCGGCTTTAAAAATGCATATTCATCTATTCATTATTTCTACTATTATCATTATTATTATTTATATTATCCCATCGCATTCGCTCACATCCCTCAAGCCAAATTTGGCCAGACCAATTTATCTTGGCCACCCGCATATAACGTTCAATTACAAAATATAGGAAAAGCCATCAAACTAGTTAATGACCCAGAAAGATTAAGTTTTTAGCATCAAAAGCCAGCCCTACCACCAGCAACTGTTAAAAACTTTCAATCTTGAGCAAATTGCTAAAGCTGAACATTGGCAATTAATATTAATAAATGGCAAACTCATTTTGGGGGCAGCTAACTAATTTCAATGCTAATCGGTAGATAAAGCTTGTGATGCAAAATTGAAATTTTAATCAAATTTCGGTGGTGAATTTCAAGCTAACCGCAGCCACGCCCACTTTAAATGTGTAGTTTTAGGCAGTTCATTTATAACGATGCTGGTGATGAGGCAGTGAATTCAGATATGCCTATGTGTGTGTGTAGGTGTGTGTATAAAGGCCATTAAACTTGGGCACAGCACAGGCGACAGTTGAGAGAAGTAATCAAGCGACAAGTCACGAAAATTCCCAAAAGTAGCTAATCAGTGAGGCTATCATGACCTGACTAAGGGATTAAATTCGCTTCCCTTCCCTCCACTACACACCCTCCGCACACCACTAGTCATTTCCACAAGCATATGAAATTTGGTGTGCATTTGCTGTTGCTTTCACTCAGATAATGTCTGTCTGTGTCTGCGTGACGGTCTGTCTCTCTGTCCGTCTGTCTTTTGATATGCAAAATAAATCAGAGAACTAATTTTCTACAATTTAGCACGCCTGCGGGTCGGAAACGGATGTGTTGGATTTGATGCCACCCCTATTTTGGCAACCCTCTCCCAAACGTCCACTCCTCCCGCTTGCGATGTGTGTTGGACGGGTTGAGACAACAGTTTTCGCCTGCGGCATTCTAATTGTACACGATCTGACCTGTATCTGTATCTGTACCCCTCCTTCCTTGCCACAGCTCCATCAGTTATCACAGGACCCCCTGGAAATTCTGTAATTTTACTAAGGGCTTTATTAAAGTTTGAGTTTTAGTTGTACTCGCAATGGAGTTGGCTAAGTGGCTAACTTCATCATTCACATGCATGCAAATGCAATCAAGTTGGAAATATAATTAAGACTGATTTTAAAAATATTCAAATATACTTTACGAGTGAATCAGATTGTTCACATTCAGACATGCGATAATTTGTTGCAGAAATTATTGAAGTTTAAGTTTGTGTATTAGTATTATTAGGATTAGTTTGTACAAATATTTTGGTTGGGAGTAAATTTGTAATGAAATTAAAATTAGGCACTTTTTGAAGTAAGACTGAAATTGTAATCGACGTTTTATTTGCTCTTCGCAAACACCTTGATTTAAATTGCAAGATTTATGGGTTTTCAGCTTAAATATGCTTAAGTCACTACACAGTCTCAAGCGCCTTAGTTGGTAATACAATACTTCGCATGCATTTGTCTAATTGAGAACATTGCAGCTTGGCATGCTTGAAATGTTTCTAAAATGCTTTTTGGCGCATTTTGAAATATCACATGCAGCATGTGTAGAAATCTGTGCAACTGATTGGCATGCATGTATGAAAAAATATGTAACATATTAGAATAATTAAATTTGTTAATTAAGAGCATAACTAAAATAATAAAATATTTACAAGATTGCAGGCATCAAAATGCAGGTAAATGTTACACAATTTACTTAAGTTATTATTCTAAACTGCATTTAAATGTGATGCAAGCAGTCTTTGTTGCAGCTGTGTTGTGTTTTGGTTAGTAAAACGCATACAATCAAAATGTGATTTTCACAATGCAATTGTGCAAATATGTCCAAATTGAAATAATTGCGATTGGCGACCGATGCCCACACAAAATTTTCATCACAAAGTAATTATTGAAACTGCCCGGAAAAATAACAACAGCAACAACAATAATAACAATGTTTGCCAAGCACATTAAAAGTGGCGCCAAAATGGATAAATGAACTGTAAAATAAGCGCCCAACCGAAACGTCATTTGCACCCATTTTGGCCACCAATGGCGGCCATCGGTGGCCACATTGACAGCATTGTCAAAAGCCATTTATTTTAATTAGCTGAGCATACAACACGAAATCAACAACAACATCATCAACTACAACAACAACAAGAGCAATATCAACAGGAATAACAAGCGAATTGACTTTATCCAGCAATTAATAAATGCAATTCTGTGGTCAACACCTAGCAGGACAACAATTTAATTATTCAATGACATTCCTTCTATTCTATTAAAGCTTTTCCAATGACACTGTGCTGCAGCGTTCAAGTGTCAAGAGCGGCAATTACACGTATATATTTACACCCAAACATTCTGATCAATGCCAACTCTATGGCAATTTCTCGCGTATTTTGTCAATTTTGTTGTTGTTAGTGTAAGTGGCATAAAACAGCTGATCTGATATCAGTCTTTGCGAAGTGAATAATAAAACAATTAATAAACAGGTTTGAATAATTTTCTGCAAGCAGAGCAATACATAAGAAACATATTAAAAAACAATTTCATTTGTATATTATTTGTAACATTCAATTATAATATAATTATAATAAAATTTATAAAAGGATTCTTGAACTTATCGTATATGTGGTTCAAGAAGGTCGAACCACATATACGATAAGTCATCGCATAAAATGCGAAATACTCAGTCGACTTTCTTAAATTCGCTACATTATTTATGAATGTTGAATATATATAGAATGTTGTTGTTGGACAAAATGTATATGCAACAACTTTACATTCTATTAGCTTTCGAGAATGTAAGAAATGTTGCAAAAGGAATCATTTTATATTCTAATTTTGAATTTTCATTTTGTTCAATTTATTTCATTGCATCTCTTGCTGGGTAAGCAGCATTTTATTATTACATTGAATTGTTCATCTTATAAGATAAATCCAATTTTAATATGCAACATTTTGGATGCAAAATCTTAGCCAAAGCAGTTAGTAAATGTAATTAAATTATACACAAAATATAAGCAGAAACATTACACAAGTGTGTTGAAAGACCTTCAATTACACTAAGTTTTAGTGGAGAGAGTGTGTACTTTAAAAGTGTGCAAAAGAATGGACTGCTGAGGAGAGTGAGCAGCCTCCCGTCTTTCAACAGCCTTCAATTGCGCCTCCTGTCGCTTTTCGACCATGTCCTTTATTAATTGCATGTCATAAATCATGATTATGCCACTTGCTGACCAACCGCTGTGCTAGTCGTAGCTATTATTATTAATCTTTCGCCCACACACACTCGCACACACACAATCACATCCCAATGGGAGAGGGAGACGCAGACAGAAAAAGAGAGAAGGAGAGTCTGTCGTACCTGGTGGATGCCATATGGCAGATTCATGCAAATGCGCCGTTGTCGCCGGCATCGCATCTAGGTTGTTGGTTGTTGTTCAGCTGCTGATTGGCCTATCTTGATTAATTGCAAAAGTTTACTGGTCACACGAGCCTGGGAGCAGCGGACCTGGCCGAGGACGAGCCGTGGAAATATGTCAGCTGCTCCAGCCTTTTTCGGGGCCACCGAATTAATAACAACAATGCGGATAACAAGCATCATAACACGCGTATGTTGTCGTGTAAATTGGTTTTAATATTTAAACCACTTAATTACTCACAGCCCACAGAACAGAGTGAGAGTGTTCCACTGAGGAACAGGCGAAATTTGCTCGCGCTGGAAAGTAGACTACGAGTGGCGCTTAATCAACGCGCCTGCAGTTGTGCATCGAAGCAACGTTATCCTGCAGCAATTAAATTAAGTTGGTGCGCTAACGGCAAGAGACAATTAAAAACCCAAGTTGCTATGTACTTGTACCAGCTATTTCAATAGCAGGATCAAACAGAATATGCTTTGCCTACGAGCGGCAACTATTGCAACTATTTGTTTAAATGGATTAGAAAGATAGTTTAGAAATAGTATAGCCTTAAAGATATATTATTTATCTAACTAGGTCGCTTTAAATTTAAGGTATAACATTCAGTTTCAATTTACATTATATTATTATTATTTTTAAAATTAATTTTGCTAAATATTAGAATAACAATTATATTTTCATACTTGTTTTGCAACTTAAGTAGTGGCTGATTTTTGAAGATGTGTGCTTGCATTTGTTTTTCTCCAAGACATGAATTATTTTGTTTTCAATTGTGAACATCTATCAAAAATAATTGCGTGACTAAGGTACCACTTTCTATTTGGGCTTGTCTCAAAGGAGTTGCAGACAGCAACAATGGTAAACGCGTCGCTGCTAAAATCGATTTAATTTTTCGGAAAATGAAATACAAATCTGAGCCGACAGCAGTCGAAACTGTTTGGATGTGCCCCCAGTTCTCCAGTTCTCCAGTCGGTGTCTGACAAGTCGTCAGCCTCTATGCATTTACAGAACAGTCGACAGGCAACAGCCAGCTCCAGTTGCTATGCCGCGTAGTGTGTTGGCTTTATGCGTTCGAAGAAAGTTCCTTTTTTTGCGCCAGGTTTTTGTGCTTTTTTGTGATTTTTGACATATTTTCTTTGGCAGCGAGAACCGTAAACAAAATGTCAGTCTGCAGGGCGTTTTTGCAAGGTTCAACTGGGTTAACCTGAAGTGCAGTGCAGAGAGCTATGCAAATGCCGAGCGAAAACAGATAAAAAGAAAATACAAAATGTATCTCACAGATTGCAGCAGATTGTAAACGAAATGCGTCCGGCGTTTTCCCAATTTGCGAGCTACCTCCCTCGCTCTTTCACTCCAATTTCAGTAGTTGCTACCTAGCATATGCAACAGCTCAATTTGGTATTGTGGCACGCAACTTATTTGGCGTTTTTGAATGGCAGCTTCATTAATCAAAATACGTAGCTGCATTTACAACTCTGCATCCTTGTTTGGGATGGTATTTGCATGATTGTACAAATGTTGAAAATCATATGTGAAATAAAATTGCAAGCAATTACTTTAATGCCTCTGGCATACACTTAATTGGTTACTGAACTATTTTCAACCTTTCAAGCTCCGCCCCCATTATTGAAAATGCAACGCTCAACATTCAACATTGAACATTGAACAGTGCCAGAAGCCAATGCTCGTTTTGCGGTCCGTATGCGATGCGTGACATCCATTAATTGCAGTACGCGTATTAAAAAGTGTAAATGCCAGCAAATCTCACTTGAATTTGCACAGAATTCCCATGTACACAGAATAAATGATGTGCTCCGAGCTGTGTTCATTACAATTACGTGATCGGCCTTCACAAATGGATTAACTTCTCGTCTATGCAACTGCACTGTATTTTATCAAACTTTATTACATTGGAGAATCTTGTAGTGTAGTAGCACACTCATAGAGAAACAATTGCTCTGATTGAGTATGGCATTTGCAGCGCTAATGCATAAGTAATTTGGAATTTCAACTTAATGCATCAGCCAAGGTCACAGAGTGTCCAGAAAACACTGATGACATTTGACTCCATTCCGAGTCGTCAGCATAAGAGGATGCTGCTAATGCTATGAATACCTAACTAATATTATATTATTTTAAGACGAGCTTCACAAAAAAAAGAAATCAAAGGACTTTTGAGTGGTGATGGGTTGAATGGGATAACTTCAACTGTTGACATGTACGTAATAGAAATTGGTTCGTGACGTGGTTCCTCCATGTTATAAAGCTCACCCATTACCAAATTTCGTAACGCTTTAACATATTTATTTTAGGGACAAGTACATTTTTGAAATTTTTTATAGGGAGAATGGCAGTTTTTAAATTTCCCACGCAAAATTTTGACATATATAAATACATTAAGTATTGTTTGTGAAATGATTAATTGAATACGTGCCTTGATCAAATCTACTACAACGCATGGCCAACAAAACTGCCAATAAGAAAGCTCATATTAATTTGACTGAGTTCAGACACTGACCTTCATTCAAAAAAATTAATAGATTAATTTTCCTCGTCGAATAAGATGTGAAATCACTGACTTATGACAAACACGTGCCTACAAAGTTATCGATAACAAATGAGTTCAGAAAACATGACCTAACGGAATACTTATAGCAACCAAAGACCAACTTAATAAGCAACGGCGATAGCAACAGCAAAAGCCTATATTTCGGCTGCTATACAATAATTTGCTCTCGTCCTTTTTGCTACTGCGACAACTGGATTGCTCTTTAATTGCTCTTGCTTTTGCAAATCAGAGAGAAAAGTGAAGAGCACTCATTCCAGATGTCCATTATTAGCTCGGTTATTGCTCTCTTAAGGTTCGCAGTGTAGAGTTTACAATCATTGGTTCAGAGTATGCCATGAGATTAAAAATGAACTCTTGCATTGGACTTTTTAGTAAATCAATATAAGACAAGCACAAATAGTGGACGATTCAGTGATTGTTAGCACCGTTGATGCAATTCAACATTCAAGTGCTAACACAGCAGTTGAATCAAATGGTCGCTTAACCAAAGCAATAGCTCCACCGGATGCTGCTTTTAAGGTTCCTAACTTGACCCTGGTTGGCGGTTAACATAAAAACCAAATATTTGTTTCACGGCTTTCCCCTGATACCACATCTGATGATGTCAAGGCTTTTATCCAAGCCAAATCTAAATTCGGGAGATATAATCGTTTAAAATAAATGTTCCGGCAGAACACTTTAGCCCCATTTGTAGTAAAGAATACTGGCCGGACCATGTTATTGTAGAAGAATTTATTGCAATAAAGAAAAATTGGCCTCCGATTGCTCTTCCTTCTTCTATTGCTAGTTCAAGTAAACCTCTTGCTATATCTGGTAGTTCAAAAAAGTAACAAGCACTTTCTCACTTGACTGTCAAAATGCAAGAGGTATCTGTAGTAAACTTTCAAATCTATACCTAAATAGTACTAAAACGTGGTTAAGGCCCGAAATCCTAGATTCTGAAATCCTATCTAATGGATTCTCTATCTATAGAATAGATCGGACTCCCCGGCGTGGTGGAGGTGTACTTACTGCTATCAATGCAGATTAATCTTCGGACATAGTAATGATATTTCTGATGTTTCTATGGATATAGAGTTTATTGCTGTTAAATTGCATATGAATGGTATTGGTCTTTTTATAACCTGTTCTTACATTCCACCTTCTTCAGATAGTTCTTTGTATTCTTCCCACTTGGCCGCTATACTTTCTGTGTCTTCTTTCTGATCCTGATTTTCTTGTAGTACTTGGTGATTTTAATCTCACTGGAACCACTTGGACCCCTTGTCCTGACTCAAGTGTTTTGTCAACCACGACTCAGAGTGAGTTTTTGGAGGGCTTATTTGGGATATCATTGTGTCAAATCAATGCTTTCCCAAATTCATTAAATATTTTTGATTTTTGTCACAGATCCCTCCTTTTTTTCTGACTCCCTTTTTGAAAGCATATCCTATCCTGAAGATTCATATCACCCAACGTTGGCGGTGTTGTTTGATTTGCCTACTATGGTACCAAATCAGGATAACAAGCTTTCATAGCGAGTTCGTCAATTTCGGAAAACCGACTTTGTTAAGTTAACTCTTCTCTTATCGCAGACTGACTGGTCCCGGCTTTATAAATGTGCTGACATGGATGTTTATTTGACTTGTGTGTTCCTATTTGTGAGCCATGTAGGTTTACCAAACCCTTGTGGTTTACTCGGGAACTGATCAGGTTAAAGAATAAAAAGTCATGAATGTATAAGAAATTCAATGAAACTGGCTCTTCCTTGGATTACTCTCGTTACTTGATTGCACGATCCAAGTTCTTAGCTATAAATAACAAATGTTATAAGAATTACCTAAGAAGCTGTAGTTTACAGTTCCAGCGGGATCCTTAACGATTTTACGATTTTGTTAATGCTAAGCGGGGCTCAACAATACTTCCTGCTACTGTATTTTTTTTAAAACAGACTGTATTTTTTCAAACTACTTAAAGTTCCCATAATAATCTGTTGGTTTTTCTATTTCCTGGTTGAACTAAATGGCATTAAGCCGGTATTTTTGCCGGGACCTGATGGTGTACCTGGCTGTGTGCTTAGGTACTATGCTGATGGCCTTTTAAAGCCTTTGTTTAAACTTTCTGAACTATCGGTGAAGTTATGCTCTTTTCTAAATATTTGGAAAGAATCATTTATTATTCCTCTCCTTTAAAGAGAAAACAAATGAAATATTCGAAATTATAGAGCTACATATATTTAAGTTAACCGCTGTTCCTAAGATTTTTAAGAAATTGGTAAATTCTCAACTACAACATCTTTGCAGATCATTGATTTCTCCCTGCCATTACGGGCTTATGAAATATAGATCTACGACCACTAACTATTAGAATTCACTTCTTTTGTTTTTAAGAAATTTCAAAACAATATGCAAACGGAGGTTGTTTCCACTGACTTTAGTAAGGCTTTTGATTCCGTTCATCATTCGTTGCTAATTCACCAACTTAATCTTCTGGGATTTCCAAATAACATAATTTGTTGGATCGCAAACAACTTAACGCGTAGGACACAGAGAGTTTGCTTTAGAGGTTCTGTCTCAAAATCTGTTCGGGTTACTTCCGGAGTACCGCAAGGAAGTCACCTTGGCCCTTTGTTATTCACTTTATTTATAAATGACTTTCCGCCCGTTATAAGTCATTCAATGTATGCCGATGATGTAAAACTGTGTCTGTCGTCTACTGACTCGTTTTGTGGACAGAGGCTTTAGGCTGACTTAGCTAGTTTTGAAGCCTGGTGTCATATAAATTTTTTAAATATTAATTGTGATAAATGCAAATTTGTGTCTTTTTATACACGGTTGCCCTATTTAAATACATATTTTCTTCATGGCAAGCTTAAGTTTGACAAGCATATTTCTTCTTCTGTTAATCAAGCCTTTGGAGTCCTGGGTTTCATAACCCATTTAGAAACTTATATACAATTTATAATATGCTTTTCCCGTTATTAAGTTGTGCTTCCTCCATTTCATCTATTAAAACAGTTGTCTTATCTCATCGGGGTTGCAGTTTTGCCTGGGTTAACAAGCCCATGCTTGGTATCGTTGGTTCACTTGAATGTGCTGCTCGTTAGTACTTCCACGTCCAAATTAAATCAAAAAATTAAAACAAAGATACATTTACATACATGCAGACTATCCTTACAATTGGCAATACGCTTTTTTTTGTGTTTGTTGCAAGTATTTTGGCGCATCTCAGCATCGATTACATTTTGCTAAATTGAATTGTGCATGGGGGAAAACAGAGTCCCGTCGTGAATGATTTTCCTACCAGCTTGTTGCAACATGCAGATAGGAAATTGGGTTATTCGGTAGAGCGACATGCAGCTGCTGCTCATATGCACAGCCGAGCTTGATGAAAACTCAAATTGAGTGTGCAATTTGTAGACTTAAATGCCAATTTAATTTAGGCTCTAACTCTGGCACAAACTACTTTCACTGAGCCGAGCCTCAACTGCAAAGTCGACTTGAGTCTTTAAGAGTGTCACATTAGCAGCCCATTAGTTGATTTATTTTTTCTGTTGTTGAGAATAGTAGCTAAAGCAAACCGTGCGACAACTTGACATTTGTCGAGGGCGCCACATCAAAGTCAAAAGCCGGTCGAGTGTGTTTATTAAAGGCGGTGCTGAATGTAGCACAGCCAACTGATGCAAAATTCTTGCTGCTGCCTCTCATCTCTGCAACATTCTGACTGCAGTTTAGCTCATTGTCATGGCAATTGTATTGTGCACGATGCTTATGTTTTACAGCCTGCTTTTAACAAACATACACACACACGTAATTGCAATCTCACTAATGCTGTCAAATGTGTTGCGGCTTTGCAGCAGCAGCAGTAGCAGTCACAACAATACGGTCACACTCAATTGGATTTTTTACGTTTGTGTTGTGTGTGCTGTGTGGATTTTAGATTACTCAGCCAGTTCAGATGCCAACTGCCATTCAGAGTCATCTTCTTTTTTTCGCTCTTGACGCTTTTGTCAGTGTTGTTGTCGATGTTGTGGTTGTTGTTGTTGTTTTTGGCCCATGTTGTTGACATTACTCAACGCCCAGTTTGGCAGACGCGTCAAGTTGTTTACTCGTTGTCTTTGTTACGGCTCGGATTTATTGTGTTTAATGTGCTGAAAAGTCTGCTTATTTATGGCACTGATTTCGCCTTCTTCTCCTCACACATGCGCACACACGCACAACTCCTAGTGTGTGTGTGTGTGTTTGCCTGGGAGACTGTTTGTCTTCAAGGGTTCGCCCCACGCGATAAACGCCAGTCAAAATAGTTGGGCTCAATGTTTCATGTGTTGTTACCATCGAATCTCTTGCCTTTCGCTCGATTGTGTGGAAAATTGAAAGAAAAAATGGGTTTACTACCAGTTTTCTAGTGGGTATATCTGTGTACCTCCTTATCCTTTCAACTGCCCCTTTCTCTATTATGGGCAAGAGCTATAAATTACAATTGATTTGGGAATTTTTTTATTTGACTGACTAAATGCGGATAACAACAGTAATATATTGTAATAGTAAGTTCATGAGATAATGCCGCTTGATGTGCTGTTTAAGAGTAAGATGTATCTAAACATGAATATACACTCTGCTTCTCTTAAAAAACGAATATAACCAATTGATTAAGGCGTATGAACATGTTTACTATGTTTACTTATTAAATATTAGATTGAAATACATAATAAATAATAAGTAATAGAAATAAAATCTCATTAAATTGTGTAAAAATCTCATTGGAAATCGGTTTTCAAGACAGATGATGGATGGCCGACACAAGATTGATGATCGATTCCTTCCTCCACTTTAGTTCGTTAAACTGAAAATTTTAAATTGAATATTCCTTTCGAAATGATATTATAATCCAATTCAACAAACTTCAATTCATTTGGGAATTTGTTGATTTGTGTGACTAAACTATGATTTAATCATTAGATAATCACATCTAATGTGTTGTTAAATGTATAAACATGAATAAACAGCAATCCTCAGCATGCTTTCCTTAAATGCATTACATACTTCACGCAAAATCACAACTATCAAAAAAATCGTCTGCATAAGAGTTGCATAAGAATTATCATTTTTTCTGTTTTTTCCCATATAAGATAGTTGATCAATATACATATATGTATTCCTAAGTCAATCCCTTAAGCTGGAAGTTTGAAATTTTAAATTAACCAAGTGAAAATACTTCCAATTAAACTTATAAAAAGCAATACTCTTGACCACATATTCATTCACTGAGCAGAGCAGTTGTTTCTGTATTTGGTGTCTGTCCTCGGCTGTGTGGAATTTTTATTTATTGACTGGTTGTCATTTATCTATTTGTATCTATCAAATCTTACATCATAAATCCATATTAAATATTTGTAATCGATTTTTGCATTCTCTGCACAACAAGCACTGAGGCGAAATTTATGAACATTTTTTGGTAGCACAGCTGCAACTGCAATTGCAATCGCAACAGCAAAAACTACAATAAAGTTTTATGGCACAAAACATGTAGCAACCAATATTTTAGACCTTGTACTGGTAGCTGGTTTTTTGTTGCTCTTTTGCTGTATTCTGCCACTTTTTGGCTGCTTTATCCACACCCCTTTCCGACGGAAGAGAAGGAGCTAATACCGTTTGGCCATTTTTCAACATGTCTGCCACGTGGCGAACGCTTGAAAGTGCTTCACTCTCAGTTCTCGCAGAGAACTCGTTAGATGCAACCCTCAGCAGCATCACAAAACCAGCACCCTCCTCTCTTTGATGCAATAGTGAATGGTGGCGCGTTGTCGTTAGCTCAAAGTTTGTTGAACATTTTTATCAGCATGCAGAGGCAATGACATGACCACATCACACCGACACGGACATCAGCAACAGCGCCAGCAGTAGGAGCCCCATGAGCTGGGCTGCCTCAACAAGGGAACGGCGGCAACATCGTCCCTGGCATGGCATGTGTGCCTAACATACTAATAAAGCGTTAGTTGTCAACGCCTGCTGTTTCCATTCTGATAACATTTTTGGCAAAAATTCTGGCTGCTTTTTCATTGCTATTTTAAATTCGTAGTATATGTCCATGTTTTCATATTTATGTGTGGCGATGTTCCAACAACATCTGATATGTACAAAATTGCAAGAGCTTAACTATAATTTCAATAATTATTTTTAGTTTTTAGGGGTAGAGAATGTTCCGATTTAAAGATTAAATCTAATTTTATCGTGGTCAAAAATCTGAATAGAGATATTAGAAATTGTTAAATAAGACAAACAAGCTATAAAAAAAGTATAATAGAGATGATGCTCTCATAGGTTATTAGAAATAGGTAAATCCGTTTGGCTGTTTCGCTGTTCGTATTGCCATTTGTTGCAATTATTTTACTCTTCGATTCATCTTACATTTAGTTTATTTAATATTTAAATTGAAAATATTCATTAGTAAATCATTATGATGCAAACAGCGATCATGTTGAAATATGTATTATTCGCACGGTTGAATAGTGAATGTCGTTTAATCTGAAGAATACTGAGAACCAACTGAGGATTTTAAAATATTTCGCTACGCTTAGTTTAGTTACTTAAATAAAATAAAGAAGCGTGATCAAGGTTTTGCAGAGCAATACTTTAAAACTCGAAGTGTAGTTCAAACCAGTAAAATGTGAATATTCCAGATTGCCTGCTTTTTGAACCATGGTAATCAATGCGTTTTTACAACCTACAAACACATGCCGACAATGATAAAATGTTTTTATAAATAGGGTAAACGAATTTTAACGTAAGTCCTGTTAGTCCTACAATTTAAAATTAAAAACTTTTTTTGATCTGGACTAGATAATGCTGATGGTAGGCAAGGCCATTCGTGTTCTAGATACCTCATCACAATCGGAAATGTTTTTAATATAGCTATTAAAAAGTTCTCCGGAGAGAATGGAATTATTTCCCAATTTTCAACATTAAGATTTTCTGCATTAATATCGGCAAGTTTAGAAATGAAAGGCGACTCCTTCAGACCAAGTACAGAATAAACAGCAGACTCCCTTGGACACTCGGCTAATTAGTATTGTGCTCATCATTTAGTAACTAAGAACCAACCCCAGGCTCAGGACAAGAAGGCACATTTGAAGAGTTATTTGCCATCGTTGCAGTCATAAAATTACTATGATGTTCCTTGTCTGGGATCGCTTTGACTATCCTCATCCACTCGGAGTTGGTGAATTGAATACGACTTTGAGCAGGAGGTCCGCCATTGGCGAGATATTTTATAAACTCTGGAGCTACCAATTTATTAAGTTTTTAGAGTAGAGCGGATTTATCTGTTATTTCATTAATAACGACTGGTAGGGGAAGTCATAGACACTGGTATAGAGCTAAGATTGACCCACAGTCAAAGCTTTCTAATATGTTTAACATACCTTAGCATATAGAAACATAGCTTTTTAAATAATTTATCTATTTTGTGGTTTGTGAGTATGTTTTATGGTTATCATTGGTTTTTATTAGATTGTGGTCCTATTTAAATTTATAATAAGAATTTTATTACCAAATACGATTCATTGCTAACAGCTTAGACAATGCTGATGCGGGTGGGGATTTGCTTGATGATGTCTTTTCTCTTCATCCGGGCTCCATTAAAGCTGTGTTACATTTACGCTTGGGATACGTCTGGATAGAACAGGAGCACACATAAAGACGCACTCTATAGCAACTTCTCTGTACTCAATTCACCAGCAGCTCACTCTCAGTCACACAATATAATCCCAGCAACAACCAGCAACCAACCAACTAACCAACCAACTGCTCAGTTAGTCAGTCAGCCAGTCAGTCATGAGACCACTTCTTGCGGAGTTTATTACTTTTATGCGATTATGTGTCATGTGCTGGGGTCTGTATCTTTGCATGTGTGTGTGAGTGTGTGAGAGTTGGGACCAGTGAGTGTGTCATTGCCATTATTAGTTCCTTATAGCACATATGTGTCCTTGTGTGTGTGTGTGGAAGTGTGAGCTCTCTTGTAACTGCTACTGAAATTAATTCCACTTATTTATGGCCTTTAATTTACTCATTTTTTGGGCATGTGCTGAATTCGTGCTGTGGATTTGTGTCAGACTCTGTGGTTCGGGCGATTGGGCTATTCATAATTCAAAGCTAATACCTTTTTGTAATATAAAAAAATAAGCAACCTTAACTCTAATAACTAATTGAGTTGAAAACTGTTTAAAAATACATAAATTATGACAAATGATAAAATGTTCTGCACCTTTTCTGATGTTTCTGATGGTAATAAGCGGGATGCAACACAAAATGAATGTGTAGCTTGATATTGCCTTTAGTAGTTGTGAAATATTTGCTGGCGTTCCCACTTTGAGTATTAGTTTTGAAAGTGCGATGCGAGTATATCTGAAATTCACGGCTTCAGAGTCACAGCTGCGACCATTAATGAGTGTGGCAACCAGCAGCAGTTGGCAGCTTGCTGTGCAATCATAACAGTCCACAACTCACAGACTGTTGCAATATTACACATTCGCACCGTTGCATGAGAGGCTACAGCAGTGTTGAGCAAACATGAGTTTTACACCAAAATTGTGATGGCAGAAAAAAAGAAATGAAAAGAGAAAGAAATGATGACTTTAAAAACACGCACACAAATATAAAATATCAGCATCGTTGTCGGTTGCAACATGCAACATGGGAAATCTATTTGGTGGTGCAAGACCAAGTCTGTCTGCTCCATAACTATGCCTGTCTGTCTGCCTGTCTGGCTGTCTGTATGTCTGTATCCTGTTTCGGTTTAGTAGTCTGTCTGTGGTTGCTAGCTGGGCAAATGGGGCGCTAACAACTCTCGTCAACGTCTCTCGGCTCTCCTCCTCTCCTTCTGCACTCGCTACTCGCATGTGTCTCCGTCTTCTGTTCTCTGCTTTGTGTAGTTTGTTATTTTCGAAACGAGTTAAAATTAGCATAGTTATGGCAAACGTGCAATGCTTTCGACTCTGACTGGCTGTTACGGTCGGTTGGCTGCAAATGCCTGCATCGTAATGATGTGAAAATATAACGAACTCGGCAGTTGCGAAATTGAATGAAAACATTTGCTGAAACTTCACTTGCTGCTGCGGCTTCTTCTGCTGCTGCTGCACTGCTTAAAATGTATCATTGCACTTGATAACAGCATTTATTCATTTAGGTCAGTGTTTTGATTATAAATAGTTAGGCAGGTATACAAACTTTAGTCACATTAATACCGAGCACACTTGTGGCGCCTACAACTTGGTCCATTCTCTCTCTCACTCACACTCTCAATACTATTAGCTTCATGAAATTCAGGTCAGCCACATAAGTGCCTATAAGTATGCAATGTACTTTTGCTTAGTTGCAGCTATGAGCGCAGATTGCGTCACAGAGAAAAAAACCAGAAGTTCACACGACTACATGGAAAGCTGCATAAAATGCTGTTTAGACCACCAGCGGGCAAAAAGCAACGCACAAAAGTGTTATGTCAGACCTTAGCCCTTTATAGCACCGCTCTGCCCCGCAGCGCAGTCGGCTTGCTGTGTTTATTTAGCCTATAACGCATCACTTGGTTGGTTACAGCAGTTAAAAAAGAAAGGACGAAAATGAGCACACGTGGCTAGCGAACTGCTCGCACAGCATCAAAGCGTTCAAGCATGGCAAAAAAAAATTAACAGAAACGAAGGTAAAAGCTGTGGGGAAGTGAACAAAAAACTCTGAAGAACGAATAAGGTATTGTCAGTTCAAGCGAATTTTAAATACCCTAATTATATTTGTACGCTAGTCATCTGAAATAAAATGAATTAAAATTCATTTTAATACCTCAATCCAAAAAATCATCAATCAACCAACTTTCTTTGAAAAGTCATAATCGGACTTAGAATTTTATGTCTGAGCATTATTTTTGAGTTTCTCTGCACTCATAATACAATTTAAAAATAATTATAATTGTGTGTGCTTACAGATAAAATGGATAAAAATAAATTGTATTTAATACACTCAAAGAATATCGAGTTTGGAAAATATTTATAATTAATAGAAATAATAAATAATCATTAAAATGATTTTTTAAATTTAACTTTTCATGAATAAGATTCCTTTCTGAATATTAAACAAAAATTGTGTAAATTTGAATTTATATTTTCAAGAACAAGCAAATCTCATTATGGAAAAATAAAATTGGTGGTTAATTTAATTTGTAACATGCTAGT
Source organism: Drosophila sordidapex (assembly GCA_035043295.1). Taxonomy (NCBI): domain Eukaryota; kingdom Metazoa; phylum Arthropoda; class Insecta; order Diptera; family Drosophilidae; genus Drosophila; species Drosophila sordidapex. The sequence continues at coordinate 651,482 of JAWNNA010001332.1, forward strand.
TAGCTAGTTTTTGATACCCGGTCGCTATTCTAAGCAAAAAAATAGATCGCATTTTTGGGGTCATGAGGAATGACGTATTCCGTGACACAATTAAAATACCCTAATAAAGAGTATTTAAACGGGCAGAAAATGACTCACAAACAGCGCTAGCATGGCCCAAACGCATTCCCTGGTTGGACTTTGTTGACCTAAAAATCTCATTTGCCGCTTGCTCATTTCTGCCATCACTTTTGTTACGTTTGTTGCGCCTGTCATCCGCCTGCTCCGCCCTGCCCCGCCCTTGGGCTTATTGTTATAGCGGCCACAAGCTAGGCAGCATATTCTTTGATATAAAAATATCTGAGCAGTACCCGCCCAATTGGACAAAGGAGAGAGGAGGGAAGAGCAAGTGATGCAAGCCTACGAAATACTAAACGTTGATTTAAAGCGACTGGGCCAGGAAATGCGAGGAAATGAATTCCAGGCAAAAAAAAATTCTGACCTAGTATTAGACGGTTCGGTGAAATACATGTTGCTGCTCTCTTTGATTTGATCTGACTTTCAAATGTCCACTTTGCATTATAATACCCCATTTTTAAATTTTAAGCAATTTAATTTGTAACCTTAGTTTAGTTAAATTTATTGTTACACTTTTCATTATTTAAATGTTTTTACAAGTCGTGATCTGCTTTAGTACACATTAAATAAATTAAATGAAACCTCAAGGCTGTCCAGGGCAGCAGCAATTCTATATGTTTATCTATGTGTATACCTATTATTTCTTCTGGTGCTCCTGGGATGAAAGCCTTTTAGTTCAATGGAATTCAAGGCATGTACAGCATTTATTGAATGTCGTAACACATGTGCTGTAAGAATTTTCAATTGCTTATAAATGTTTGCAGACTTTAAATTTTTGTATGAAACAATAAACTGTTTCAATGCTTTTGGCACGTATCCATTTTAATGATTATGTTTGTTTGCAATTTCTTCTTTGCAGGTAAGAAATCTTTGCGCACAGTGACCATTAATCCAAATCGATATATAAGATGACGTAAGTGCGAACAAACTGAAAAAAATATGAAAAGGAACATACTTAAATAGATACTTCGAAATATACAATTAATTCCAATATATAACTCATATTCGTTACATATTATAAAATCTGGCACAAATTCTTCTCATCGGAATTTGCTATACCAAAATGATGAGAATGTTTTCCCATTGTTTCAATGTACTTTAGCATATTAATCCCCATTTGCAAAATCTTTTTAATACAATTTTGGAAACTGTCGCCTTAATTCTGGTCTTCAAAAATTGAATATAAATCGGATCAGCTCGCAGAGACTTTTCCAAGAAATGTGACTAAATGTCAATTGAATAAATGAAAAGTGAAGGCGAGTCTCAGTTTCAAGTCTGTCACTTAATAGAACAATGCTATACCGTGGAGAACTCTTCGACCCAATTTTCTGGCCTTCTGCTGCAATTTAGATTTCCATTTAATTTTCTTTTTTTATTTTCCACACAATATTTTACAGGCAAATCTGTATCTTAATATGCGCGACAGCGAAATGAAAAAAAAAATGCTGTGAAAAAAAAATATGAAAATGTTGTTAGCTGCGACAGGCTGCCAAAATGATAGATGAAAGACAGCAGAAGGAGACGTGTGAAGGGAAAAAGAAAAATTAGCGTAGGCTTCAAAAGCAATCAAAATGACAACTTAAGTAGGCTTCGCAGCAAAAATTGAATATGTACGGCCGAAAGAAAAAGCGGAAAAATGTCGGAAGAAAAATGTACAACGGAGCGTACCCTCCGGAGTTCGAAATAAGGGGTGAACCCTCCGGCTTGTTGGTGGGGTGTGAAGCGTTAAATCGTTGAGAAATGTGAGCTCAATTAGGGCCTAATTGTATGCCTGTAATTGTAGCAGACAACTCGCTACACTTTGTTGTCAGTTCTTCATAAAAGATTCTGGGGGACATATATTTTAGTAGTTACGAGAACAAATTTAAAATACCAAACATTGGTGGAGTGTCCTGCAAGTGTTGACAGGAGCTGCCATCTATATCATTTTCGCAAATCGTGCGTAAAGTTTTTAAATTATTTAAATTAAACACAACAAGACCAGCCGGCACGGAACTTTCCAAAGAAATGTACCCGGCGTGGAAGACCCTTAACGAGAAGCAACACGACCCAACTTCAACACAATCGGCACAGACAGAGATTTGTCGGCCCCACTAACTTTGGGCCTGTTCGGCGGAGCATATGGCCAAGCAATCAGTTTATGTGCGTGGCAAATGTAAAATGTGTACTTAAGTTGCTCGGCCCCAAATGCACATTTCACTTAATCAAGATTTTAATATTTAAAGAATTTTCAAATGTCACGCCCACAAATCGGTCTCACTAGCCATCTTATCTTGTGCCACGCTTGTGGGGCTGTTGGCCAAAAAGGCTGCTTGTGGTCGGGCCCAAATAACATTATCTCACTACAAGACAGTTCGCACACTTCAATTGCTTGTGAAAGCCATACAATGCCATTGAACCCCTCTAGAACATGACCAATCCCAAGAACCCTACGCCAAACTCAATGTCCAACATTATAAATTTTATTCTTGTTGTATTCTGTGGTTCTTTTTGTTGTTGTTGGGATTGAGGAAAGTTTTGTGATGCTTTTTGCGGCTGCCTGTCGACTTGGTTTAGTTTTATGTTGCACTTTTATTTATTTCGACATACATACCAGGTTCGTAAATATTTTTACAAAAATCAATAAGCTGAATGACAGCAATTTTTAAGCTGGTCAGAGTGGACGTAAAAAATCCCATAAAAGCTTTTTGCGGCCGTCAAAAGATGTGTTAAATATTTAAAATTGCAAATAAATTTGCTTGTGACTACCAATAGAGTTGATTTCGTTTTAATACCGTGCTTAAAATCGGGTCGTGCAGTCAAAACTGAACTTGAACAACTTAGGACATATATCATATTATGATAATCGCACTATATATAAAATAGTTGCATGGCCTTGGCTTACCTTAAAACGTTCTAAGCGTTTTTCTTGGCAGATGGCTGCAACTTTTCCTACTGACGACAGTTTGTAGCGCTCTTAACGCCCCTTTAAGTGAGAAAGTTACACACAGAAATCAAAGTTAAGCTACAGACATGAACTCAAAGATTTGTGCGCACACACACACACACACATACACACAGCTCTTAATGTGGTGTGTGGTTAAAGAAAGCGCCATATAAGTGAGTGTGCGCATAGTGTCTTAGTGCTTAGACATACATGCACACTTGCATAGAGGCAACTGGCGCCGCACTTAAATCTAGCAAAAACTTTTCAAAGGCCATGTCAGAAGTTGGCAGGCTCAGGCAGGCAAAATGAAGCGTTGCGACGGGGACGAGTAGGGATGGATGGGGCCGGTTGGAAAGTGTGTGGGTCGCTAAAACGCTTAATGGTGACGGTGTCGTAAATGGCAAGTCAAAAATCTACTTGCAAAATTCTTTTTGCTCTCAGTATGCGCCTCTCCATCTGCGCTTGTCTGCCCTTCAGTCTCATGTCTCATGTCTCTCCATGTCCATGGGGATAAGCTTGCCAAAAAGGCAGACTATGAAAAAATATAGAAATACACGTGACAATCGACATGCCAACATGTGTTTTTCGCTCCTTGTCTACTTTGTACCCATCCAACCCAACGCCTTATTATTTGTGCCATAGTTTTGTGAAATAAATTTGCCAAGTTGCTCTTTGCATTTTATTGTTATGAGCTGTGTGCCTTGCCGACTATCTCATAACTTGTTATTGTCTCTGTTAACATCTAGTATCCTCGAGATGTTTTTCGTGCCAGCCCTGCCTTCCCCTTGCGTAATTTGTCTCTTTTAGCAGCAGCAACTCCCACACCCACCCACCCCTACCATGGCACACTCACATTAGTCCAATTGTCTGCGTCGCTTTCAGAATTGTGAGATTTACTCCTCGCGTTTGACAATCCCCTACTTTGTCCATTTTTTCCTGAGACGTCGCCTGTTCTTATTGCGACTCTGCTTGTCTCAGCTGTGTTCATAATTTATATATCTCTCTGAGCGGTGTTTAATCTGCTTCATGTGCGATTTAATGCCGTTGGCAATTTATTTATGAGACATGCACTTACATTACCAACCTACTTGAAAGCAATATATGTATGTTTATATAGATTATGTTGGATAGATTTCGGTAACTGATTATTTGATTTATGGTAGATGAATAATAATAATAATAATCCACACGCATATAAGATCAAATGTATAAACATGTCTGGCAAATTATGTATAGTGGATGAACAATAATAATAATAATTGTACATAAACATGTCTAATCAGATATATAAATTTTTCATAAGTACATAATAAACAATTGATGATATCAACAACGTTGACTAAGAAACAAAAATAATGATGTAGTCAACTGAGCTCAACTAGGAGATAGCCTGCCCAGCTGTTAAGTATAATATTCTAGTTTCATTACCAAATTTCCCTTTCAAAAGCTTTGCAAACTGAAATGTAAGTAGTTATGAATGTACTCTCATTTCTTACAGCCGGCACAGGTACTGAAGAAGGAAAAAACTCTAAGGCAGCGCCTGTTTTTATTTACAAGCCCTAATTGTACATTAGGCCTGTTGCGTTCTTCTGCACATTTTTTATTTACGTATTTTTAATACAAAAATAAACAGAATTAAAAGAATCCCGTTCGATACAAAAAATAAGTTAATACCTAATGGGCGTACAGTGCCAATATTATTCCTGGAGGACTACAGACTAGCTCAATAATCTGTCTGGGCAAATAACCATAGCTAACATACCAATGCTGAACTATACATTTAATTTGTTTAAGTCATTAACTTGTTAACCTTAGGAACTAATTCTAGTCATTATGAAAATGTCCAGACCAATCAAATAATTATCCCGTTTTTAAAATTTTGTAATTGTTGCTAGGTAATCTTGTGTTCGATTCTATTCGTCGAAAACAATATTGTTTGTTTCAGCGTTTATATTATCTTTTAAGCATATTCTAAGCACGAAGTTATCTCGATGAACTTACGCACACATACGCACATGTGGTATAAAACACAGATGTGGTAAAGAACAAAACAATGCCTGCGAACACATGAGCACCCAAAAATCATGCAAATGAGAAAAGTTTTCATCAGAGGATCCGTTGTTTGCTCGGGGAATGGGTGAAGGGGATTTGGTGAGGATGGTTATATCAGCTGATGCTGCTGTGGATCTATTGCGGAGTGTTTTACGATGACGGCAGGGATGTGTAAATAATTTAATTTCAAGTACCTGTGGTTTTCTTGGCAAAATCATTTTCAAATAAATAAACTGAACGAGGCAAGAATTTGTTCCTGGCAGCCGTAGAAAGTTATCAAGAGCAGCATCACCAGCAGCAGCAGCAATACCAACAAAGGCAACACTTATTAGCTTCGACTGAAGAGCAGTAGAGAGACACACAATTGCGACATAAACAGCCACTCGAAGTCGCAATCGTCGGCTTAGGTGTGTGTGTGTATGCGTGTGTGTGGGTGTGTGCCAGTTGACAAAGTGCGAGACGAACTTTGGATTTTGTGTATTTTGCGCAAAACCGCAAAACTTGAAGTGCGCCACTTAGGCCAACAACTTTATCGCCTAGACAGAGGGAGGGAGAGAGAGAGAAAGAGAGTGAGAGTTGGAGAGGAGCCTACTTTAAAATTGTTTTCTCAAAAGTGAAGCTGAAGCTGAATCAAAGGCAAGACAATGAGGTAGCCCTGTCAGGCAGTCAGCAATTTGTTTATTGAATTTATTAACATAATTGACTGCTGCGAAAATGCTTCTGCAGCTATATTATGAAAAAAGTTGAGTGCTTGCAGCTGATGCCGGGCCAACAGGACGGTGACTTAATATCGGGGAAATCAGTAGCATTTCCTGCTCACCAACTTCCGCCCGCCACAAAGTTAGCTGCTTATCCTTTTTTTAACTCAATACAAGTACACAGCAAACCCCAACCCAATTCCACACTTCCTCGCTCTCTCTCTGTCTCTCTCTGTTCATTTATTTTCGCTCTCGCTCGGGTGATTGATGATACTCATTTGTATGTTTGTATATGGGTGTGTGCGCGTGTTGCGCAGCTCGAACGCACGTTAGGTAAAATCATTTTGCTTAATTTTAAATCAGTTTACCATTTGCCTGCGAAGGTTTTCAGCTCCCCTGCGACATGGCTGCGGTTTAATATTGTTTATTGCTGCGGTGCGTGCTGTGGACTTTAAGGCGCCTGTCTCGGCCAAAGTAATTTAGTCGTTTGTTTGCCCATTTGTTGTTGTTCCCATTCCAGTTTATAATGCTTAAGCACACTCACGGGTAAAGTTAACTGCAAGTTGCCAACTTTATTAATGTTCGTCTCTCTGTTGTGTTTTTGTTTGTGTTTTTTTCAATAGACTGTGTCTGCCTGATTTTCATGTTGTTTACTTTGTGGCATCTTTTTTATGGCATACACTTTTTAAGCCACAGAATTTTTCCGTATTCCGAATCATTTGCAATATGTTCTTCATACTCGTATGTTTCCTATTATTAAGCTGTCAATTGAGCCTGTGCTGCCCATATCCACATTGTCGTTGTCCTTACAACTTCTCAAAGAACAATTTCTTCTGTTGCATTAGCATCTTTTTTTACCTAGAACTTATATACGCTCACGCTCTTATTTTTAGTACACCTTTTGACATATTTTTTCCTTTTTGTTTTTTGCTTAACATAGAAACAAAACCAAGTATGCAAAACATTTGCTGAAGGCATTACGGCAACATTTACCAAGCCAGTAAGTTGCACTATCGCTATTTATAGTGGTGCATGCTTACAGCAGCACCACAGTGCCACCACACGCCCACCCTCGGCGCTCAGCTCTTGACACCAAACTCGGGAGCGTTGCCATCAGCAACGACACAATAACATTTTTTTTGTAAAGTGGCAACAAGGTTGACACTATTTCATGTTGCCCCAACACCATTAAGTGCACAAAATAAAAATAAAAAACATTAAGAAAAAAAGTGCAATTCACATAAAAATTGTATTTTTATATGTGTCAGTAAGAGTTTAAGATTTTTTGCTTAATTTCCAGTCTCATTGCATTATTACATATTTTATTTTTAGTTGGTCAGGTATTTGGGAACCCTTTTCTTGCTGAAAGTCAAATTTCAGCTTTTTGCGCACATTTCAAAAAGTTAAGAAACCAGACCAAAATCCGGCCACAAATTGCCAATTTATTTCAATAAATCTAATTACACAACTAAAATGTTAGCCCCAATGTGATTTTTACTTGCCCAGCAAACTGATGCGTATGTGTGTGTTTACCCCACAGCTACTGTTGCCACATTGCGAACAGTTAGCCAGACTATTTGTCTTTTTAATTGTGCGCTAACTGGCCCGTAAGCTCGTAGCTTAGCTGCTCCACTCGACTCCGCGGTCAGTTTGTAAAACTTCCATTACATATTTGTATAACATAATAGCGTACACACGTGAGTGGCCTTCCGAGGCTCTTGGGTTCCTAGGTTCCGAGCTAAAGGTAACAATGGTAACACAATACTCGACCAACATCAGTTTTAAAAGTTTATCGGCAATAAGCAACAGAAAACAAACCCGAAAACAAGTGAGAACGTTGCAGGCGGGCGTAACCAACTGCAAAATACTCTGATACCGGATGACAAAAGGTGGCTAGCAAAAAGGCATTTTTTTAACGTTTGTTCCTTGTGATCTTCCAAGTTTGGTATGGTTTTATCGATATATGCCAACAGGTATATTTTTGTATCAATATTTAACGACCTTCAAATATCATACCGGTAACAAACTTAAAAAATCTGGTGACTTAGCATATTAATTTGATTACCTTGTCTGACGTGTATGTGTTCCAACTTAGAATCTGTAATTTTAGGACTCTCGAAAAAGTTGCATGCCGCACATTCCACGAAATCAAATACTCTCTTACCTTTGTTATCAGTGCATAATAAACTTTCAGCAGCAGCACGTGTAATTTCTGTGCCTGGCCAAAGCAAAGTTTCATTTACTGCACTGATAATTTGTGAAAAGTTGTTTCCACTGGTCAGATTCGTGGCCCTCGGATGCTGCTGCTGTTGTTGGGTCAACTGAGGTCATTTGCCAGCTGGGTGCTAGTAAAAGTTGCAAGTCTGCTGAATTCCAAATGCTCATGTGTTCTGATTTATATCCATTGATAATGCTTACATAACTTGCGTTAGTTTTGCTGGTCGCCAGAAGGTGTGCGGAATTCGAGGATACTTCGCTTAAAGTTTTGTCCCACATTTTGACTCAAATCTATAGATTTTTGAAGCAGTGTTTTTGTTTTTGCAATGCTTAAGTTAAATGCAGACATATTAATTTTGTTAGTTGATCTCGCTCGCTCCATTGCATACATCTGTAGGTGCATTTTTTTAATTAATACTAGAATTTCTATCCTTTCATATCCTGCTCTGCTCTACTCTGGTCTGCGGGGGCGTTTGCCTGTGATCCAGGGCTGCCATAGAAACGCCTTTTGCGTGTCATAATAATTTTTCGTATTCCTTTTATTGCCGCCTGAGCCGGGCACTGCACACAAAAGCTGAGAAATGGCGCATGAGAAGCGGCAACAAACTTTAATTAGTTATGCAAAGCGAGCACTGCTCTGGGACATTAAAAACTAGCACATAAAAAATGGAAACCGAGCGCATAAAAAGCCTTAAATATAGTGGTCATTCTGGGCAGCATAAATTTAAATTGCCAGAGCTCGGGAATAAAAAACACACAAAAACATTAAATAAATTGTAAAACGAATTAAGGCGATATACGCAAAAGTATTTATTTAGCCAGGAGCATTAATTTGCATTCATGAGAATTTTTTTTTTCAAGCAACTTAAAATAATGTTGTCGAGAGTGCTCAAAAGGGGATGACCCTGCACACAGCTTGAAACATGTTTATAACCGCATTATAGATATACGTATATGTTTTTATATTTAAGCACCTGCTACTTTTTATTTTTTGAAGTTTTAGAATTAAGTTTAATCAGCTTACATTTAATAAATGTACATTTTACAAAATTTGCTTTTCTAATAACATAATATTAGCTAAGCAATAATGTTCCCGCTTTAAATGGGGTCATCAAAAAAATGGCCATATTTTTATCGTGGTAATTAATTAATTAAGCGCAAGTATACAAACTGTGTCGGCAAGCTTGTGTGTGTTTGTTGTAACTGTGCTTAAATGCTCGAAGCGTGCAAAAATATGAAAACAAATTAGCGGGAATTTAATTGGTAAAACCCATTTAATGCGGACAAAATTATGCTTTGAAATTATTTTGCCTGTAATGCAGAAATAACTATATTGAGTGCAAAACGTTATTCTGAAATCCTAAAATATGCCGTCTAAACATCATAAATATTTAATCATTTTGCTCATATTATGGTTAAGTTATAATTGCTCACTATTCCTATTAACATAAATGACACGTCTTGGATACTTTTTTATTTTTATCGGTAGCTCTTTTAACTTTTTTGATTATTAGCTTAAATATATCCTCATCAAGTTTCTTGACTCCCGTATAGTTTCTAAATTACTTTTCCAAATACTCAATTAATAAAAGCATTTTTCTTAAACTTGTATATGGGCTGTGTAAAGCTGCTCTCAAATATTCCATTTATAACTCTAAATATTTAATTGAGTCTTTAGAGATAATGCAAAAAAAATAATAATAATAAATTCGAAAACAATTTCAAGTACAGGAAAAAGAGTCCGGGGCAATATAGTTTTGCCACTTTGAGTACACAAAGTTACTTTTATCCAGAACATTTGTTGTTGTCGTTCTCTTTTATGTATCCATTCAGAAAGCGATACTCTTCATTACATTGTTTCCATGTAGTCAATTTATCCTGTTGACCGTTATTGAGTTTGGTTCATAGCTATGCAAAGGGTATAATAAATTTGTCATGGGAAATGTGGTGCATTCAAAAATACGTATTCCTTGCCATAAAAATATAAAATCATTTGGAAATAATTTATTAAATATATATGTTTATAGTGCTGGGCTAAAAACGACATATTATTTGCTTTTTTCGATATCTATTAAATTGGAATCACTTATAATTGGTTGGTCTTGTTTTCAAACTATATCTTTGCTTTGTTGTTCTTTAACAAGTTTCGAGCCTTAAACTCTTTACAATTTTAGTGCCAACACTTAATTAGAAAAATTATTGCAAAAGGGTACTTACTGATCGACAAGCCTCAGACAATTTTCCTTCTTGTTTTGCGCATAGTTCGCGAAGGAATTCAAATGAATTGGCAGCGTATGTTTTCTGTTGAGAATATTTTTGGAACGTTGCCTGTTGCCCGGGAGGAGCTCAGACAAGCTGAACTATAACTACGAATAACGTTTAACCAGTTGCACTTTGTCTCCCGAGACAGCTGCCAGACTATGCTTGGCATGTATGTGTGTATATGTATTTGATAAATACATATGTACGTACATGTTGCAATTCAATATGGTTATTGTGTTTCCTTTGGTTTCCTCTCTGTTGTGGCTGCTGCTGTCTCCGTTATTGTTGCTGCTGATGGCTGCATGGCGCATTGTTGTTGCCACTACGTGACATTCCCGTCATTCCGGACACGAGTGCCTTGCAGCTTGCTGCAGCTAGTTCATGGCTTATCATTGCCTTCGTAGTATTTGCTTTGCTTCGTTGCCATTAGGTTAATTAAAATTTTGGAGCAATTAGCAGCACGTTCTGCTTAGACCGTTGACAATCTTTGGCCTGCAGTTTAGATTGTGCTGATGATTGCTGACGAGTAGATTGTTACAGGCTTTTAATATTGCTTATTTACTGGCAAGTTCAAGTAATATTTGTTACTGTTGTTTTATTTGAACTTTCACATGTTTCATTTTGGTGTCAAACAATATTTCCATTGCCTTTACCCTTTTCAGAAAATTTTTTTTTAAAAATTTGCGTATGTTTGCTCTTGTCTTATATTGCTGACGCAAACTTTTGTTAGCAAACTGCTTGCTTGTCAAGCCCAATTATTTACTGAGGACCGAACTTTGCGAGCGCAAACAAAAAAGAAAATATTAACTGTAATTTGCTGTTTGCGCTCTGAGAAGCACAAATCCACAACACGCCCAAGGATTGCCCCAAAAGTCGCACAGCATGTACATGTGATATGCTTAATTATTTATTACGACTAATTTAAAAAGTCGCCCAGCAACGTCCTGTTAAAACTTTTGCTTATCTGGCCACAGACATAAAAGTAACTGCATATGAGCAGCCCAACAAACGGTTTAAGTGCTGAACCCAGATTCACATCAAGCACCATCATCATCAAGAGCACAGGTCAAAACCGCACTCAGCCCGAGCCGACTGCCTCCCAGGATCTGACTAAGTTAAAGTAGTAGTTCAAAACTGTCGTCATTGCCATCTGATGAGCTTTCTCGCAACTAGTTGCGGAGGAGCACACAAAACTCGTTTATATTTAATAAACAAATTAAACTTGCTGTCTGTGCAGTTTATTCTCATTTATATAAGCTCCCCAGACAGCCAAGGCACCACATGAAATACATTTTGGCTTTCACAAGCTTCTTAACCCGGAAAACTTTAAAGCCCGCTTAAAATTTAAGTTCATATTATACCAATAGTTCTATCTGAACTATTTTCAACGGATCTAACAATTAAAAATGAAAGAACATTGTAAATCGTGATTTACAAATTTATTTAAATTATACAAGTAGACTTTATTTTATCTTAACATCGACTGTGTAACCCAAAAATTCACTTTATTCTAGACATTCATACTCTCCAAATTTGCCAGGCATTATTTATTACTTTAACGCCCTCAAACCATTTCCCTAACAGCAAACATTTCTCAATTATTTTCCAGCTACGTTGTATCTCAGTCCGAGGTCGTATGTGGAATTTTATTATGCCCTTTAGGATATACGCCTGCGAGGCGCAATTATACCGCCACCGCATTTTATTTATTTCAATTTACTTTGTGCCAAAAAAAATAAAGAGAGAAAATAAACAAATAAATAAACAAAAGTAATGGCATTATACATTTCTTCCATTTTTGAGCTCTGCTCCGTCAGCTGCGCTTCTTTATGAATTTTAATGAGCGTTCGCCATTGCTGTTTGCCTCGTTTGCTATGCAAAATATTTTTGCAACAAACGTCACGCAAATCTTCAATGCTAAAATGCCAGCATCTGTTCGCCTTCTGTTCGTCTTCCCTCATATTTTTCATCTCATCTTGGCATATTTTGACTCTAAGCATGCAGTTTCCTCCCCGTTCTGTTTTATTTTGCAACGCTGAACAAATTTTGTGCCAGCCCCGCGAAAATAGTTGCCAACTTGGCCAATGTGCCAACTGGGCCGCCTTTGTTAGCGTTGCTAAATGTTCGTTAACGTGGCGCATAAATTTGTTGGCAAACAAACGCTGACTCTCTGCATAGTATATGGCAGGATGAGGTCTCTTAATAAATTCGCATCTAAATATTTGCATCCTCTTCAATATAAAGATCCTTCCTGGCTACGCCTGACTTTGCCATACAAATTTTGCATAGTACTTAAAGTGGAATTCATATGCCTCTATTATGAAATACTTTTAACTTTCGCTCAAGTTGACGCTCAATTTAATTAAATAAAACTGTGAGAGTATAACTAGCAGATAAGCAACATATTTGGAATCCATAATTGGAATCCAGATTTTGAAATTCGGAATGATTTGTTCAATACTTTGCAAGGCGAATTACAATCCTTTTGGCTATTATAACAATCAAATTATGGCTAGCAAATATTTATTAATACAAACATTATTTTTATAATAAGTGTAACTCCTGAATTTGGTTAAACTATTTTTGCAAATACAGTGGCGGACACCTTATTTGGCCAAGTGTCAAAGAAGAAAAGTAATTGCCTTCCATAAGCTAACCATTCATTATTTTTCAGAAATTCCAAAGACCGATGGTAGGTACATATATTAACCACCAATATGAATGGATGACCCTAATACACTGGGGTTTCCCCACCCGCTAGGTAGAGTTATGTAAAAAAGTACCCTATTTTGAGGGGACAACTGTATAAATAAAATAATATATTTCGAGTATAAAAACTTAAATAAAGATGTTAATATTTAGTATGATATCCTTTAGCTTTAACTACTTCCCTTAACCTACTATTCATGGAAGATACCAGCTTCCTGGTAGTTTCTGGGCTGATTCTGCTCCACTCATCCCGCAGAGCAGTTTTGAGGCCTTCTTTGCTGGATATGCTGTGTTTCCGGATGTTATTTTCCAGCAGAGCCCACAAATTCTCAATAACATTTAAATCTGGAGATTGGGCCGGCGGAATTATCATGTGGGGGCAGTTCCTCATGAGCCAGGACTGCTTGACTATGAAGGATTGGTCTATTTATACAGAAAATACTCAACTTTGGGTAAAAAAATTCGGGTTTTATGACACCCAGGTGTCCACAATGTACCTGGCCAAATAAGTTGTCCCCTCAAAATAGGGTACGTTTTTACATAACTCTACCTAGCGGGTGGGGAAACCCCAGTGTATTAGAGTCATCCATTCATATTGGTGGTTAATATATGTACCTACCATCGGTCTTTGGAATTTCTGAAAAATAATGAATGGTTAGCTTATGGCAGGCAATTACTTTTCTTCTTTGACACTTGGCCAAATAAGGTGTCCGCCACTGTAAATACTTTTTTCATTCAGCAATTCTTTGTATTGATGATTAATGACTTTAATGAAATTAAATGATGTGAAATCATGTTGTACAACAGTAACCTTGAGTCCAACCCTAACTAGTATATTATTCACTCAGTCCCTACTGGATTGATGAACATCTCACCGGGCTTGAACATAATCCCCTATATCCCCAGTTGGCACCCCATCAATTCCTTTTAGTTGAAAGTAGCCCTTGAAGGGCCAAAACTAGGAAAATATGAAACAACATTTTTGTTGCTCAACTCGTATAGGGTTTTTCTGCAGAAGCGCGTAAAAATTTTTAATTAAAAAATATTTGTACAACAGTTTTGTTATGCATTTTTCACATGCTCTTCTTTCTTGTTATGCGTTTTCTATGCGATGTGTTATTAAAGCGGTTTAAAGAGGCATTTAAAAAACCACTCTGCTAAAGCGCTTGCCAAATATAAATGGAAATTAATTAATTAATTTGACTGAAAAATATTTGCATTGAAATCGTCGTATAGCTGGCCAATTGAAATGCAGGCGGCAACATGGCGTATGATTAATATGCATTAAACAAAACACAAAAAAAAGGATGTTTTTATTTATTGGCGCTGCCGTTGAACTTTCCGCTAAAGTCAGCGAGGCAGACACATTGAAATACACAACAACTACCACTCTGGGGATTTGGGTTAATAGCCGACTCGCAGCCAGCCGGCAGCCAACAGGGGCTACATAAAAACAACAAGAACAAGAACAACAATGGCTTTGACTATGACCGGCTCCCGGTGCGGGGATCTAGCCAAGGTGCCCGGGCGTACGTGCAAGCCTCACAAAAATAATGGCACCGTTGTTTTGTTTGTAGTTATATTTCTTTTTTTTTAGTTTTTTGTTTCAGCTTTTTCTTTTTTTTTTTTGTTACGGCTCGTCGGCAACGTCAGAAAAACAACTCAAGTCAAAGGCAAATACGAGTAACAATATGGCTATGGTGTTGACGAGCAGAGCCAGAGGAGCAGAGCCGTGGGGCAGGAGACATGGGGCAATTGTGACACACTGAGGCCCAGACAAAAACAGAGACTGAAGTCACCTGAGCTCACCTGCAGGCTGCAATAGACAATAAAACGCACAGGCACAAAGGGTTGTTTGTATGTGTGTGTGTGAGTATTAGTATGATGGGAAATGTGCAAGTCACTAAAGACAGGTCTGGTCAAAAGTAAAAAATAAGCCGGATCTGGACAGATGTGGACGTTTCATTGAGGATTACGCTAGACCCACTGAGCTACTTGCTTGCAGCAGGGTGATACCTTAGAGTGGCTAAGAGCTAGAATAGCTAAGTGGCTTAAAAGGGTTTCAGTTTAGTTGCAGAACTTAATAAGGACACGTATATTAGACGTATATGTAAAATTAAATCCTTGCAGTAGATGCATAGATATCAACTATGTGTAGCTGTCATGCTACTGTTTCCATCGCACATTCGTTGTGAATGAAGCCGCAATTAAACTTGCCACACACTTAAACAGAACTATTAAATTACCGAGCAAAGATGCCTCTGAATACAAAACAGCGAAACTTGCGGCACATAATAGACAAGACATCAGCAACTGATTGAAAACAATGAGTGCGAAACATCTTCAGAATTTAATGCTGACTAGCCCGAGCCGTAAACTTGAGTCACATACTGAGCAAAAGGTACTTTAGGCGAAGCGAAGCCAAAGGATGCCGAGTGGCAGTGCCGGAAGAGATGTTTCAGCATGAATAAAACTATGATACCTCTATTCAACTGGCCTCCTTACGTGCAGGCTCCATGTACTAAAGAGTCACAGGAACTCTACTGCTTCTGCTCTACTAAATTAAATTCTGGACACCAAGATGCTGTAAAATGTGTGTCGAAAACATCAGAGTTTCCTTGCAGCTGCCAAAGAACCCAAATTCAACGCAACTTATTCCAGTTTGCGTTTTTTGACAGAGTAACTGATGCATTATTTTGGTTTTTGCTTTGATTTCGGGCTATCTCGATTTACCTGCTAAATGTAGCTTGTTAGCCGGTTAAGAATGTGTGTTTGTGAGTGTGTGTGCGCGCTCTCCTTGCTCAGTGCAGCGTAAGGCTTACAGATAAGTCAAGGACAAATGCTGTCAAGTTTCTACGGCACGGAAATAAATTCCAAATCATAGTTTTCATACTATTTCAATGGAACCAGCTCACATTTTGTTTATTTTGCTAGAGGTTTCTTAAGCTTATGCATTTTTGATTTGGCTATTTGCATTTGCTCTGCTTTTCATACTCCAAACTATTTCTCTTTGATTTGTACAGTACAAAGTGTAGATAAGATGCATTACCAGAACCAGTTGATGCCTCAGATTGCACATTGGACAAACTTTATTTGAGCTTATGCTTGGAAAATGCATGAAAATCCAGTGAAAATGCACAGACAAAAGTAGTCTGTGGTTTCAATATGGGGTGGTGCATTTAACTTGACTGCAGGAGCTTCGCAAAGTCACATTTACATTTAGCAATTAATGGTGGCTTATGATGAAGTCAAAATAGTTATATTTTATCCCAATGTTTTACGAAAGAATTCAACAGAGTGTTTAAAGTTAAGATTTGTAAATTTTTATGTCTTCATAAATTGAGGTATATTGGATTGTCAAAATGGAGAAATGATGAATTCTTCGCAGTAATAAATAACATTAAACTCCCCTTTCATACACACATACACACAGAAAGAGAGAGAGAGAGAAGGAGATGCACGCAGTCAGGCAGATAATATTCTTTCGCACGTAACTCATCCAAGAAAAGGTAACACCTGAAATAAACATAATCAAATAAGCCTGAAAGCGGTAAGCAAACAACTTGTGCACATTTTGTCGTTCGGTGAAAATCAAATTTCAGTTCTTTCTGCCTTTCGTCATGTTGTTGGCAATGACAGCCAAAGTTGGCCATAAAGGATTTACACGCATGTAAACAGACGGCTGACTAAAATATGTAAAGTGCTACATCAACATGCGCACTTGCAGGACCTGAGGGGAAGGAGGGGCGCGGTCACTGGGGAATGAGACCTCATCGGGGCATTTTTAAATTTGTTGTCGCTTTTGTTTTTCAGTCGTTTAGTGGGCGGCAAGGGCATGGCTGTCACTGCCGCATGAGCGCCTCGGGCGTGCCCCACTTGACAGCTCGACGCCCGTTCCTGTTGACAAGCAGGCGGTACCCCACCAGGGAGGGGCCAGGGGTGCGTAAGGTTGATGCTTGAGGGTTGAGGGTTGCGTGCATGGCCGGACTTGTTAAACATTCGTCACTGCCTCAGTCGACATCACTTGGTGATGTGTTTATTATGTGCCTCTAATATATTTATGAGCGCGTTATAAACGCATTTCCATTTTATTTATATTTGGCCCGCTGCTGCTTCTTGTCGTTTTCCTGGCTGTTGTTGTTGTTCTCTGATGGCTGTTGGCTGATATGCTGCGCTATTATTTATGGCGGAAAAACACACAGAGGTATTTTTGGCTTACTCAAAAATTTGATTTCAAAT
This sequence comes from Drosophila sordidapex, assembly GCA_035043295.1. Taxonomy (NCBI): domain Eukaryota; kingdom Metazoa; phylum Arthropoda; class Insecta; order Diptera; family Drosophilidae; genus Drosophila; species Drosophila sordidapex. The sequence continues at coordinate 668,702 of JAWNNA010001332.1, forward strand.
TCATGCTGACATTGCATATAAGCATTTAGTGCCACCTTGTCAAGCTTATTTTGCAGCAGGCGTTGGGTCCAAGCGAATATTTATCATACGCTTCGTGGTCGTCTTGAAGATGTATGCGAATATATGCATAATTTATTTGCTCTTAATTCTATGAATTTATATTGCAACTTTAGTCACCATAGGTTTTAGTCCCCGTTAAATGTGGAACCTATGGAGTTGTAAAGATTTTCTTACAATACTTGTAGCATATTATTATATCATTTCTGTGTGTTTATTATAAAGATCTGGCCTTAGCCTTCTCAGTGAACAAACAGATTTAATTTTAACCAAGTCCCTGTTATGCGTAACAAATGAAGTTGCAAAGATTTCATTAACAGTATTTGTAGGTATGTGCACCCTATCCCTAGGGTATCTTCGAATTGGACATTGAGTTTACCATATAAATCAAAGCATAGTCTGCATTTCTGAATAAATAGGTTAGATGTATTTCTTTTGCAAACATCTGTTCTGTCTACCATCCACAGATTCTCGTGCATCGAAAATTCTTTTGAATTCTTCATTTAAGTGCAGGGGGAGCTTACACTTTTTTGGAAAGCTTATTTATTAATGTTATTTTGTATACCATATAAAATAACGTAGTGAAAGTTTTATGAAATAAATACTCGATGGTTTGGCTTGAATATAATACTTTAAAAGAAAATACACATACTTTCTACAAATCCAAAGCTTAATTTATTTCAACGTGTACATGCAATACAATTAAATATTTAAAAAAAAAATGTCTTTAGAGCGCCAATTATCTGAAATGAACCCATAATTGGCAGCAACTGGCATATGGCATTTAACACACGCCTAGCTTATGCCCTCAGCTGGTCTGACAGGCTGCTGAATTATTGATGGGGGGGGGGGGGGGGCGGAGCCCACATTTACTTAATAGGGGCTTAAAACTGCAAGATGCAGTCACTTCCTACACACATTCGCACCAACAGCAGCAGCGGAACTATGAGCAGTGAACCAGCAAAGTGGGTAGCAGGTAGCGTTTAAGGACATATACATATATAACCCACCCATTCACACACACTCCCAGACATGTAATGCCTGCTCTTCTGATTCCTGGGTTATTCCTGAACCTGGGCACGGATTGCCACGAATTGGCGTTAAAAATGCCTGCCGCTAATGACATGGATATGGACAGGAGATAACAATGACAAGCTCTTGTCATATACATATATAAAGTCCTGCGTGTGTGTGTTTGTGTGTGTGTACAAGAAATGTAGGTCTTTCAGCGTACAAATTAGAAGCATTAGTCGCTGTAGCGACGGTGGGTGCTGGACGGTTAGGAGGGGGACAGGAAAGGCAACCAGGATAATGACCAAGTGCAGCGCGATAAAGTGCTGTTATTAGTGGAGACGCCGTTGTCATTGGCATTTTCTGGTTTTAATTGATTTAATCGGCTTTTCCCATACGCCTAGCTGGTGCTACGTAACTGCCTGGTAACACACACACGCAGCGACCAGTGCTGAGATGCTGACTGCTCATTAAAAATGCTTTGTTTTACTGTTTGTTTTTTGCGGCTCTTCCCCCCTCGGGCGGCCCTCGCTCGCATCGCTCATTTCCGCTCTATTGGCGTATAAACAATTTTTGAGCATTAATTGAATCGCTCTGTTAGTGTGTGTGCGAGTGTGTGTGGGTGTGCGTGTGTGCAGACATGCGTGGGCGGTTCTGTGTGTGTGACATGCATAAGCCAAATTAATTGTCCTCTCGTTTCGCACAGCATCATAGCAAAAAAACGTCGAGTTTACGCCCTTTGCTTGCTTGGGTTTATTTATTTGCTCGCTTTCTTTCTATATTTTATCCATTGTTTACAAACAACAAAAGCCATTGGACCTCTAATGAAGGTTTAATTGGCTAACACACACACGCACATACACACACACACTCATTGGCACGCATTATTTTAGAAGCCATTTCCTGCGGAGCTATTTTTATATGTACCACTAATTCCTCTTTTAATTAGTTTATTTGGCACGTTTTGTGTGATTGATTGCTTAATTCAATTAGCTGAGCTCGTTGCCTTGGCACTTTCACGCGACAAGCGCCAACTATGAAAGGATTTTTGCCAATTGGGCAATTGAAGCGCTTCAAATAAACATAAAGATCAATTAGTCAATGCCGAACATCCTGCGATGTACTCATGGTTTATTCCAGAGGGCTTGGTGGGCTTCTATATCGATTATAAATTTAGTTTAAAAGAACGATTGTACGGCGATTCGAAGCAGAGATCATTCTTTCCACTGGGTTGCGCGGCCTCTAAAGCAAATAGCAGCGAAATATAACAAAGCATTTTCTGAATTTCAGATTGGATCAAAATAAAGGTTTGCATTTCTACTTTTCAGAAATATTTTCTTTTAGCCCGTCGGTAGGATAACTATAGAGCTACGCTCCGATGTTGTGCCCAAGACGGCGAAGAATTTTCGTGCGCTGTGCACCGGCAAGAAGGGCTTCGCCCTTAAGAGCTCCAGTTTCCATCTCATCTTTCCAACCAAGAACTTCCGCCTGAAGCACACTGGTTGCGGCATCCTGTCGATGACCAATGCTGACCCCAACACCAACGTATCGCAATTCTTCATGTGCACTGTGAAGACCACCTGGTTGGATAACAAGCACGTTATATTTGGCGCAGTTGTTGAAGGCTTCAATGTTGTCAAGCAAATCGGTTCTTGCGGTTCGCATTCGGGCAAGAGCACAATGAAGATTGTGGTTGCTGCTTGTGGATCAATTTAAGATAGCTTAGCTCCTTCTCTGCTTTAGATGAACCAAAAATATCCGATCGCATTCTCTCAGACAAATCTATTTTTTCTTTTTACTAATAACTGTAATAATATAAAATACAATACATATTTCCAATAGACATCTTATGTCATTGATACTCTATAGTCTCTCCTCTATATTCACAATGTGGAACTTTCCGGATTTGTTTCCAACGCACCAAGGAATACCTTAAGAGTTCACGATCATCGCATACAGAGACCATGGAAGCTATGAGTAGTGTTGTTATATTCCACAAGAAACACATCATTTACATGTTTCGATGATGTCAAATTTAAAATCTTACTCAAGTAAGAGGGTATCAAATCTATATCTATAATCATTGGAACAAGAAAGAACTGTAAGATATGAAAGAAATGTATATATACCTAAGAAACTTCTTAATGGTAGTAGCCCTATTCTCATATAAGCTGAGCGGGGAACTCAACCGCATGACCCAAGCCACATCAAAGTTAAAGCCCTTAAACCCTTTGCGACCTGTCTTAAAATTCACAAGTCCAGCTCATCCTACACACATGCACACATGTGTATTGACTGTGTGTGTGTGTGTATTTTGTGGGTGACTTAACCAAGAAAACCACAGCAAATAACTGTGCACATTTTTTGGGTTCTTGGGTCCAGGAAAAACACAAAACACAAAACAAACCGAGAGAGATGAAACATTTTTAAGCCTTTGCCAAGCGGGTTGACAAATAAAACACCTGCCACAACACAGATGCCACTGGCAGCCAGAAATGAGACGCAGCCACAGCAGCAGCCGCTGCTTCTATTCTAGTCAGTTGGTGGGCTGCAAGGGAGGGGCAGCGATTGGGGGGTCATCTGCGGTTAATAATTGCAAAGCGCCGAGAGCCGGATATGGGACACGGGCAGCGGGGCGTTTAAAAACTTGTCACTCATGTTCAAGAATGCCGTGAAAAGAGCACATGGAACTGGAGGTGGAGGCTGGACACAATGGCGGCGCTCAGATGGCCTTTAGCGCCGAGCGGGCTTATTGATGGCATGCTCGGCAATTTCATGGCCTGCTTGTTGTTTTAAATGGCAGACGTTTAATCCAACCCCTGCTCTCTCTGCCATCCCTCTGGCTGTGGTGGTGAACTGGATCGGTGCATTGCCGCCACTGTGGAGATTGCTTTGTTCACAATGTTTGCAACCGCTTTGCATATCACAGTTTTTAAATACGTACACACACCGCACACACACACACAGTAACACCCTAAACAAAACCCCAAATAGGTGAGGTATGGGTTGTGTTCGGCTGCGATATACATATTGAAATTCAAATTCAATTTCCTGCCAGCTGGCGAGGTGGTCGCGCACTTTTGAATAAATTTCGCACTAATTTATTACCATTTCCGCGTTATGTTTATTTTTATTTTTGCTCTGTTTTATATGCTTTTGCAAACTCAACCTTTTCAACTTTACTTTACTTATTCTGTTTGTGTCGTTGCAGGATCTACAATCGGAAATTGAAACCCATCGCGTTGTTTATGATCGTCTCGATGGCACCGGCCGCAAACTTTTGGGTTCGCTCACCTCACAAGAGGACGCTGTTATGTTGCAGCGTCGCTTGGATGAAATGAATCAACGTTGGAATAATTTAAAATCGAAAAGTATTGCAATCAGGTAAGTGCTTTTTGCCTCAGACCTTTTCATATTCCCGTCGTTGTTGTTGCTGTTGTTCAGCAGTGCAGTCTGTCTGAATGTTTCCGTATTTAGTATGTATCGTTGAATTCAGCCGGATGCCGATGATGATGATGATGATGATTACGATGGTGCTCAAACCACAGCCGAAAAGTGTTTCAAGTTGCTTTTGCCGGTTGTTGTACGGCGTTATTATTGCTGTTCCTTAAAGTATCGGCTTGGGAATCATGAACAAAGAGCGCGTTGTAACTAGGCCATGCAGAACATGAATAATGCGAACAAATTGAAACAATGCGGAAAATATTATAATCATTCAAGTTATAAATACCCATACAAAATACTTAATCAATTATAAATCAAAACAAATGAGACTCCCTACAGAAAATCATTGGATTAAGAGGTCCAATAGGAAGGGGAATATGGATTAAACCAATGGCTTATGAGCGGTGGATTAATGTTTGCAAAACTAAAGAGACATGTGAATCAAGATCAAGTTCCTCGAGTTCGAAATTTAAATTTAAAAACATAATCGGAAAAATGCTCTCAATTTGTGGGACTTTGGTATCAATTTGATATTTTTCTTGCATCAATTTGATATTTTCAATGAAGCATTAACGGTAAATCAGCCAATTGAACAATTGAACAACTAATCGAATTACTCGTCAAAAACATACATTTTGCAAGCATTACTTAAACTATTTTATTATTATTAATCTACTGTATTTAGTTTACCAACCCAATCTATGATTACTTCGGCCTCGCATCCGTTGAATGTTAAATTAAAGATTAAAACAAGGCGTAGTAGTAACTCAACTGTCATTCACAGAATATCCTTACTGACTAGCCAGTTCTATTTTTGTTGTGTTTATCTCATTATCCAGAGTTTTTCAGTGGCAGCCACTTAACAGGTTTTAAAGAGTAGCCAGTTCCGAGTTGCGGACACTGTGTCAATGCCCTGCGAACTGGCGTGTTAATAAAACCAAATTAAACACAAGTTGTGTACCATACGCTGCTGCCACAGCAGCTGGGTTAAAAGACTTTGTGTTGTCGAAAATGCGAAAATAACAGCATAAGCAAGCCAGCCAAGCGGGTTGCCATTCGGTGTTGCAACGCAACACAAAACAACAGAGCACAACACTAGCCGCCCAACCAGGCAGAAAGCTTGATGTAAACGCGAAGAACCCATCAAACCGCTTGGGATGGTGGGTGAACAGCCAAGCAATGAAAATCAATAAAAGCGAAACGCGTGAAAAGTGCCGGAACCGGCTGAACTGACACCGACCCAACTCTGTGTCACTGTTTCGATGTGCCACAATGGTGACAGCAGCACAACCCAGCCAGCAACAGGATGAAATGCAGGGTAAAAACGCGTTGGCTTTTTCCCTGGTCCACTGTTTGTAATTTCCACATTTCATAAATAAAGCACCAGCGTATACAAATATTGTCTGCTTGTTGATATTGATGCTGGCGATGGACAGAAGCTGATGCTGATGCCGATGTGGGCCAAAGTCAGGCAGTCGACGTTGTTTACTCGCTCAGAGGGACTGGCGCAGAGCGGGGCGTTGCGGTGTGTAAAATGAATAATGATGATGACACGCGAAAAGCGCTGAAAAACAAGCGAACTCAAAATGAATATAAATGACAATTATGTGGTCGAGTTTGGGGCTGTGTCTCTGGACCGTATGCGCGCAGACGTAGGCAACCAGATTGAACGTCTTGGAACTTGGAGCGCTTTTCAATTAGGCCACAAGAGCTGACGAATGACACCTCAAGTGTGTCCAAAATGTTTGGCCACGCTCAGCAGCAGCTGCCCCCCTGTGACGCTTTTTTGTTGGCCAAGTTTTAACGATTATTCTTTGTCAGTTCGGAGACGCTTTCTATTTATGTTCATTGTTAGCGTTTTGGCATATTTCCGTTAGCCAAGTTTGTGCACTTCCGATATTGTTGTTGGCATTGTCAATGTCGCTTGGCCAGCAGCAGTTGTTTTGTTGGTTGACTCTGTTTGCCTTGGCTCCACTTGTTGTTTGCTCAACTGCTGAAGATTTGCTGGCTTATAAATTCCAGTGAAATATCTTGGACAGCACTTGAAAAGTTTTGCTTTCGAGGCTAAGCTAAGCTGATTTGTTTGTATTAGCCGCAGCACTTGGGCAATCGCCTTGGGTCATTTATGTGCATAGTTCTTGGCTTTGAACTTTCATCCATCCTTCCGCATATTGCATCCATTCCCCACTGGCCCATTTCCTTGCCACAGTCAAACTTAACTTTTGTCGAGTTTGTTTTTTGTTTTTTTTTTTGTGGCATCTACAGGTGTTCCAGTTGCATCACATTCTTTTGGCTGCCACTGCTGATTGAGTTGCGCGAAGATTGATGAACCCACTTGATAAACTATATATGAAATCCATGTAGGTGGTGTCATGTGCGGTGGTTGTCTTAAATTACATTTGGGAGACCCACAACGGGCGGCAGCCGAAAATTATGAGGGTTGAAATACATATTGCAGGCCGAGTGCGAGTTGAAATGATGGATATAAAAGTATTAGAATACTCAATCAATGTATTAAGCACTGACAGATCTGCAAAATTACAATATTTATTCTCTTGTCTGCTATAAATGGATTATGAACACAAAACTTTCCCAAGGCTACACAATGAATATAGAGCTTGAACTTCACGCAATCGAATTGTATCCTTACGCATTTATTACCTACAACTTAAATCATTACGAAATAATCTTGGCTTACGACAGAAAAGTTTCACAAATTTCGAATATCCAATTTGAAAATATCCAGCTGTGGAGTATTTAAGTAAGTATTTAAGATTCAATGATGAGACTACTAAGGCGTCACCTTGGGTTTAAGCCGGCTCAATTTTAAATTAAAGACGAAAATTTGGCTTCAAAAATGATAAAAAGTTCGTTTAAGAATTAAAATGTTTTAGTTATTTTAATTAAATTTATCTCATTTCCCAAAAATATAAAGAAGACTCAATGCATTTCCAGTTCACATGACTTGTTCCGCCTGTGCCCAGATCATTTGCCAGCAAAATGTGTTTCTCGCTTTAACTGTGTCTTCAGAAGACAGGGGCAGAAGCTGTCGAAAATTTAAATTAAATATATAAGTAAAGAAATCTGACATTGAATTGCCAAACGTTGAGCACAAATAACTGAAGTAGGTATAAGAAAAACACAAAAAAAAATAATATGTATGTATGGATGTACGTATAACAAAACAACTGAGATAATGAGCAAGACAAGGATATTTGAATACATCTCCTTGCCCAATCATATTTTCGAAGGAAGTTATTCCTTTCATTATTTGAATGGACGAAAAGCGAAAGTGGGCGTAAATTGAGCAGCAGCCCGAAAGAAAAACCCATGTATATTTATATATGTATATGTGTCTTTATAATACTGTATGTGTGTATAACTGAATGTCAGTGTACGACTTCTACTCCGTGCCTTAATTAAAAGCGAAGGCGAACTAGAAAAATAATAATAAGGAAAACGAGCCAAGGAATTTGACCAAAGATAAACAGACAATAGCACAAAGCGATGACTATTGTTATTGCAGAGTGCGCGCGGATGCAGATTTTTCAGAATTCTTCAACACAACCCCTCCCCCTCCTCCCACCCATCACTCACACACAATGGTGCCAAAATATGGCAACGATATGGCCAGGACAGGATGCAGGATGTTTTGGCCATATAAAATGAGAATAAAATGCCAGGCCGTCTCACAATTATAGCGACAGCTCAAATTCAACGTAGACGACAGCCACTTGGGTTGAAAACAACCCTCGGGTGCGGCAACGGAGGGTTTATTAGAGAACCGTCAAAACGCCCCACCGCCCACCTCACCCCAAACCCAACCTCTAGCCAAAGCAGACAAATTGTCGCTGGCATCATGCGGTCGTTGCCTTCCTCCTTGATAATCAACACAGCTGCTTGCTGCTTGGTGCTCGCCTGTGTTGCAAAGTGCCAAATTAAATTTAATATTATCATAACGCTTATATTTGCCATTTGTAGCATACTTGTCAGCGACTTCTAACCGGCCCCGTGTCCTTTGCCTTTGCTTGCAGAAACCGCTTGGAGTCTAATTCGGAGCACTGGAATGCGTTGCTTTTGTCACTCCGCGAACTAACCGAATGGGTCATTCGCAAGGATACGGAGTTGAGCACCCTGGGCTTGGGTCCAGTACGCGGCGATGCGGCCAGTCTACAGAAGCAGTTGGTAAGTTCAAATTAAATAGCATTAGATAATAAACGCACTTTAACTTTGTGTTGTGCTACATTCATTTAAGGGGTTAAATTATATATAAATAATCCAATATGGGTTTCGAACTCAAATCATTAACAAATAAGTGGAAAACAATTTATTCAAATGATAAATGGTATAAAATTTATCTAATATAGGATAATTTTAGCTTAAAGGTGATTCTTTACAAATATTAAGAAATTCAAAAAAAAAAATAAGATTGGGCGGATCTGATTATATTAACACAGTTGAGCTGCTATGAGTGATTGTTTTAAACACAAAATTTCAATATTTTCGTCGGCGACAGTTCGTCAAATACATCCCAAAAGAATTGAACCATAGTTACATCATATTTGCAATAGAAAAAGCATCCATTGTTTTCTGATAATAATGATAATAAAATATTAATAATAAGATAAAATTTTCTAATTCGCCTGAAGACTTTCTTCAATTTAGAATTTTATCCAGTGCCATGAGATGATAATATTGCATATTTAGGATCTTGTTCGGCATCAGATATCCCATTTTACCATTAGTGAATATAGAGTAATAACATTACAGTTAGACTTAATGTCATATATTAGTTTAGTTTCAGTTTTATTACAAGCGGGCTTGCGGACTTGTTGTAGCCGTTGAGTGCCCATTGCGCCAGCCAGGTCCTCGGCAATTATATGTAGTATTTGTATTTGTAATAAGCTTGGCCTCAATTTGAACACAAAGTTCACACTGCAGTTGGTTCTCATCATGAGGTTGTTGCTACCATTGCTGCTGCTGCCTTCTCCTGTTTTTTGTGTGCTGCCACCGACCTAATTTGAACCTTTCTCTTAGTCATAGCACTGGCTGCACCTCAATTTGCTGTATCCAACTAATTGTGTGGAAGGCCTTGCTCCGTACAATTGCGGAGCGCTGGCATTTTTGGTGCCATTTTCTGGCACAATTTGTAATTTTTCGCCTCGATGTGTGTGTGTGTGTGTGTGTATCTTGGTGTAAGTGTGGGTGTGGCTGTGGTTGTGGGTGTGGATGTGCTGGTATGAAGGGTCTCTGTGATTTAATGGCGCATAAAGTGGTTGGCAGGCCCATTTTGTGTGGCAGACATTTTTCAAGCTCGAACAAATATTTAGCCATAATTATTTGTCAGGCAAATCGCTCCCACACTTTATTCGGAGTCAGCGAGATTAATACGAATACCGCATTCAGCAAGGCACTCCAATGTTTAGTTTGTATAGCAAAGTCTGTTAAATGCGATTTCAGCGTGCTTATTATGCACAAACAGAATTAACTCAGCTTATCACATTGCAATTGCATTTTATTCCCACTCAGCGGTATCAGCTTACAGAGAAGCTGGCACAGCTTCCGTTTATGTGATTGCAAATTATTCGCAATGCATTTATAAAATTGCTAAAATATTTGGCATTGAATAATAATACGCCATGAAAAAAGGTCGTATTTTTAAAGTACAAATTGTCTTAATGATCTCTCAATGATTAATGGTATTCAGATCGATCCACTATATAATTAGCATGTCTGATCGGCATATATAACTGTTGTTTTTCTTCTCAAATCGCTCCACATTTAGAGTATAACTTGTCAAATATTTTTTATTTAATATATTTCCTCATTGATTTTTTACAATAATTGACTTCTTAGGACATCTTCTGAACGTTAGTTGCTACTCCATAAATCAATAATACCCAAATAATAGTTTTGATAAACACGATTATTTCGAAATGAAACAAAATTTAGTTTCGATATGAAATAAAATGTAGATATTACCCACAACAGATCAATTTCAAAATATGAATGCAAAGATAATAACGTGATCCCGTTTTCGCAATTTCTAGTTAATGCGTTGATAAAGTGAGTTTTAAGCGAGATACAAGGACTATCTTCGGAGTTTGGAGTTCAAACTGTAGTTGTGTGTTTTAACCAAACTACAAAACACTACACGATAAAATATAACTTAATAACAGATTTATAAATACTCATTTACGTTTAACTCTGATACACCTACTAATATGATAAGAAAGAAAAATCAACAAAAAGATAAACTCATATAAAGGCAAAGGCATAAATTTATATTGAGAAACCAGCCCTTGGTCCGTTGCTTATAATCAGTTAAGTGTGGAGAAACAATTCAATTTATTTAGGAAAGAAAATAAATCGGTTCGTGCACATATAATTTGTACTTGGGGGCTTGTGATGTGGATTATCAATGCGATTTGAGTCACACTCAATGCTGGAATGTATCCATTAAATAATTCAAGAGTTCCTGCGTCAATGTTTTTTATAGCCTCATAAGAAATGTGCTTTACACATTGCATTCGGTTTGGCTTTTTATGCGAAGCAGCCATCGGTTCCTTCGTGCCTGGTGCTCAAGTCTATATAGCTGGCCAACTTGACCGAATTGCGTTGTTGAATTGAAAGTCCCACTTGGCTAAACTGCTCTAGCTGCGAATTCTTAAATAATTGTTAAATGACGCTTGTTATGTCAAAAACATTCACACTCACATGCAGCACATCTGTACCATGTATGTATGCCGGAAATCACTTAAGGACTTGCCAAGGCAGAAAAAGAACCCAGGAGTAGAAATACCAGCGGAAGCTGTACTCGTGTTAGCCACAACAGCAGCAACAACAGCCAGTTCTGGCCTGGTCTGGCCAGAAACACTGTCTAGCTCAGCGTGCACCACTTGAATTTCACTTACCCCTAGACGCAGTCCCGCCGTGAGCTCTGCATAAAAATGGGGCAACTTTCACCCTTGGTTCCTGGCAGGCTCTGAAAATCTATTGCCTGCCACTAAGTTACGCTCTGCCGGACATTTACATTTCGGCTTGTTTAGTGTGGAGTGTGGACGGGAGTGTGGACTGAAGTGTGGAGAGTGGAGTGGCGGTTGAGGCCAACTCTTGAGTTGTGGCACTAACAAACTCAGAAAAGAATTTGGCTTGTATTTCGAATTGCCTTTCGTTTGATTCGCTGCCTTTGTCGAGTATTGTTGCATTCTCTTTTTCTATTTTTACACTAAATGCATTAAATAAGAAATTTATTGTGAGCTCTTCATGATGTTTTATTGGGGGAGGCACTTGAAACGCTTGCTCGTTTTAGGGCATTCGCATTTGAAAAGCAATTGCAATAGGATTGTATTTATTTAGAGCAAATAGTTTATGGAGGTCAGCAGCGGCACTCGTATTATTTGTGGCTGTAGCAGATTTGCCAAATAAATAAATCTTTTGCAGCTTTGACAACTATAGTGGATATATAGTATACATTGGGAGGTTATAATATTTTATTTTATTTGCACAAGCAAAACAGTTTAAGCCAACCGAATCTCATTTCTTTTGTACCATGTCTCCGCTTGCAGGATGATCATAAAGCATTTCGTCGTCAGCTGGAGGATAAACGCCCAATTGTTGAGAGCAATTTAACGAGCGGTCGTCAGTATATTGCCAGCGAGGCGCCCATTTCGGATACCAGCGATACGGAGGGTAAGTTTTACGGCATACCGTTAAATTATTATGTATGTATGGAAGATAGCAAGCCACCCGCCCACTCCCCTCCCCTATCCATGTACATTAACTTTGACCACAAAAGTGACAATGAATTTCCAACTATTTAAAGTTAATTTGGGTCAGTCTTAAAATTTCGAATAAACCTCCCTCTCTCTCTCTCTCTATCTCCCTCACTCTCTGTCCCTCCCTATGTATGTTTTAGTAACTGTTGGAAACCTATTCATTCCATTCTAACAGTAGCCAAACAACTCATCAACATTCATCAAATGCCATTCACTGCGCTCTCAATTTGTATGGCAAATCTCAAAATCAAACATGTGCGACTAAGAACTCGATTGAGCACTGACCCTACAAGCTTACAGTTGACCAAACCACTAAAGCACACACCCCCACACACACAACCACACAACAACATGAATAGAGAACCACCCATAAAGTTTGGGGCACGTGAGGCGCCTAAAAGTAGACAACTGCTATGCGGCTGGTGCGGAATTGCCAATTGATTTTGTTGCATTGCATTTGCCTTTTTTCTCTCGGTGTTTTGAAGGCTTAGTTCTTTTTTACTATAGCCAACAATTTGGCAGATGGCTGCCTCTGGTTTGGGTTGTTTTCATTTACACCATTCACAAAACGGCGACAGATCGCCAATTGCCACACCCTGCCGCACAACAGCAGGCGTCAACGATAATTGCATCCAAACCAATTAGTGCGATTAGTACGCTATTAGTGCCAACCATCAACCCATCAACAGTTGCTCCATCTATTTGCGGGTGAATGTGTGTGTGTATCTCGTTAAGTTGGGTATTTCTGGGCGGCATTTAGATCTCTGCCTCTGTCTGGCATGAGATTTTTATCAATGATGTTTAATCTGCTTGTGTGCGTAGAATTTAATGTTAATTGAAACAAAGCTGTGTCGGCCCCTAAAAATAAAGAGTCTAAATTCATTTAAACAGTTTCCTAACTGTTCCTCATATACGAATTTTGTATTAATTTGAGCATAAAGCCCCATTAAATGAATAATTTCGAATATCTCTAAATATCTAATTTGTTTTGTTGGTTTTTCAATGACATCATAAATTAATTGTCATTTATAATTTAAACATAAGTCGCTGGTGTCACATGTTCTTTAGGAGTGATAAAAGGTTGAAGCAAACATTTCCGACTGTAAGTTTATTTAATCTTTTATAGCAGGCTGGAGGTATGTAATATGTTTCTCTGGGTAAAAAAAAAATCGCCTTTTAACACATAGGTTTGTTTTTGCCTCGATAGCTTCAATTTGTAATTAACCATGTTCTTTAGAATATGTGCGGGAAAAGCTGTGAGGGTAATCGTTAAATTTTCTATGTTCAGCTATAACAAAATGCCTTTAGATGAGTACTCTCCTTGGTCGTCCCAAAATTATGGAGTTTTCAATCGAAATGTCAATTTCACTGCTTCAACTTCTTTAAGTTGAGGTACTAATATTTATAATGATAGTTTCATCCTAGGATGTGATGTTCTCTACCTCTAACCCATTTTTCTAATGGAACTTACCTTTCCCTAAGTAAGTTTATTAAGGTATATTATCATAAATATTTCAATAAAAACAGAAAACTGACTTGCCGCACTTTTAAGTTAAAAATACTTAAATCAATAACAATACATTTTTTACTTTTACTCAGATGTATATTTCTGGAACTTGAAGATTTCGAATGTATTTGATTACAAGTCTATATGGTGGAACTCAGATTAAGTTCACTTGGGCCAGTCTGACTTGTTTTAATATCATTTAAATCCATTTTATACTTTTTCTGGAACTAATTATAAATTCACTTTTACTTTTAACCTAGTTTTACCAATTTAAAAAAAAATTTTTTTTTTTTTTTAAATATGTGCAACTTTGACGACCATGTCGGATATAAATTGAAATCCATCTCCATCTCCCCCTACACTATACATTTTACATTTCCATCAAACTGTGTCGTCGTCATTCTGTCCATCTGTCAGTCCGTCAGTATGTCGTCAGTGAGGCGCGCAAGGAGCAGAAAACATCTATGCGATAAACTCAATCTCAAATTGAATTTGAATATTACAACAGGCCAGAAGCTGAAGCAGAAGCAGAAGCGGACTCGTCCTCGAAAGTATTTCAGGATTTGAGTATTTCAGTTGTGATATTTGCTTAGCGGCATTATATTACCATGATGTCGAATGTCCGACAAGCGACGCCTCCTTCAGGGCCATAAAAGTTGTATGCCGGCTCCGTTCGTGCATTAAATTAAATTCAGATTTAGCCAACGGCTCCTGACATTCATTGATGCTGATGCGCTGCCATCGAAGCCACTGTTGTTGTCATACTTCTGGGTGTCACTGTCGTTCCCTCAGCAGCACCGTAGTTCTCTTTGCTGCCACTTGTCACTCTTTCTCTATCTCTTCCTCTCTCTCCCTCTATCTGTCTCTCTCTATTTTCTCTTGCATTTCCTTCACATGCATGTCAGGCTGTCTTTCATGTTTCATGACACTTCTATTATGTTTTTTTTTTAAGTTAAGTTCTTGTCGTCGTATCGACTGTCGATTTGATCTCGAATTTGCTAATCGAAGCGGATATTGCTAAAGTTGTTGTGTTTTTTTGTTACCTTCATGTTCCGAGTTCGCTCGATAAGCTTAGCTTTATTTGAGTGAAAATCAACTCTCTCATTTGCAGCCAAACCTGACATTGGCTTATCCCCAGAGCGTACTCTCGAACATTGTCGAACTTCCGACAATTGCTCGACACTTGAGACAAGCTCAGATCATTTTATTGCAAATTTAATCACTGTGTGCAATCAACATAATCAAAGTCGCTCCACCGCCCAAACCCCCCAAGCCCACAAGACCACCCAAACAACCCAATCCAGCCAACAACCATCGTCAGCATAATCATCGCTGTCGGTAGACATTAGGAACCATAATATCATCTCTAATTCATAAAGTTGAGCGCGCCCTTACGTTACGTGCCACAGCGCAAAGTGAGAGCGGGGTGGGGGAGGAGTAGGGGATGTGCAGGGGAGTCGACCGGTTACCAAATTTGATAGCAGGTGCAATTATTGTTTTTGCCTGCCTAAAGAGAGCGTGTCTGCCGCTCGCCGAGTCCACTTTTTTTTGTAACTTCTTCACGCTGTATTTACTCACACACACATATTCATTCGACGTATCCTTACAGCCCCCCATGACTCCGATTCCCGTTACATGACCGCCGAGGAGCAGAGCCGGGAGCTGGCACGCAGCATTCGACGCGAGGTTGGCAAACTTTCCGAGCAGTGGAACAATCTAATCGATAGATCTGACAATTGGAAGCATCGTTTGGATGAATACATGACGGTAAGTCTATCACGACCTTACTTTACTTCTTCATTCAAATTTTCGCTGTGTTATATTTTCATAATTTTGCATCTGGCTTGCGGGCGAATTTTCTTCCGAGAATGTGAATTGACTTACAGGGCTTGGAGCCCGTGACTTTTTGCCGTTGTAATTTGTGTGGCCTCCAATTTGTTTTAGCTTCAGCAGTTCAAGCATCATCTCAACTTTATATTGTCGAGGGTCCTTTTCATGTGTCTGTCTGTATGTGTGTGGGTGTGCGAGTGTCTGATTGTCTCTGTGTGTGCTCGCGTACTTTTTTGTGCAATTATATTTGCAAAGTGGAAGTGCGCTCAAACTTTCTCAGCAAGTAATTTGTACAGAAAATCAAATCAGTGCTTTAAGTGTGGGTAGGTCTTTGAATGGAATCATAAGAAGCATAAATAATTTGTAATTTCCGAGCACACAGATTACCACAGATGCCATTAGCAGTTCACTCGAAAATTAAAAAAAAAGGTTAAAATGCTTCACAGCATGTAAGAATTTAAATTGAAAATTTAAATAATTGTTATTTCAATAATTGCCAAAAGACTACTAAATTGTGCTTTTATTCCATCATTTTACATATTTAGTTTTCTTAGCACATCCGAATTGACACATATATATATTATTCAATTACATTTCCATGTTATCCACGTAAAAAACAACACCAAGAATACAAAAAAAAACGAACTAAACAAAAGAAAAATAGAGAATGTTGAAAATGTTGAATGCCCTTTACTTTCGCATTGTTCGTTATAGTATATTTGGGGTTTTCTTCTTGGCAGTTGGCAGTTGGCAGTTTGATTGTTGTTTGGTTTGGCTTGTGGGTTGGGTTCAGCTGATGGCTAATAAATGCAAGTGTGCTTTTTACGACACATATCGTTTGGTTTGCAAAACAACGCCAGCAACAATGGAAATAACAACAAAATATTGGGCCACAAATGTGACGGGTCGGATGGCGACGGCTGTCGTTACTCATACGCACCGTAAATTTGATGCAACAAAGTTTGGCCGCATAAAAATGTCACATAGCGTGCAAACAATGGATATACAAGTACACATACATACATATTATACATGGACATGTATATATATATATATATATATCCATGTCCATGTATAACTCGTCGAGGGGCGCTTGTATAAAATATCAAAGCGCATAAAATGCACATATTGTGTATGCGGGCAGCATACTTTTGGGCAACCGAGCTGAGCTCAGGCGAAAATCAATACCCAGCAAGCAAAGGCAAGGAAAGGCAAGCAAGAAGCAAAAGGCAACGTCATAAAACGAAGCAATACGTTTGGTTTTTGTATGTGGCAGCAAGAAACAACAAGTGAACAACGGCATAGAAATATATATTTGCAACAAAGTTCGCATAAATATGACACTTGAGTGGAAAAGCACGGGAGTTGGCTTAAGATGTCAGGCGTTAAGGGTTTAACGTGCTACGCCCCCAGGCCTCTTCTCTGTACAGTCTTGTGCTACATGGAGGCATATGCTAATGTTTCTATATTTAGAGCCAGGCACAATCTATCTTCTAAAATCCACATCCACATCAAAACAACTCATGTTAAGCCCATCCTGCCAGCTTATAATGTTCTCACCCGAATCCGGTTTCCTTTTTTCTTTGTTCTACGCACTTTAGATACGAAGAGCATTTTCCGTTAGCTCTCCTTTTTAACAAGCACAAAGCACAATGCAAAATTAATATCTGGAATTCCTTATTCACCTTTGCATCAAAACATAAATACGTTTAAAATTAAAATTGATTCTGTTTTGAACTTATTCACACTCATTAAAACCAATTTCAAATCCCATCAAAACTTAAATGTTTTGACTAATTCAAGTTTTGTTCACTCTAGTTAGGACTACAATTTAGCAGAATATCCTTTACTGTTTTCAAATAATAAATATTTTATTATGACAGAAAAAACACTTTTGAGCCCAGACTAGCTCATCGTTGTGAATATTGTTTTTTTTAAAGCTTTATGCCATGCGGCTTTGGGAAAAAATAATTTTGCTTGCCATGCAGGTTGCAACCGACGAAAAACTGATAAGGCAAACTTTAATAAAATTAACAACGTGATGGTAAAACAGAAAAATGAGCGAAATAGAATTAAAAAAAACTTTCTCAACAAGCTGCCAAAGTTAGTCGAGCATCGGGCGTGGGAGTTTTCGGCAGAGAAAACGTAAAAGTTTAAATAAGTGCAACTTAAAACAATTACCAGGAAACCAGCACAAAAATGGAGCAGCTTGGAGAAGCGCAAATGAAACTTTCTGTGTGCTAAAATAACGCTTTATGCAGCAGTCGACTATGTTTAAATGAAGTCTCCCAATGGCTTGGCACACATTCACCCACAACCACACACTCCCATACACACACACACGAGCACAACTCCAGCCAGGCTGATGTGGGGAAAACTTTGCTAACAACTGGTTAAAATTCTGCTCCCCAGAACTGACCAGAAACAGCTCTCTCTAAGCCGCAGCGAACACTTCGGTTAATTAACCATTAAAACATCCGCCCGTGTTCTGTTCTGTCCGGCTAGCTCGAAGAATTTCTATAAAGTCAAGCGAATTCCATTAAGTTTTCAATTGAATTTTAATTTTGATGTCGAGCGTGCACCATGTAGCAAGTCAGAAATAATTAAAATAATGCACCACGTCATTGACAAGTTTCCTTTTCTGTATTAATGAAATGAATATACATTTTTTGCTGCTAGGAATCACATTAAAATTAGGCAAACACAAAGTCAGAAGTTTTCTGTGACGAGTTTTCATTTGCCAACAAAAGCTGGTCTTTAATTATTCATACTTCTTTATCAAGCATCAGAAACAATAGTTTAGAATTGTGGCATATGTCATTTGTAGAAAATTGTTTATTTTTATGAGTGTGCCGGAAATCCAATATTTTAAACTGCATCAACCTTTGAATTTAAACTGTAACGAACCTTTTGCTCGTTTTAGTTTTAGCCCAGCTAAAACCAGTCGAGCTGGAGATTCGTGCAACAAATTTGTATCTAATTGCGTTTGCAATAATTAACAACACAGATATTTGTATATATATTAAAATAGTTGAATTTAACTTGTACTATTTATTCTTACAATTACACTATATTGTTTGTGATGTATTTGCCACTTGGATTTGTGGAGCACTTCAATCCCTTTTTCAGATTTGATGCGAGCATCTGTTCGCGACAATCTGCCCAGGCACTCCGCTCACCAGCTAGGCAAGTTCACGACCTCCGCCTGCCCGACAGAGATATCGTACGGCACTCCTGTTCTTCACCAGGGCTAGCGGTCTGCTAGATTCCCCAAGAATTGCCCCTAGCACACCTGTGAATCAGGATTCACGCGTACACTCTCTGTCCAACCAGAGGCCCACTCGCACTTGCGGCGCTTGGATTTATATGGATTTCGCCTGGCAAGGATTTACGCTTTTTACCCAATTGCAGGACCTCAATGTCCTGCGTTATCCTCTTATCCTGGCAGCGTCGAGTCCTTCCTTTGGGTTTTATATCGTTTGATTTGATATAAATGTTCACTGTGTTGCCCGTGTTGTCTCGCATTGATTGTATTTCGCACTGACTGACGCAGGCGCTCGCGTAGATTTCACACTGAAATCCTGGCCTGTGCTGCGACGCCCTTTTTACGTTTGCGTCGGCAGCCTTTTGTCGCAACTGTCCCAAAGTCGCGTGATCTTTTTGGTGGCGTGATCTTTGGTAGTTTTCCACTGCTTTTTGCTGACGCCAGCCCTTGTCTGCCGTCAGTGTGAGTATGCATGGCGATTTTGCACCCGCAATACTCCTCACACAATAACGGCACATGTCCTGATGGACATATGTGTCAGACACGCTCATATGGCTGACAACCTGCGTAAGAAAGAGAGAGGGCGAAAGAGAGCGAATTCGCCGTAACTGCATCAGAGCCGGATTTCGGCCTGATATACAGTTACTGTGGGGGGCGCATATGGCATTTATATATATTCGCCTTGGCTATATGGCTTCTCACAAAACCATCTTATATTACTTACTAAGCTTGGAGGTATTCCAAAAAGGCTAAAACATGAGAAAAAATTCATATCGAGTAAAATATTTGTATATAGAGCTTAAAAATTCACGTACTGTTGAAAGAAGCACGTAAATTAGATTTTTGCCAATGCAACCTTATTTTCCATCAAAGAAGATTGATTTCTAATAAAGTTGACATACGCTTTCAAAGAATTTTTGAAAACGTATATTTAAATTAAAGGTTGTCGACTTTGCTCTTAAATAAAAATTAATATACTAAAAAAAATGCAAATTAGTCTCTTTAAACTCCTTCCATAATTTAAAAAAATTAACTCTTAGTCGCCTTAAATATAAACAAATATAATACAATAAATCCAATAAAAGCCGCAAAACTTAAATATTGTCACTGAAAAGCTACAAAATTTGCGATACAAGTGGCCAGTCGTTAATCAACATGCTGCCGATTACTGTGCCACTTGCATGCCTGCCAATCAAATGCGTCTGCAATTAGAGACGAACTTGCCGCTTGCCCTGGATACTTTCCTAATGCGACAACTTGCTGAAGACTCCGGCTCACAAATGATGCATGACCCCCATCAATGTCATGTCAATCTGCCTTTTGGGGTCCACTTTAAAGGCGCAGGCTGTGTGCAAAATGTATGCTCAGGCTAATGAAAAGTGCTCAACGAGGTCTGCACTGCAATTTGCCAAACTTGGCTGACCGAAATTCGCACTGGACATCGCCATAGAACTACTTCTGGCTCATTGGGGACTTTTCAGGGTATTATAGAGTTGCCTCCAACAAGGGTAATTACGTGAGAAACTGTGTGGTGAGTGAGAAGAACACGGTCTCCAGAATCCAATTGTGGTGCCACTTAACCCAAAGCAGGAACAATGCGCCCATTTATGTCGTACAAGTGCGTTTAAGAGCGTCAGTTCGTCTGTTGGTGCTGAGCCAGAGGGTTAAGCAACTGAAAAGCAATTGCTTTGCACTGTGAAATATTTCTCATTGATTTCCTGTTAAACTGTAAGAATAGCAAAATAAATGTGGCAAAAACGCACTGAAATTGCGGAAGCCACATAGGGAGCCAACTGGATCCCTTGGGGCTCTGATACTGCGCACATTTCTACTTGCCATAATTTAACCACATGTGGTCGATATTGGCGTCGAACATACACACACAGTTAACCCATTTAACCCCTTATGACCAGTGGACTTGGCCACAATAGCAGCTGCTGCCCTACTTGTCATCGTTGTCCTTGAGTCCACTTGGCCCTGGCTTCTGGCCAGCTTGCCAAGAGCTTTGGTGCTGTGGTCAGATCGGGTTTGTAAGAACCGTGGTTGCAACAACGCGACTGCAGCTTGGCTTAGTTTATTATGCAGCCCATGCACAACGAAATCAATTTAGATTTTCGAAAATTCTTTAATAAATCACTCATACGCAGTGTGAAATATTTTGGTCAAGCTTGAATGCTTTAATGTCTGTGATTTATGACCGCTTGATGTTTATAAATGATGTTTTAAAAGCTTTGCTAACAATAATATCCAATATTTCAGAAAAATTGGGTCGTACAAGCGACATTTTCAGATTAGATTATTTTTCATGCAATCCCAAAAGTATGTAACGCTTTTTTAAGTCAGTGTAGTCAGGACACAAACCGCGACAAGCACATTAATCAGAACTTAAATGCACATAAAATTACATCAATGCAAAATGAATATTATCGATTAAAACAACAAATAAGGCTACGAAAATTAAACAGTAAACAGCTGGCAATATTTACAATGCTTCCTAATAGGGTCCATTCATCGCTGCTGTCCTGTTGGCTTGTTATTTCTTTAAATCAGCCAAACGCAAACAGTAAACTGCAAATGATTTATTGATCCCAAAATGCAGCAGACTTGTCAAAAATGCCGAAAAAAGCGATTGCATTTCTAAAAGAAATAGAAAAGCTTTCAGAGCACACAAAACTACTAACATAATATTTTCCGCCAACCACTTGGGAAATCAATTGATTGTCACGCTAAATTGGCTTGGCTTTTTAGCTCTAGCTCTAGCTCTGGGTCTGGTTCTGGAACCGGGTCTGTCTCTGGCCATGGATTTTCGTGTGTTGCTCCATGTGATTACTATGATTGTAACTCGGCACCAGGTGCATAAGCCACCCAAACACTCACCCAACAGCACCCGCTATCAATTTAAGACCACATACAGATCCCGTTGTCGTCGACTTTTTGTCCCATTTTGTAAACATGCTGTTGTTGTTCTTGTTGCTATTGTTGATGGCAAAAAGTGCAGCAATATGCCACGAAGTGTAGCCGTGTATAATTGTCAAACGTGTTCGGCTGTATTGAAAATGCGGGCACATACAACAGAACGAAGCTCAGGCCAATTCATTTACACTGTTTTTTTTACGTCCCGATCGCATTACAAATTTGTGAAAAGGATAGCGTGGTTTTGTGCAAATGTATGAAACAGACAAAAGGAAGATATATATATATATTCATGTTCAGGATCAACATGCGAGTCTTTATAGCTATGTCTGCCTGAAAGTCACATAAGTCAAAGGCTGCTAATTAATATATATTATATACTTATTATTGATTATTAACTTCGGATAAGAAACCACAAAATTATAGTCGAAAAACTTCTTTCATTTTGATATATTTAACAGCTTCATATAA
Organism: Drosophila sordidapex; assembly: GCA_035043295.1. Taxonomy (NCBI): domain Eukaryota; kingdom Metazoa; phylum Arthropoda; class Insecta; order Diptera; family Drosophilidae; genus Drosophila; species Drosophila sordidapex. The sequence goes on from JAWNNA010001332.1 coordinate 690,978, forward strand.
TATATTTATTCAGAGTATCTAGTAGTCGAGCTGACTCGACTACATCATTTTTAATTGCTTTTTTTGGGGATTTTTTTTTAGCTGTCTGCAAGCGCCATTTTGTGTGCAACGAAACGTTTTTCCAATTTTATTTAACCGAATTGGTATTGGGCACATTTCATAAAAATTTGCTTGCCCCTTTTACGATATTTAGTAAACATTTTCGCCATTAAACGCAAAATAAAAACATACATGTTATTTGATTGACATTGTTTCGCAAATATAAACGCGGGGAAAATAACCATAAATATAATTGGCCAACATTTTTTTAGCAAGCAAAACTGCTTTAAAAATATAATCGGTTTATTTTCATAGTACCCGCGACTTTGCTGCCAAGTTGAAAAACATTATTTACAGTGATTTTTTGGTACTATACATCTTAGCTACAATTGTTGGAACTTCGTCAGCATTTATCATTGATCGTAATTAATAAATGTTCAAAAATAAAAGCGAAGTAGACGTCAAAGCTTAAGAAATTGCAATTCTTCTGCTGCTTTCAGACTAAAATTCAATTTGCAAATGCAGGAAATCCGGCTACAAAAACAAACCCAGCAAAAAATTCAAACATGCCAAAGATACTGGTAGTTTTTTCAAGCAGACGACAAATCGGCTTTTGTGAGGAAATATATGCATATATAAAGCAAAGCAAAGCAGAGCCAGAAAAAAGAGCAGAAGAAAAATGCTGCCCCAAAAGGTGGCAGCGTGAAAAATTATGCGCTCAAAATAGATTTCCCAGCGACACTTCAAAATGGATATAAAAAACTCTTGCCGCCTTTGTCCGTCCAGAGCTCAGTCGTCCGGTCTGTCGCGTCTGGAGTTAATACATTTTTGTGGCACGTCCTTTGCCGGCGGCACAAGTGTGGACAAATCCACTGGCAGAGCGACTAAAATTAAAGAAAAAATGTCTATACTTATAATAAACTCGTTGCAAGCATTTTTCACACTTTGTCACATGTTGCGACGATGACGATGTCTGTGTAAAGTGTCGAATAGAAAATGTATTTTGAATTTTTCTTATTTATTATATTTGCATTTGATAATATCATCTATCAGACGATTAGTTGACGAACCAACTGCACCATAAATTGGATTATTTGTAGCAATAGTTTTCCATCCTTTTTTGGCATTGAGTTAAGTTGCCAATGAAGAAATATAAAGACAATCACAGAAACTAATATGTGTGTGGCAAGTGAGTGAAGTGAGGCAAGTGACTCAGGGACAATTTGACTGACTCACATCATTTGTTGTCGGTTTCGCTCGACAATTGTGAGATGAAAAATGCTTTTCGCATATTTTTAGTATTTGCAACAATTTGAAGTTTTGTGTTTGCCTATATAAGTGAAAATGTGCAAAAGAATTGGCGAAAAAAAAAATAAACAAACTGTTGTTCAAATTTGCAAATTAATTGTCTTTCAAATGACTTTTCAAAATCTAAAAAAACTCTCTTAAAGGAAAACAAAAGAACAGAAATGAAATAAATTTGTATATCAGCACCTGAGCTCTTAAAAATCACACATATTAAATTGAAGGCATCACTTTTCCATGGTGATACTTCCACTTACATATTAACATAAATTCATCCAATAAATCCTTCAGTGCTCCATTATGATCCACAACCCGTCCGTGACTAATGAGTCGAAAAAGGCAGCCGCAAAAAGACGTGTGTAAAATGTCATAAAAATCAAATAAAAACAATCGAAATGCCGGAAAAATAAAGCAGAGCGACAAAACGGGCCATTCAATACATTTATAAATCGTATCGAAATAAGCCAAAATGCCACAACAAAAACAAACAGAAAAAAGGCAAAAATAAAAAATAAAATATGAAAAAAAAACTGTGGCAATAAACAAGGCGAATGAATCGTAATGCTCATTGAATTGTTACGAGTATCACAACAACACTCAAGAGCGCCACTCAATTGGCCGGCAGACAAGCCACTCAACTCATGCTCAGCGTACGACACAACCACTTAATGAGCCAGAAGCTCTCAGAGAGACATAAGATGGAAGGAAGGGGGTGCAAAAGCGCAAGCGGGATACAAAACAAAGCGCACTACTCAAAAAAAAATACGCAGATAAAAACCTATACATTGACATGTAAACGGCATAAACAAAACTCAAAATGCGAGCAACAAGTTCTCTGCATGCGCGAGTGTGTGTGATTGCATGTAAGAGAGCAAGTGTGTGTGTGTGTGCCTTGTGTGTTGAGGATTGGGGAGAACAAGTTTCGTTTCGTGCTATTGGAGTTTTGAGCGCAAAGTGGCTGCAGCTACGCTGACAGAGACGCCAACGCCAACGCCAAACACCACGTCGTCGTCGACGTCGACACACGCTGACTTAACGCATGCGGCCGGCGATGTTGTTAGGTCAGTTAACGAGACACCGGCGCGTAAGTTGGTTGCGCGCAGAACGCGATCAGCCGGCAAAGGCCAAAACGAAACGAGACGAACAACAGATTTGCATTTGCATTCGTGATAGATACTTGCGAGGATCTTTTCAATGTAGAAAAGGAAATACGTAATGAAAACAAAGTGATTTTGTGCTCAGTGTCGTGTTGCAGTTGCAATGCTTTTCATATTTAATGTGCGCCCATTTGCTTCCCATGAGGTGAAATATAAAACCAAACGCGAAAAACGATTGTACAACAAACGAGAGTAACAAGAGTAATAAGGTCGAATTTATAATAATAATTTTTGTCAACTCGGCGACGTCGGCAACATGGCAAAAATTTGTGTGTGATAAATGAAATGAAATTCTTTGGAACAGTCACGTTTAAAATTGTGCGCCCTTTTTTCGGAGTTTTTTTGTAGCCTCTTTTTTATATGCGTTCTGTGCGCATTGTGCGGTGAATTTCATTTTCATTTTGCAGTACATCGCTGGCTGTGCGCGTATACGATACTTTATCTACCTTAAATGAACCAACGCTTCTGATTTTTTTTCTTCTCTTTTTTCCAGTTGTTGTTTAGTTATTTTTATTGTTGTTGTTATTGTTGTGGTTATTGCTGTTGTGGGGGTTTGGGAAAATATGTCGACGGCGTTAAGCAAGAATTTATGCTGCATGCGCTGAAATAAACCAATTTCTTATTGTAATTGTACAAAATTAAATTATTTATTTTTATGTAATACAAAACGACACATTGATTATTTATTTATTTTTAATCAATACAAAAACAAAGTTATTTACAGAGACAAACGTTTTGAAACAGTTTCGTTTTAATTTTTCTGTTGTACACATTTATATTGCAAATAGAATTGTTTTTGGTTTTGAAGAGAAGCTTTTTTTAAAGATAATACCTAAAATACCAATATCGCATAAGAGAGAAACATAACTTATTTTGATTTTCGGATAAAAATGTGCATACTTGGTTTAAATGAACCAATTTTGTCATCACAGGTTGCCAAGCGATCTCAAGTAGATCAATCTCTATGGCCGTGTGCCACTTTGAGTGATAATGAAATTTACAAGTCACTTATCGTTTAATTCCATGCAACAATTTTCTTTGCACATCAGCCAGATAAGCTATATATATAAGTTGTGTAAATAAGCACTCGATTTGCATCTCACATTGTCTGTGCTCCCTTAAAAAAGAAAAAGAATGTCTTTATTTGCTTGGCACCCCTACTAAAAAACTGTTTCCGACCACACTTTTAATATCCCACGCTCGTCTGTCAAATGCCTAAAGGCGAGTTTCTCGCCGGCGAAGGTCGTTTATTATTATTTATTTTGCACTTTATTGAATCTTTTCTGTGGCTCGAAGGGTAAGGAAGAAAGAAAGCCGCCTCTGATTATTGTATGTGGACTGTGAATTCGAGCTCGAGCTTAAGTTGGAGTTGGAGTACTCGCACAGGACTTCTCTGTGTAGTTTATTTGTTAAAGTTGTCACTTAGCTTGCTTGCTGCCCCAGCATCATCAGCTTCAGACCCTGACTGAGATTGAGAGCCAGACCCAGCAACAGTCTCGCCAGCACCTTATGTACATACATATATGTTGGCTGCTTTGGGATTTCAGTAACTCCATTTACTCACAGACACACTTTTGCCTGGTTGTATCTCAACTGGATTTACATTGTCGCACATCTTCATCTGTATATATCTAAAGAGTGTGGTGTGTGTGCGATTTTTTATCTTTTACAGTTGTTAGTCATTGTTATTGCTGCTGTTGTTGACTTATCTCGTTGTGCACATTCCAACCATGTCTCTGGCGAGGACGAGCTCCAGAATGAGAGCGGGGGCGGGGAAGGGGAAGTAGATGGGGATGGGAACGGGAAGGAGACAGTCCCAGATGTCTTTGTTTGTCAGATGGTTAATTAGGACTATATGAGTCAAACTGCACACGCCTCATCTGAATTGTGTTCGAGGTCCTCAGTTCATATTGCTATATGCATAAATTAAATACTTTGCGGTGATACAGCTGATCTTACTAAGACAAATATCGACTCCTATATATTTATAAGCTTACTCTTGTCTATACATTATTAAAAACCATACTTCGCTTTAATTATTTGACACAAAATCGATTCTAATATTCATGCCCCAATATTGAGGGCCTGCTATCTGAAATGCGTTCGAGGTAATCAGCTCGTATTGCTATATGCCTCTACCGTATTGTGGCATAGGAAGACACACAATACGGTTGCAAATCAGGGATGAAGAAAGGCAGATGCGGGAACGGAGCTTGGCAGAGGCACTACAACTCCGACAATCAAAAGCGATTTACGCAAATTATATCCATAGGGAAGAACAGACTGAGAATACTCACCGGGCTATTGACCTAACCAGGTTAGGTATCTATAGCAGCGAGGTATGCAGGTTTTGTGGACAAGAGGAGGAATCCTCATTGCACATCCTAGCAGAATGCATCGCCTTAGTTAAAAAGAGATGCAGCATCCTAGGGAGGCATCTCATGAGTCCCAAAGACATTGAATCCCTCAACCCAACAAAGATTCTGGCATTCGTGCAGGAGCTGAGGTTGGTGGAAGAGCTGTAGAACAATAGACCTTATAGGTCGCAGTGCTGGTTCTCCCCAATTATAATAATAATAATATATGCCTCTTAAAAAATGAAATACTTTGCGCTGTTTCAGGACGATATACCTCCGATTAAGATCAACTGCTACATTTGAAATTGTGCTTATATATACCCAATTAAAAACCAGATTCCACTTTAATTATTTAACACTAAATCCATTAAATTATTCATGCCCCAATATTGAGTCTGCTATTCCCCATTTGATTCCCACACGCCCCATTTGCAATGTGTTTTATATAACCCATAAAAAAACGAATGCTTTGCACTCCTATATGTTCCAATTGTATATTTGTATATACACAATTAGAAACCGTATTCAACTTGAATTTTTTCACTCATTGCCCATTCATGCACCAAAATTAAGGGTCTTCTGTGCCCCATTCGATTTCCATTTGCCGGTTATTCACATGAAATTCCTGGACACATCGATGATGTCAACATTTATGTATTTGAACTGTCGTTCGTTAGACTCGCTTGCGGGCTATTTTAAAAGTGCAAAATGGAAAGCAATCCGAAGTTGAACGTTTGACAGCTGCGGCACGCATTTGTAGCCAGAGCATCTGGTTCAACATTTTATAGGAAACATATTTGTGGCTGTTTTAGTACTAAATTTAATAACTTTCATTACTGCATTTGTACATAATCCGCGTTTTATCTGTCAATATTCTGTTCTGATCTGTTTCTTTTTGATTATTTTTGTATTTTGCAGACCAGTTCAGTTTCAGTTGTAGCTCAAATTCTTATTACCAACACGCTCAAAGTACGTTTACTCTTTTATCCAATAATTTTCTTCTATTTCTTTGTTATTACATATCCCCATATATATGAACCACTACCAAAGCACAATACCCACGTCATTTTCTGGAGTTCCATAATATTCATTTATTGTACATATACATAAAACATGCAGTCGCTCATTCCAAAACAAAAGACGTACATAAATTTGTCACTTTTATCTAACAGTCCGATGATAACAATTGAAGTACATATGTAAATATTTATGTGTATATATTTCGATGCGGTTCTTGTTTATATTGTTCTTTATGGGGCTGCCGATGTGCATGACGATGATGATGAAAAGCATCACAAGGCACATAATTAATGCCATTGGATGCAGCAAATTTGTACAATGAAATCGAAAGCTGTTCTCGTCTGGTTTTTAATGGGCGAGTTATGATGCTGCTGTTTTATTTAAGCTGTACTCAAATTTATTAAAAGCACACATGTTTGCCGCCCCACAAATGTAAGAGTTGCGGTAGGGATTTGAACCCCACAGCAACTTTGACCCACTTCGTATGGGCGGTTGCGCAGATAAGCGCCACATCGCCACCAATTAATAGCAAAAGCTTATATTATGGGGAGGCACGACTGCCAAATGAACTGCATGTAATTACTTCGCACTCTACAATCAAAGAAAGCAAAGTTAATAATAATTTACCACAATTTCAATTCAAACATATGGGTATTGTTGAGCACCCGAAAAGACACATTCCCAATTGAGTCACCCAATTGAGGGCACAAATGTTAAATTATACAAAAATATTTTGATTTCTTGATGAATTCTCTGCATAACTAATAATTATTTTCTAGCAACGCTTTGAATTGATAAATTTGGCTGGCATTGTCCATAACGGGAAATTAAATTAACGTATTTAACATGTGGCGATACATAAATTTAAATAATCACAATGAAAATACATTTAGGACAATGAGACATTTATTAAACACATTAAATGCTTGCCCCGAACATAAATTTTAACTAAACAATTTGACCTTGAAATAAATTGTCCATAAAGATAAAAACTTGACTTGATTATTATGGGGTTCAGTAGTTTATTTGTTTCAGCTGCAGCTGTTTATGACTATACTATACGATATGAAATTATTATTTCATTTGTAATTGCGGGTTTTCAAAACAAATGAAAATTGAATGTTATTTACAGCGAGTTCAGCAAGGCTTTTGATTCCTCGAATTAATCATTTTCAATTCATAAACTTAATCCACTTATTTTAAATCGTAAAATAAAAGTTTGTTTTAAATTATTATAATAAAAATTGCAATTTAAGGGCTCTGTCTCAAAATCTGTTTAAGTCAGTTTCATTATAGAATACATATTTCACTTATTCGTCCTATTTTTGAATATAATACGTAAATGTGAAATAATTTTTAGTGGCGAGTAAAAATATATTTTTGTGTTTTTCCATATTTTGCGTTATTATTTTCTTGCCTGGTCTCCCCTTACAAAGGCAGACAGATATTTATACAAATTTCTCAAATATTTGTGTTTATTTACCTGCGATTGCCAACAATGTGCTGCACTTACTTTTACGTATTCAGTTTAGCATTTCGAGAACGCTATTTAAATTCCATACCGATAAATACGTTCCAGATACGCGTTTTGCACTTCATATATACAGTGCCGTTCAACTGAATAGGTTCAAGAAACCATCTTTGCATTTTGGTCTTTTCTTAAAAACCTTCTTTTTTTAATTTAAGCTAATGAGCCAAATCAAAGGTAATGGTTTTATAGTTTTCAAATGAATAAGACAAAAGTATTTGAGACCTATGAAAAGTTTTTGTGCTTTTCATTGATGCAAAAGAACAAAAAAAAGATCATTAAAATTGGTTAATTTCATGATAAAATATATAAACTTTTGTAAAGGCTTTGAATATATTTAGTTGACAGGCACTGTGCATAAATTTCCATAATTCTATAAATGTTTTTATTTACCACTTATATACACATACGTTTTTATGTGTTGTATACTTATTAAATGTGTAAACAAGCACCGACAATATGTCTTCTCTGGACAGGCTGGAGCTGTGCTCGAAGGTCTTCTTCATTGGGACTCCTCGCTGTGGCTACTTGTGCACATTTGGTGAGCCCCCTTAATTTTGAGTGGCTTCAATTTATGGCATATCTAATCGGTTCCTCGTCTGCAAATGTTATGTGAAACTTTTGATTTGATTCGCTTGAGAACAGCTGCAGTATGAAGTCATCATTTTGGGTTCCCGTGAATTCGACAATTACATAATGTTTGACTCAATTAAGCCCAAAGTGTTGTACCATTAATAGGGATAAGTAACTGTAACAGATTCCATTATGCCCAACATTTCTTACATTCACATTGTTTATATTTGGCGATTCTATTGTGACATTGTGTGGGAGACAAAGTTACCGATTGATTTAAGTAAAGCAGCAATCGGCCAGATTTTTAATTAAATAATTAAACTATAAGGCATGCGATCAATAATAATCGAATTTAGATTGTTTTTGTAAAATTAAATGAATTTAATTATATTTGTAAAACACTTATCTTTCTTGAAACATCGATACGAAACTTGATAAATCATCGCAAAAAACACGAAGCAATCGGGACGAGTTTCTAAAATCCGCAACACATTTTACGAATGTCCAATGTAGAGGATGTTGTCTGTTATAGGAAAATGTTCCATCAGGGTACATTTACAGTAATACTTCAAAATCAGAGGATTTAAGGGATGATAAGATTAAGTGTAAGTTTACTTTCAGCAAGAGAGTTGGAAAAATATTTGCGTTCAGTTTTATTTCGTTTGCTTATCCGTGCCATTTGAACCTAGCAATAATGATTATCGGACCAAAGACTCTCGAGTTAAACAAATCTTTCCGAAAATGCGCAATTTAAGGCGCAAACTATAATCAGAAATAAACTTGCACTTATTGGCCAAACAATGTTGCGTTGTCGGTTGCCAAATTTGGCTACCTTATAATCGGAATGGATGCCAAGATTAAGAACTCCTCGTAGTTGCTTTACCATATTTGCAGCTCGCAGCAAGCAGTGTGCATTTCTCGTGGTTGTTGCATGTGGCATGTCTGGCATGTGGTTGCTCCTGGCAGTTGCCGCTTGTGCATAAGTTCCCCTCTTGATTAAAGCTAAAAGCTGAAAATTGTTTATGCTAATTGCACTTAATTTATGCATGTGCAGCAGTGTTGCAGGAGTGTATGTGTGTGTGCACATCTGTACTAATGTACATTTGTTGTAAGAAAAGCAAAAGAAATTCAAAGACAAGAAATACAGTTTGTGGTTTGGGATTGTGTTGTTGTTCTTCGCATAGTTTTTGTTGTTGTTATTGTGCATACAATTGATATTTATTAGTACGAGAAGAGGCAGGGGCAGTGTGGGGACTGCCTGACAATTTTTGCGTGCCTCAAATGTGCAATTATCGCCACAATTGCCGCCAGCCCGCACCCACACTGCAACCAACTCCCCACTCCTGGCTGACATTTGCATGGCAAAATATACATATATATATGTAAGTATTTGACATACGCGACTAGCAGACGCCGACGGCCATTTAAGGCTTTCCACATGTGGCAATGTGACGCCTTCTATGGCATCTACACAAATGTCAGGCAAATGTCGAGACTTGGCAACTTGTCGTGGCGCTTAATCCTGCTGGTGTTATTTTCTTGGTGTCTATTTCGGACAATTAATATGCGGTTAATGGTGTTAACTGTTTGACGTGGTTATTTATAGGCCCAAAGATGCAACCGCAACTCAATTCCAAATGCAACGTGAGTGCCAAATTAATGGACACACAAATAGACAGATGGACAGACAAGCAGTCGGGTTGGGCATTTTGCATGTCAAACGATGGAGCTGCAAAAATGTATCCGATGGATTGCATAAGCGGGCAAGAACTAACAGCTCTCGAGCTTGTATCTTGTGGTGCCCATCGGCGAAGCCAGAACATCAAGAATCCAATTTTGTTGTTGTTGTGCTGACGTTGTTATTGTTGTTGTTGTTTTTGGTGTCTGGTGTGGTGGCATTGACACATTTCAAGCAACTGCTCGAAGCATGAAATGTATCTTTGGCTTCAAAAAGAAACAAATAGCAGTAGCAGTAGAAGAAGCAGAATAAGCATATGCTAGCGTGCATAAGAAGCGTATTTGAATAAATGGCAGCTGAACATGTATGATAAGTGTGAGTTGAGCTGGCACAAAATGTATCTATTGATGCAGCAGAAATTGAAATAATTTAACATACAATTAAGTGTATTTGAACCAGAAAACAGCTGCAAACATTGCGCAATTGAAAATTGTTGTCGCGATTTGTAGCCAGATTAAATATGTAAGCACACACTTCATATCTCGATGAAATCAAAAGTTTTATCTGCTCGCTTCGGTTACTCGAGTATTCGTTCAAAATCAGACCAAATGCTGTCGCATATCAGAGCATGCTTTAGCGCGTAAGCCCAGCGATTTGCTTTCATCGCCCATGGCTGCATGCAACATACACGTGATGCAGCTTTTTCAATGCTTGGCTGAGCACGTAGCATGGCTAAAGCCTACTTATCAGCGTTTGGGCCAAGAGTGGAGTGATAAGAACTGAGCAACAGCCACTCTTTGATAGTATTGTACTTTTTTCAGGCTTTCGCACGCTCAGAGCCCATGGGTTCTGGGACTATCAATGACAGTCGCTGTCAGCGTTGTTCCAATCAATTAAAATTGCTGCACTAATTGCCGCATGTTGTTTATCGAGAGAGCAGTGGACGCTGGCCAGCTCAATCGCTTCAATTGAACAATTATGCTGGGAGTACTCTCGCATTTACAACAGTTGCACTCAATTAAGTTAGGATCAGAAATTGGGGGGCGTTCTCACGTCTCACCACCGCCCTTCGCAGTGCGCACATGCTTCATTGAACTGTTAAGCAAATCAAGGGCGGGTGGGGTGAAAACAAATGAAATAATTCAAATCAACGACTGTCGGAGTTGACTGACAGATGCTTTGGCTGCCTACATTAGCCGGGAAGTGGCAAAGCAGCTCAACCAAAAGAAATCACAACTCACTGGCCAAGTGGCAGTTCTGAGAGGCATTTTATGCAAATCACCCACAAATTGCCTACCACTCGACGTTTTGCTCTTGGGCTCAGTTTGTCTGAGTTCGAGTTCGTCTTGGTTGGGAGGCTGCAGCAGCAGCAGCCAAGTATTAATAATGCTAGGCAAAGTCTCTAATGAATGCAAATGTTTGTCAAAATGTTGACAACTTAATTGAGCAGAAAATTTACATGTAACAACAACAACGGTGCTCAGTTGAACTTTAGAACCAACTTTGCTTCAGTTATGCATTATCAAGTTAGTTAGTTAGTCGACGGATCCGCAGAACCTACAGCAGAACCTATTCGCAGACAAGCGGAGCACCTCATTTATCAACGTCAAGTCAGCCCGCATCAAAGAGCTCAACTTCAAATGAACAATTAGCACCACCAAAGGGCTGGTGAAGCATGAAGCATTAAAAGCCAAACTAGTTGAACTCTTTTCTTTTCTCGTTTCCAAAATCACGGCACAAAAGAAAAGTAAAAGCCATCATTGCAAATGGCTTAAAGTGCAAACTAAGCCGAATTACAAGCATAGCGAGAGCAGAGCACGACTTTAATGTGACTTTAATGAGCTGCAACTATTTATTTTACTTGGCTCTTCGAATATTCGAAAGCATATCAAATTGTTTTTGAGAAAGAGTCGAGTCTGTTGCGACCCTCAATGAGTGGATTTTAATGATCAGCTGCCAAAGTTGCTTGCATCAAAAATTCCAACATGCAATAATAATTCAGTAAATAATGATTTCATTCCCATTTTTGTTGTTTTCTATTTACGAAATTGTTCTCATATCATTTCTAGAATGGCATTACACATTCAAATGTTTTCCCAGTTAAAGCACATACCAATATTTATTTGAACAGTAATTATCCATCATCCATTTCTTCCATTGCGGAAAATTCTTCATCATCGTTGCAAATCCATACATTTTTGTTTTTCATTTTTGAAAAAATATTTGATTATATTTGGTTTTATCTTAGATAATGCATTCTACTGTATTTTATTTTCTTGCCCGAAGTACAAATATTTGCACAGCTTTTGCATGCTTCGTATTTGATTTGGTCAACGATTTTACCTGACTGGCTGCAATTTCAAATCATAAATAAAAGTAAGCAATTTTCTTTCAATTGCAAACATATTTTAAAATGGCGCCACCCATAAAATATTTGAAACAGCTCCCCCTCGCAGCTTCGCCCACACGGTTCGGAATGGGTTCGTTTGTTCTCTGCTTTGGCAAAATTACTGCGCAATTTTCCGCAATTTAATTATAAAATAAACATTTTAGATTATGGCCAGGTGCGTTTCGTTGGTTTTCAAATATTTGTTGTTGAGGTTTTCCATTGTTATAAGCAAGTGAGTAAGCAACGCACAGGTAAATCTATATGCAGAACTTGTAATTTTAAGTTTACCCTTAATATTGCCCAATAAAGTTTACACTCGATTTCGATGATTGATTGAAGTAATTAATTAATTTATATTTGGTCCCCACATTAAATAAACATGAATTCAGGCAGAGCAGTGAAGAATTTTTCACAAGAAAATTCTTAATCAGATAGGTACCTAAAATCTTTCGCAGTTTTTTAACTGAAATCGTTTGTTATAATTGCTTTTAAATAGCTGCGAATCCATTAAATTTGATTGAATGACTTAAAGACTAACTAATGGTTAAGTGAAGTGCCTGCTTGTTTATGTTTAGTTTCCGCAGCAGTAAAATATAGTTTTATTTCAATTTGTGCCACTGATGAGATTTGCTTATGCCACAGAACTACCTGTGTTTTATTTCAAAACTACGCTATCCGAATTTGTGTCGATTGTTTGTTTTTACTTTACACACAGACCGAGAACTTTGTGCACTTTAGGTAATTAACATGAATGCTTGGCCCTGAATTTCGAATATTTGCCCTAGCTGGCAGCCGCCAGTGTCTGTTTAGAAGGCCACCAAATAGGCCATCAATAAGCACAGCTCAAAATCAGCACACGAAAAACAGATAAAAATGGAGAAAATCAATAATCATTTAAAATTCAAATGGGCAAAGCATGAACCGGAAAATGTGCGAGTGCTGTAACCGAAACACAAAACCGGCAAATGCAAATTGGAAAAACAGATAATGAAAATCCAAAGTGGGGCTCTGGGGTCGCGCCACGCTAATGAAATTAAAAATTGATGCTTTGGGGCCATAGGCGCAAATATATTTGTAATGTATAAATATGTATATATATATATATATATACATATATATATATGCATGTTTCTAGGCGAAAACAAATACAAGTCAAGCACACAAAACAAATGTCATTTAATAAATTGGAATTGTGGGCGACTGGGCGCAACTTCGCTGCGCAAAGTATGGATTAGAATGAGAGCTGGGAGGGGGAGGTAGGCAGTGTGTATTGTAAATGTGGAAAGTATGGTGTTTTGCCATGCCTGATTGATTTTGCGGCGTTGGCGGCGTCTGAGACTGGAGCTGAGGCTGAGGCTGACAGGCAGATACAAAAGCAGCCACAAGAAAGACAAGCGCCGCCAGTTTGACGCGTCTTTGATGAAGTTGCCAAAGCGCCGATATAACGATAGCGACGCCGTTTTGCGGTCTCGTTGCTCAATCTTCCTGGTTGTTGCACCAAGCCGTTGACATCAATTAATTGTAAAGAGAAAAATTGACTATCAGCCAAGCAGGCAGGCCGGCAGTCAACCAGCCAAACATCTAGCCAGCCAGCGACTAAGACTCGAGCAAATTATTACTGGAAGCCACTCACATGGCGACTCTTACTCATTTGCAGACCCTGGATTGCAGCTCGTGGGCGTTGACGTCAGCTCCAATCGGTTAGAATTGCTGCTGCAAGATCTCCTCATCGTATTTTTTCTTTCGCTTCATTAGTTCGCTCAATTTATTTCTCCTTTACACGCCAATTAATCAGATTATGTCGAAATGTGTCACTAGGTTAATGCAAATATATTACGCCTGCCCGTTGCACGTCTATTCCGAGTTCTCAGTTCCCATTCCTATTCTCAGAGCCATCCTCAATCGTTTGACAAACGGCATACGAAGTTGTTTAGTTAGTTGGTTGATTGGTTGGTTGGTTGGATAGTTTTAAAGATTTTCTTCTGTATTTGTTTAGCGCTGGAAATGCGCTTAACGCTGCTTAATTAGTGAACTGAAGCCAGAAACAATTTTAAGCTTATTTAACGATTCAGTCGGATTTAAATGTTTGCCATTCCCTTGCATGATTGATTTTCGAAATATTTACGTTTAATTTGTAAAACAGCTGTTCCAAGGATTTCAGCTTAAAGCTGCTTTGTTATCTTAATTTGTTAAAAATCTTAAAATTGTATGTAGTTATATACAAACGGAAATTTCTTTTATTTTTTCATAATTTGTTTTAATATATTTAGTAATACCTGCTCCAATACTGACTCCTAGAAATTTTACTTAAAATGTGCACTTTATTAATTGGATATCTATAATTTGATTTCATGGAAACATTGAACTGTATTTAATTTTGTTTTTTTTTTTTACTTTGAACAACTTGTAGTGATTAATGTTTGCGACTTTTCTTAGAGAAAGAAATCAGAGAAAGAAACAAGAAATGTTACTTTTCAAAATTGTTATTGCTTGCAATATTATTTACTCGCTAATTTTTTCTACAACAATTTATTTGTTCTACAACAAGTTGATGCCAACCGATAGGAAAAAAAAAGTCTGGAGGTATTTGAAATTAAACGAATACAAATATATTTGTATTTTATCAACAGCCAGCATATTATCTTAAGAATATCCCTTTCAATCTCATGTCAAGTAGATTAAACTTTATATTTATGTTGTATCTACAAGCTCCTCCTGCTAGAATAACACTGACTTGCCTCACTTTCGCCTTGAAAACAGATCATCAGCAAAAATGATAAGACCAATAACAGCTGTAAATCTCTCCAGCAAAGAATGTAATACTCAATATTGGCCTGTCTGGCTTTTCAATACTTGAGCATTCAGCATTCAGCCATTAAGTGACACACCCAAAAAAAAACAAACGCGAAATAGATCTCGTCATATTTATCATTTTTTACAAAGGAAATAACTGGCAGACAGACCTGGGCTTGGTGCAAACATCTCTCTCTCTCTCTCTCACACACACTCTGTCTCTATCTCCGTCTGCCGATATTTCGTTCCCTCTGTTTGTGGATGGCTGAGCTGGGTCTGGTTGTGTTTACTCATCCGCGGCAGCTTCAACTTGTTTTGGGCGCATTCGCTGCGGCTCAATGCAGGCAGCGGGCGGAAGTTGGTAGAAAAAAAAACGGAAATTGAGCCATAAAATAATGCGACTAAATTATTTTGCTGCAGCGCATTTAAAACTTTCAAATTGTTATGCCTGAATTTCAGGTGCTCATCTGACGACATCTTTTGTTGTGCTTGATTTGGGCTTCTTTTGTTGCGGTTGTGGTTCACTGTTAACTGTAAAACTGGAGCTCGAAGCCGCTTCTTCTGCTTCTTCTTCTTCTGTTTATTTGCACGAGTTGTAAAAACACTTTTTATAACTCATTAAAATTATTATTGTTCTCTTCACCCCACCACAGCCAACACCGGAATTCCCTCCTGCTGCGTAGGTGGCAAACATTTAAAGGTTATGCTCTTAACGTTACCTTTCTGAGTAATGCCACGCAACTCGCAAAACAACACTTCCACCAAACCTGACAAGTTTACGATTCACCATCTTAAATTTATGATGGCAAAATTTGCGTCAAATTTGTGGCAAAATTTCGCTAAAATTTGATGAGAACTTACGCAGCTTATTTTGCTCAATGCGTGGGCGACTACGGTTGAAAATGGATCTCTAAGTTGGGCTTGTTAGTCTTAAAAAGGTTGCCATAGCCAATGTAGAATGTACAGACAGACGGCGAGGTTATGCTTAAATATTATGCGCAGTTATTTGAGGGGGGTGAAGGAATTTTACCCAATGCCTAATCTAATTTTGCTAAATTAGTATTGGCACAGAACTCAAATACAATTAACTAAAACTACAATTATTAAAAGGTAAATAATAAATTGTATACCTCGGGACTTTAATTCAATGTATGGAGCTGTTTCCAGTTATATCTGGCGAACTCCACTCAGGGTTGAGTTATGCCAAAGCTGAGACGCCCAAAGTGTGTGAGGGACAAGTAGTTGAAGGGGTTTTTAGTTAGTTGAATCTGTGATACTTTGGAATCATTTATTAAGTTCCGCTTCTTAATTTATTTTGTTATCATACCATAGCGTATCTAATCATTAACATATATCTGTATAACATGCTTATCGATCAACGTGCTTTTTCTATATCATTTGGGCGCCTGTCAGCTGACGAGATTACTCAGCGATTGCAGTCGCCAGCACAAAAGCTATCCTCAGGCGGCGAAATCGCCATTTTGCTGAAGCCGTTGCATTTAGCTGAAATCCATTGAAAACGCTTTATTAATGGCCTTATGGTTAGCTAGTTGCGGGTACAACGACAAAGTTCCGCCTCCAGGTTAGCTGTCGGAGGTTTTTCCCCACTCCATGCAGTGACTTTCTTGCACCCCCTGCTGTCTGCTGGCTGCTGTCTGCTGCACTTGCACTTAATATTATCTATTTTGCTCTATTTTCGTCATTGTCTGAAGAAAATTAAGATTTAATGCCATAAACGTGTGTGGGTTCCATTTAGAAGGGTGACTAGGGGCGGACAGCCCGCATGGCATCAATAAGGGGCCAAGGTGGCAACTACCCAGCCATCCAGACTGACAGCCAAACTATTGTCCTCCGCAGCATCCAAGCATCCCATCATCCAAGCATCCGGGCAGCAGGTGTGTGCCATGAAAAGTTTTGCAGGCACTTTCATGTTGTTGCTGCTGGTGCTGGCAGCTGGCCACTTGGTTTGAGGCTATAATAAAATGATTATAAAATAATTATCGCAAACAAAAGAACATGTAGTCGAGTGCTCACACGTAGTCGCTCTAAAGCCCCCCACCTAATCCTTTGCCCAAGTCTGTGTTCAGCTGCCGCACTTGCTACGTGCGTCCATTCGATGCTTTTCGAAAACTTTTACGAACGCCAGACCACCACCCAATGCTCTTGTTTCAAAACCGAACAACCCAACTGCTAAACTTGTACTTTCCTAATTGGATAGATTAACTAAATATATTTAAATATATCTTTCACCGACTGCAGGTCAACTTTTGAAACAAGTTTCGTTATCCTGATGGCGTTGGCTTGAAACTTTTTCATCGTTTCTTTAGTGTTATAATTGATTGTTTACATATGAATATATTTGTATTTGTAGCTTGTCACTAACTTTACCGATTTGGCCTCTTCCTACTACGCTTATGATAACATATTACTATTGTCACATATTTCAGTCTTTGTGCTATAAAACATTTTCATGCGTTACACGTCTCGACTGCATATATTACTTATGAAAATGAGTTGTCACAAAAAACGAGAGAAATTACTTTCTGCGCTACACTGCGTTGGTTGATTTTAACACACTTCTGAGCGATTTCTTATCGTGTTTTTTCCATTTACATATTTTGAAACATGATTACTTTGGCTTAACAAAATTAAAGTTTCTGAAATTCTATATGACCACCGTTCCAGTTCTTCTATATCGCAAAAAGTTTTGATTAACTTGTTTGACTTCCGCTTTGAGTGATAAAAAATGTATTGAGTTGTCTTAAGAGATCTTAAAATTATAAGATAGGAATCGAACCTGACTTACATTCTTAAGCGAACTACAATATTATTAAATAAAAGGCATATAGTCTATGCTTGATTCCAAAATGGTTGCGTTATATATGTACACATATACTCGTTTATCGGCTATTTTATGTCTATTTTCTCACTTCCATCTAAAGTCGTAAATAACAAGAGATTCTTTTGTAAGCCGACGATATTTGCAGCTGAAGTACCCTAGATGGAATCAAAGACACATGAAATACAAATACGAAATCTCTTTTGTATAAATAATAGCAATTAATTGCCATAACAATGTCAATCCGACAAACAATGGACAGACAATGAAGCCTCCTGGTCCGGCCACACACAATGCACCGCTCACACAATAACTCCACCCACCTTGGGCCAGAGTCCAGAGTCCCATTTAAATCACAACTAGTAGAACCACATTTTTATTGTGGCCCAAGTGAGGTAATTTTTGCGAGCAACAGCAGAATCAAAGGCCTTGGCCATTGGCAATGCAATAAACAAGTCTTAAGGTTCGCGACCATTGCAATAGTTTCTAATATCCATATGTACATATATAAGCACATACATACATACATATATATAAATCTATATTATATAGTTGCGCGGCAGACGTTCAATTTGTATGAATGCGTAGCAGCAATTTGTGGCAAATTGCTGTCAGGCGGATACACAAAGTGCACCCTCAAGGCAATGTTGGTGGTGGGGGCAGAAGGGGTCTTGAGAAGCATATCGAGTTTCCTGGCAGCTGATGCAACTCACATTTGCAACTTTATTTATCGTAGCAAAAACATCTTGTAAATTTTCCACGCTATTTTTGCCTCAAGACGGTGCCGCCTCGACTGTGGAAAATTCAACAATTGATTCCATTTGCCAATCCACCTACCCGAGTCGTCTTCCGCCGACGAACGTTGCCACACGAAATTGATATGAAAATTCGTTTAACCAAAAGCCTTTTAAAAGCCAAGTCGCAGACATGGCCACGCCCTCGCCTCTGGGGCCATCATCCTTGAATTCGAGAGAGACTCTCGGCACTGACCTCCTTCCTATTTTCGTATTCCTATTCCGATTCCGATTCAGATCGGATTCGGATTCCCATTGCCATTTCTATTTCTCTTTCCATTTCCAATTTCGCATTGTCCACTCTCCAGTCTCCGCTTCATGTCTCGGCTTGTTGCGATCATTTGTTTATGATAAATTGTGCCACATCGCTTGCCACTTTTGACTTTTATTGCTGGCCATGGTCAAAGCGCCCACCAAGCCATTTAGCTCATAGTCTTTGAAATTTATTTTGTCTTGTTTTCTGTTCAGAAAAACTAGGTAACTCGGCCCAATGCACAGCTAGCTGCTGCTGGCTGCCACTCAGTACTTATGCTGTTGCAACAAAAAGTTGCATTTTATACACAAAATACTATTTTCAACGCCAGTTTGAGTTCTGATTTTATATCACGCCTGCCGCCCAAATTGATGTATAACAAGGGCGTGGCAAATGTCTTTGTGGTTACCACTTGATGCATGACGCATTCGTTTGCGAATGCCCCGATCCGAAACCCTCTCAGCTTGAGACATGATGCAGTCACCTACAAATGTGAGTTTTTTTATAGATGCGAACCCAAATTTGTATTTTGAGTGAGTCGTGCCACTGATATGCAACAGAGTTTTATGAGATTTGAGCAGTTTGAGCACATATATATTCCATTCTATTTATTCTATTTATGTTAAATGAAATGAAGCTATCTGGATAATATTATTATTAGATAATTTCTTAGATGATATCGTAGATGCAGGAAGTTTACTTATGTAAATTCGATTCGTTATCGCTTGAAATAAGACGAGTCCATTAGTTCCCATGTTCAAAAGTCTGCTTATCAGAGTCTAGATCTGCATGCATACAAATACTTTTATTCCATGGCCTTGTATGCCACAGTGCCACACAACCATTAAAAAGAGAACAAAGCACATTTGAAACAAAAACCAATTCGAAAGCAAAACACAACGCATGCTAATACACCCACACATTTTCCGCTTTCCCATTGTTTGTATCACTCAGTGAGAAATGCATTTTGAGTACGAGTTACGCACTACAATAACATCTGCATTGACAATGGGTCGCTCGGAGCTCAGAGTTGCAAGATTATGCATGGACGGGCACAGAGAGGCAGCTTTTAGCTCGTTCAGAAGTTGGGAGAATTGGGATGCGACAGGGCGTAGAACTTAGTTGGTAGTTTTGGAGGCAAATGCCAAACAGAGCGCAACAAGCCGTGAGGCGGCCGACAAAGGCCAAATTGAGGGGACCAAGTGAGAGCCATGGCACATTATGCACTTTTGCAGTTTTTTATTATTACTCTTTTCATGGAATCACAAAAAATTGAATAAAACTGACGGAAACTTCCGGTTCCACATAGGTTGTATGTTAATATAGTGATCCGCAAAGACAACGTGTCCGATGTTTCTTCAGACGACTGTTCTGTTTTATATTGAATTGTCTTTTTTATCTTCTTATTTTCGGAATTAATTTCAAAGTTGAATGCACTACGCAAAGTCGTTGGCTTGACGAGTCTGCTTTTTGTGGTTCGGCAATTACTCAAAACAATTATCAAAATTTATTACGCACTGGCTGATTAAAAATGCCAGCAGCACAACTGAGCTCTTTCATTGACTTCTGCGCCTCAATCAATTTACAATATACAAAGCACGTGCGGCGTTTGTTATCAGAAACTGCAGCTGATAAAATCACTGTTGCTTTGGCTTGGCCAAAAGTCGTTGTCAATTGAATTCGTGGCTTTATGATTTAAATGCACAATTTTCGTTACAGTTTGATTGTGGTCCATGAATCAGCATTTCTATTGCCGCAGCCCAATAACTTTGACTTTCCACGCTTGAATTATTGCTTGTATTCTTGTCACGGTTATTGCTCTCTCTCTCTCTCTTTCTCTATCCATGTCTATCTACCTCTCTCAGTCTCGAGTTTTGTGTCTGCCCTTTGTTGGGCCATCGAAAATCTAAAAAGACACCTGGAGATCGTGACGAGTTATGGAGTTGACCGCAGGCTTTCTATTCGCATTGTCTTCGGCCCGGTCGCCAAGCTTTGGCCACTTAATTAGTTTTGGAAATTGTTGTTGATAAACAACAAAAAATGGTTCTTCAATGCGGCGCAGGTAAACGGATTTACCATTCAACTGCTTTTTGCCTGTGGTTTCCCATAAACAACAAAATTCGTCTGATTAATATGTTGTGTGGTTGTTGGAGTCGCTTGATTTCTTGTCCACAATTCGCCACTAAAATCTTTGGCACCATTGCATGTGCCGCGCATTTTGTATTAGTCGAGCTGAAAGTGAAATTGTTTATTGTTAATTCACCAAAATAGCTACCGAACAGATCAAAGATAACATCTTGTTAATGTGCTGCGAATCGCAAAACAGTTTGACAGTTCGACAGGAAAGCAAACGAAAAATAAACTTTTAGATTTTAGTTTAATTCTTCTACAATTTGCTCATTTATTACACCTACTACTCTTTTTTGTTTTAATTTAAATTTAAATTTAATTATGCACTTTAAGTTTTGTGTAATTCAATTTGAAATATAAATTGCAATTTTTATTTTGGAAGCCTATTTTGGAAATGATAGATTGTCTTTCAAACATACTAAGTTTTCTTTCAAACTTTAATTATTTTTATTATTTTTAATTTTTACATTGAATTATTTAATATTTAATTTTTGAGTTTGGTTTAAATTTTAATATTTCTAAATTTTTTTTTTGAATTGTGGGCTGTTATTATTTTATAATTTGATTGAATTAATCACATTTAATTTGATAAAATTTAACTAGTAACTTCAATTTCAATTTCAAATTTTTAATTTAGTAATGATTTTGTACAAATTGGAAACTGTGTTAAATCCAAATTGAAGTAGATCATTTATTTTTCATTTCATTTTGTGAGGCTTCTATTAAATATACGTTTAGCTGAATTATACATAAATCAGTGCAGTATAGTTGGATCTTATTAACAATTCTGCACCATTTGCAATCCTCTATCAGAGTTGAAGACATTTATGCGCGAAGTCAAGGCACAAGTGAACCTAGCCATTTTACCCATAAATACTTTCTTACGATAGTCTGGGGCTATTCAATTACATAATTCACAAATGCGACTGAAATCCATTCCATTTCCCATGCCGTGCAGCGATTGAGCACTTTATTGTTGTTGTTGTTTACTTTCAGCTGTTGCTGCAAAAAAGTATTTGCATATCAAAAGCAATGACCAACAACAGCAACACAACATTCCAATATCCATCTCGGCATTTATTCAAACATCAATGCCGCATTCTGTCAAACTCGCACAGGGATTTCGTATGCAAGGCAGCGTCCCAGAGCAGATACCATATGCATATTTTATCCATTGCAAGACAACAGAGTCGCAAGATGGAAAGGGACAGTGAGAGAGAGAGAGAGAGAGAGAGAGAGAGAGAGAGACGTAGACAGACAGTGGGCAAGGGAGATTGAGAGTAAAAGTGAAATTCATTTGGATTTTCCTCATGTTCGTCAGTGTGCATTAGTCA
Source organism: Drosophila sordidapex (assembly GCA_035043295.1). Lineage (NCBI taxonomy): Eukaryota > Metazoa > Arthropoda > Insecta > Diptera > Drosophilidae > Drosophila > Drosophila sordidapex. The sequence goes on from JAWNNA010001332.1 coordinate 713,167, forward strand.
AATTTGAAATGCGTTTTGTACGCAAATAATTTGAATGGCATTCAAGAATAACAACAACAAATTACAAATCAAATAATAGTTACTAATTTTTTTTGTTGTTGCACACGTGTCTCGCTTGTGCCACACAAAAACTTGCTGTTGCGCATAGATTGCAATCAAGGAAATGTATGTGCAGAAATGTAAAGTGCGTGTGGCACATTTTCAATTAGCTGCGAGGCGCATCTGCGAGTCTTTCAGTTTTCCGTTGAAAACTGAGGAGACTCTGCATAAAGCAACTTTAATTTATGCATTTCCCAAACAAACAACAACAGATTGGTACAACAGCGAGAAGGGGAAGGGGGTACATGTTTGCCCAACTAATTAGACACTTGTCATTCGTCGTAATGTTGTAATAAATACCGTTACAATGTCATTACCGGCATTACTTGACGGTATTCCAGTATTTTTGTTTCTCCTCTTTGTTTAAGAACTTCTCTTAACTGGCAGCAGTCAACGGATCTGTCAAAGAGGGCTGGGAGGGGAGGGGAACGTATGGCCTGTCTGTCATTGGCTTGTTAGCTTTCTTGTCTTTCGTGAACTCGCTCCGCAACGAACAACCCCCTCCAAACCCCCTCCCCCCCAACACCCCCGACGAACCGCACTTGACTTTGTTCTAAACTTTGTTTTGCTTTACGGCTTAGAATTTTAATGAGCTTTCGTCTACTGCGCTTTCTGTCACTTCATTCTGAAATATCATCTTTTTTCATCATCGTGCTATTCACAAATCCACGTTCTTCGTGCATAGATATTGTTGTCATTTTTTTGCGGGGTCATTGCTTAGTTATAAGTATTAACTGCTTGACACTTTTAACTTTCCGCATCAAGTTAAGCTTGTCATAAGATGGTGTTTTCTTTGCTTGCTCGTTTGTTGTTTTTTTTAATGTTTATTGAAACCCATGAAAATATAGAAGCATTTGGCCTTGTAGAAAGCGAACTTCGAGTTCCTCTTATATAATTAGGGTCGAATGTGCATGAGTCAAGATTTGTATGACTTAATTAATCTCAGCATTAATTCTGGTCAATACAAAATCTTTGACTTCCATTACTTTACTCACATAATTCATTTCACGCTTGCTTCAAACAAGTGTAACTTATTCTCTTATATACTTTCTCACCTTTTCTGTTGGTTCCCACTAACAACATCCTCTGCTCCCCCCACCTCCCTCCGCTACACAATTCTGGCGAACTCATTGTCAGATATGTATATCGGAAACGGAGACGTCCACAAAACATCTTAACTTGATGTCTGTAACGTTGAAGAGCTTATCTATGGGCAAATATTGCCCAACATAATTTACACACGCCCAGCAATTGTGCAAACAAAATGCAGCCGACAACGTTTTGCCCGACTCCACAAACTCCAAAATCAACAACAACAAAAACAACAACAACAAACAGTAACAACAACGTGTTTACTAACATTCCAAGATGTCTGGATAATTAACGCTAGGCAATGTTTACAAGGCTGGGCTGCCCTGAGAAATTTCGGCGTAATTGAGTGGCTTATTTGCGCCGTCGATTACGATCAACAAACATGGAAATGTTCTCTTTATGTGTATTTGTAGTTGTTTGGTCATTTGCCTAACGCCCGCTGCTATATTGATATCCAGATAGCTGACTTATAATAAGAACCGCAAAAGAAAAAATAATCCTGTCTAACCGGTCTATAAAAATAGAAACGTTCATTACGCAAGAATGTGCCCTAAAACGATGCAGCCAAGTGCCTAAGAAAAACATCAACAACAACGAAACCTGAAATCTGCATAGTAGTATAAAGATTAATTAAACCAAGCAGTATAGACAACTACAGCAACAGCATCAACACCAGCTTCAAACAACTACGATGCGACTTTTTGCTGCAACAACGCCGGCAGCGACAATGTCGCACAGCTCCAGCTCCGATGAAGCTGGTGAAATTATAAAGAACGCGCACATTGAGGCCGTCAGAAAACAGCGTCGACAGTCGCCAGGGTGCACGGCTGCAGCTGGGCCGGATGGGGGAGGTGCTGGAGCTAGTGGCGCAACGATCTACAGCAACCATAGCAAGTCAAGGTCATTGGAACGCTATTCGGGTGCGCCATCCCAGCAGCAGCAGCAACATCAACTGCCTCCCTATGCCACGCCCACGAGCAGCACGCGACGCCGTCTGCTGTCGCCGTTTCGCTCGATGAAGCGTCGCAGCCGCAGCAGCAGCAGCAGCGGCGACTCTCATGCCTACAATCATCTCGCGGTGGTGGTGGCCAATGCAGCAGCTGCTGCGGCGAGTACTGCCAATGCTGCTGCCACTGCTGCGACTGCTGCCAAGGCCAGTTCTCAGAGCGGCGACAGTGGCACGGGCGGGACCGAGCTTGAGCATGAGCTGGAGCTCGAGTTGGAGCTGGATCACGATGAGGAGGAGCACGATGAGAGCAGTCAACTGAGTCTCAGCTACTCCCAGCTCAGCAGCAGTGGCTGCGATGAGGCCGATGCTGACGATGAGGCAGTAACAACAGCAACCGCAACCACTGCAACAACAGCAGCAGCTGCAGCAAATGTTGATGTTGCACTGCAACATGTTGTCGTCGAGCGCCGACGACGCAACATGTTGTCACTGTATTCATCCTCGTCGGAGGAGCAGCTGCACTATCGCATCGGCGATATCACCCTCATGGACGACACCTACTCGAACTGCGATCCACAGAACGATGCGGAACGCATGTTTCTTCAAATTGTTGGAATGTTGCGCGATGAAAACGAGGTTGGTGTCTCGGCTAAACAGCTCGTTGTACTTTAGTGAATGCAAATATGCAAAAGATGCATAAGTAGCTGCCTCATTTGCCAGAACAGCATATTTCAGCCATACGCTTTTAATTAAACACATTCTTTAGTCTCCCACGCTTTCACTTGGCTGCATATGAAATCTTGATTAAATTACAGCCAATAAGGATTGTCCGTAGCTCACATATATATGAGCATTTCGATGTCGCCTGCAACTGCAACTGCAATTCCAACTGCAGATTTTCCAGCGATGAAAATGCACGATTTTAAGCGGCACAATTTCAGTTACAATCTCAATTAATTGAACATCCGATTTATTGGCTCATTAGTTACAAAAGTCCAAAAGAAAGCATATTGAATGTTATCCACTTAGGGGGAAATCGCCTTTAAAGTGTTTTCTCCAAGCACGTAAATATTTTATATAAGATCATAATATTTAACCTAAAAAAATGTTATCAATAAATACTGTCCTCATTTAATTTAATATATTTTTACACATCTGAGTGGCAACATATTTGTTGTATTTAAGTTGTATATCTGAAATATGTCTGATTGTTAAATAACTGGAACTATAGAATTTTCAATCACTCTCAACTTTATTTTGTAATATACATATTTTTGACATTTATTAAGATGGATTGTTTGAACAATGCGTCAGTTTAAATGATCGATTAGCTCATTTGACCAACACTTTTTTCATACCACTTAAAATGTCAATTAAGGCTTAACACTGGCATTAGAACTGATTTCCAATAGATCAATCTGACAGTTGAAGTAAATTTGATATGACACCAGCTGGTCAATTGCCAAGACATTTGACATGGCAAACGACAGCAGACGCCATAAAATGCACTCTCTGGGAGCAAGTACAGGCATTTTTAATAAGAAACCGAAAAATGGATGCCCTGAGGTGCACAACTCGCCAGCTCGCCAACGTGCTGAGATGCCATAGAAAGTATGACGACATTTTTAGCTTTGCTCTTTTAGTTGGCCAGCGGTCGCGTAAGCCAAAGGAGCCGCATTAGCTGCTGCTATGCCTGGCAAGTGCCACGTAATACCTTGCACCGTGTTGCACATTTATTTTTAGTTCTATTTTTGTACGGAAGGTAGAGAGGAAAACCAGAGCAGGCATATTGCTTCGCAAGGATTTGCAGCACACTGTCACGCACATTTCAGGCTTTGGCTTTGGCAGTGGCAGTGGCTTTGTTCCCGTTGATTAAAACTACACCAACTTTTTCTGACATACTTGGGCTTTCCGAGGGCATTGCCCTCCTATCGTACTGGGTAGTTCTTCTAATGACTTTTATATCAAACGGTTTCTTGCCATTGTTGCGGCAACGTTGCCTTTTTGCCTCTAATTAGTGCTGCTGTAAGCAGACGGGAGCGGTGCAGGGCAGAGCAAGGCGGAACTGGGCGTGCCACGCTGCATATTTATTGCAAACATCAAATTATTGATTGCAGCGGCAAACCATTTGCGGCGACAAGTGAAGCCTCAGTATCGTAATTTTCCTTTGTTGTGGTGCCCCCTTTTGCTAATTAAACAGCAATGCAAAGTGGTTTCCCCCACTTGTTGTTCATGTTGCGGTTGTTTGTGGCAAAAGGAAGCGCACGAAATTGTAACTTCAATTATGTGTACACCTAATTAGCAAGTGAGCAAAACTTTTCAGGACAAACAAGTTTGCTTGAGAGAGCAGACTACATTTAATTCTAGGAAACAATTCGAAAACAAAATAACATAAAGCACGAAATTTATAAACAATTGCATTAAATAACATTAAACTTAATTTATTGTTTCAATATGTAATTATTATTGAACTTAAAACTTATTTTTATTTATGTACATAAATTAAACTCCTCCAAATATGCATTCTTATTTTAGTTGAATCTAAAATACGTCTTGTTAAAAACCGAAAAAAAAACATTTGAAAATATTAAGTTCTCTACCTAAGCTTCAAACAGTGTGATACACAACCAAAATGAACTCAAATTGCGAGTAAGAGTTAAATGGCAAACAAAGCCATGCGCATTGTCCGCAACTCCTTTCGATAGGCTCCTTTCGGCTTCGGCACATGTACATTGGCCTTGCATGCATTATGGAACATAAACTTGCCCCTGGCAGCTAGCAGGAGCTACAAAGTTCAATATAATAAACACAAACTTCAAGAAAACAGAATTACGCATTTGTATGTGTGTCCATAAGGGAGGACAAAAAGACGATAGCTAGAAAGCAGCAGGAAGATAACCAAATTAAATAATAGAGTAAATAGCGAACTTGCTTGCCACGCACGGTGTGGTATCCTAGCATCCTGCTGAATGCTTGCTGCACTGTGGCAAAGTTGAAAGTTGAAAGCTGTGCACAGGTAAATGCATTTTGCTTGTTGCATGCATTTGCATGCAAAATGGCTGCAAAAGAAAGTTTTTGCTGCAAACTCCAAGGGGACGACAGAAGCTCCGCCAAATGGTCTGCCAGAGTGAAATTGAAAAGCGAAAATGATGAAAATGTGCAAAATGAAACGTGTGCCATGCTGTAGTAGATGCTGCCTCCTCAGGTCCTCTCAGCTGCCGCCAGCATCCATTTACAAAGCGTTCAAATTGGCAGCCCCTCATCTTCAGCCCCCTGTGAACAAAAACTAAAGTGTTCTTTATTGCTAATGAAGAGCATGCACACAAAGCAACAAAGACAGCAAAGGAGTATGAGGTGGACAAAATATGCCTTTGATTTACTTGTGTACGCCCAACTTTAAATTGCAGCTCGCTTAATACAGCCACAACAATGCCCGGCCTGAAACACATAACTCTATTATTGCAGCAACAATGCGGGCAATGTGTCGTATGCGTAATATACTCATCACCACCAAAGGGCTACCTCGACTGATGTGTTTGCCTCTCGAGATAATTAAACAAGTTAGTCCAAAAGTAGGCAGAAAATAATATGGGACAATGGAATGAGTGTATGTGCCATATGTATGTATATGCCACTGCACTTAACTGGTGTTAGTTTCTTATGTTTTATCACTTCTGATGCAGCTTTGTGCATATAAACTAACTTTGAAAAGAAGAGCCAGCTCCAGACCAATATTTTTGAAATGGGCTTGATAAATATGCATGCACACCTACCAACATTTCTTCGGAGTACACTTTATTTAATTTAAGCACATCTAGCACAAGGACTAATGCATAAATAAAGAGCAATGCACAGTAAAATATTTTAAAATGCAAAACAAGATAAACAAGAGTTTGTTTGATCTACGGCAGACTAAATACTGAATTGCTTCTGTGCAAATATTTTGAGGCCAGGCTAAAAATATTCGCCTGCAAATCTTAAGCAAACATAAATATAACAAGAATTCAAAATCCCAATTCTATTTAAATAAATATTGAATAATTACAAAATGCTGAATCCGACAATGCACAGGGAAATACCACCGACTCTGCATTTATATGTATTAAATCGGTAAAAAAAAAATAGTCTTTAGTTGTGTTGCTCAATTTCCTTTAAATTGCTATTCAAGTTCTAATTGATTTATTTTATTTTTTTGTGGAGAATTCTTGTTTACATTTTTTCGAGATCCTTGACCACCTTTTAAAAAAATTTAGATTATATGTACTAGCCCATTTATCAAATGGCCAATTCAGGCTAAGTAAATGTCAGCTCTAACTTTGATGTTTAAATCGTCTTTCTTGCAGAAAATGCGCCAATTCCAGAAGGTGCTTGAGGATTTAAGCTCCCGTGTCGCCCTGGCTGAGCAGACAAAGAATGCCTGGCAGATGCCCACATCTGTGGGCGAGGCAAATGAACAGATGCAGCAGCTGCAGCGTCTCCGTGATAAGATGACAACGGCAAGTGCATTACTCGATGATTGCAACGAGCAGCAATCTTTCTTCACCGCCAATCAGGTGCTGGTGCCGACGCCATGTTTATCCAAACTAGAGGATTTGAATACACGGTAAGTGGAGACTGAGAAATTGATCACAGAACGGCACTAATTTTTGGTTTCGCTCCGATTACTGTATTTTTTTGGATTGTTTTCTTCTTGTCACAGCATGAAATTGCTGCAAATTGCGATGGACGAGCGTCAAAAGGTTTTGTGCCAGGCAGGCGCAAATCATACGCACGAGAACGGCGACGATGGACGCAACACATCGAACAGTGGCACCATTGGGCCATTACCTAATTTGGGGCAAAGTGTTAAGCCGCCATGGGAACGTGCCACAACCGCTGCCAATGTGCCTTACTACATCGAGTAAGTATCAACATCTTATTATCTCAGTTCCCATTTACATTTAAACGGCGGCCAATTAAAATTGAAACAAATCCACCCAAATCTCCATAATGCAGCCACGAACGCGAGACTACACACTGGGACCACCCGGAGATGATTGAACTGATGAAGGGACTGGCTGACCTTAATGAGATTCGCTTCTCAGCCTATCGCACGGCCATGAAGCTGCGAGCCGTCCAAACCCGACTGGGTAAGTACACAATTGCGGGCAATGATTCTAAGTACGGATTATACATTAATATGCTCTGGTTGATCAAATTTAAATTGTCTCTTTGAAGCTTCAAAAAATGATACAAGTTAACTCAAAGAGTATATTATAAGAAAAATATGCGGCGACATAACTCTTTTACGTTTCAAATCTGATTATAATTCATTCAAAATCAAATTTCTGAATTTTGTTTTTTATTCAAAAAATAATATATGAAAGTTAAAGTGCTTAAAAACCGGCACCTATAATAATTGAATAATTACTTTTAAGTCAGTTTCATTTCATTTGAAATTACATATGTATGTTTACCATATTTATTATTGATGTGTTTTTGGATACACCCAAAGCTTCCAGAGCATTTTATGCCTGTCATAGTTAATTGATTTCACCAATTCGTGTTTTGACTCGAATAATTACTTCACAGTTCAATGATATAATTTTTGTATTTTAAACAATTAACTCGTCGTATAAACCACTGTATACTTAGACTATTTCTGTTCTGCATAAAATAATTACATATAATTCTAATTTTAGCACTCGATCGCATTTCAATGGCCACCGCGTGTGAATCTTTTGATCGTCACGGTCTCCGGGCACAGAACGACAAGCTTATCGATATACCGGACATGACGACGGTGCTGCATTCGCTCTATGTGACAATCGATAAAATTGATTTGACGCTAATGCTCGACCTAGCAATCAACTGGATACTGAATGTGTACGACTCACAGCGCACCGGTCAGATACGTGTGCTCAGTTTCAAGGTGGGGCTCGTGCTGCTCTGCAGGGGTCATCTCGAGGAGAAGTATCGCTACCTGTTCCGCCTGGTCGCCGACACGGAGCGAAGAGCGGATCAGCGACGCCTGGGACTGCTGCTGCACGACTGCATACAGGTGTGTGTGGCGTGGCAATCAGACAATGTATTATGTATGCAAAATCTAATTAATTGCTTACAGGTGCCGCGGCAACTTGGCGAGGTGGCCGCATTTGGTGGCTCTAATATTGAGCCCTCGGTTCGCTCGTGCCTGGAGCAGGCGGGCATCTCCCAGGAGGCCATCGATGGCAATCAGGAAATCTCAATTGAGTTGCAACACTTCCTCGGCTGGTTACAGCACGAGCCGCAGAGTCTTGTGTGGTTGCCAGTGCTGCATCGTCTGGCCGCCGCCGAAGCTGCCAAGCATCAGGCCAAGTGCAACATATGCAAGGAATATCCAATTGTGGGCTTCCGCTATCGCTGTCTCAAGTGCTTCAACTTCGACATGTGCCAAAAGTGTTTCTTCTTTGGACGCAATGCCAAGAACCACAAGCTAACGCATCCAATGCACGAGTACTGCACCACGGTGCGTATGCCTAATGAACACCCCATAAAACACACACAATCCCCAACTATTAATTTCATCTTTCATTCCACAGACCACATCCACCGAGGACGTCCGCGATTTCACGCGTGCGCTGAAAAACAAATTCAAGAGTCGCAAATACTTTAAGAAGCATCCACGCGTCGGCTACCTGCCCGTGCAGAGTGTTCTAGAGGGTAAGTACACTGACAGAATATTATACAGCGGTGTTAATTGCTTGACTTAAGTAGAAAACAAAATAAATTTAATAAAAATATAATTAAATTTGTATTAATATTATTACTATTACAACTATTTAACAACTAAGAAAATTCGCATTTCGTTCCACTCACTTCATACACTCGATATTTAATATAAATTTAATTTATTTAATAATGTAATGATAAATTGAAGCAATTAGAAGCATGGTTTTGGCTTTTACTAAAAGTACGTTTTGTAACCAATCAGGAGATGCACTGGAGAGCCCGGCGCCCAGCCCGCAGCACACGACACATCAGCTGCAGAGCGATATGCACTCGCGATTGGAGATGTATGCGTCGCGACTGGCGCAGGTGGAGTACGGCGGCACTGGGTCCAACTCGACGCCGGACAGCGATGATGAGCATCAGCTGATAGCACAGTATTGTCAGGCGCTGCCCACGAACAATGGCAGCGCTCCGAAGTCACCCGTGCAGGTGATGGCCGCCATGGATGCGGAGCAGCGCGAGGAACTGGAGGCCATAATACGCGACCTGGAGGAGGAGAATTCCAATTTGCAGGCCGAGTACCAGCAGCTGTGCAGCAAGCAGCAAAGCGGCACACCCGACGACTCCAACGGCATGCAGCACTCCAGCTCCAGCACGACGGGTCTGGCCAGTCAAGGCGAGCACGGACAGGTTAGCAAATAAGACTCACAGAGCATCCAAATAGATCAAAGTAACTTTTGTTGTTCCTTCTGCCAGCAGGACATGATGGCCGAGGCGAAGCTGCTTCGTCAGCACAAGGGCCGCCTGGAGGCGCGCATGCAAATACTCGAGGATCACAATCGCCAACTGGAAGCGCAGCTGCAGCGTCTGCGTCAGCTGCTCGACGAGCCCAACGGCGGCGGCGGCGGTGGCAGCAGTGCCACCAGCAGCGGGCTACCCAGCGCACCGGGCTCAGCGCTCAACTCCAAGCCAAACACATTGCAAACGCGCTCGGTGACCGCCTCGCAGCTGAACACCGACTCCCCAGCCAAGATGAATCAGCAGAATGGTCACTACGAACACAACTCAAGTAAGTGCGAGCTGCCCAATTATCACTGGATTCAGGGATCGTTAATTATAATAATAATGATTACTTTGAATTTTCAAATCGAAACACTCATCCACTTAGAGAAATCTGTAAGCCAGTTGGCTACTATTTAAAAGATTGTTGATTTTCAAAGGTATAGATTGAGTTTTTTCATAATCAGGAAATAACAATTATTCCCTGAGTTGTTAGGAAAAAACTGAAAAATATTTATTATTGTGTGAGCAAAGAGATAATATATTATTAATAATCATTAAATTGGGATTTGTTATATGCATATGTAGAGGGTATTATGCTGCCCGGTCTGTGCAACGAGCTGCAGCAGCATCCTCAGCTGGCCAATCTGGCCAAGCATCATCAGAACCAGTTGAGCGGGGCTTTGAACGCACTGCATCAGCAGCAGCAGCACGCTCAGAGGGGAATCCTTACCGGCAACGGTGGCATCGATATGCCAAACATAGGCATGCAGACGTCAAACTATTTGGGTGACGACGGACGTCCGCCGCCTCCGCCACATTCCAGTTTGTTGCAACAGCACATGAATGGTGCGGGAATATCTTGAAAATTACTTAATTCTTTTGAATTTTTGTACTTTTCTTCAGTTTTCTCAGTTGGTTGATTTGTTTTTCTGTTAAGATATTTAGATTTAAACTATTATTATTATTTTCTTTTATTGAGCTCTTTTGCTTTTGCTGTTGTTTGTACATTTGTGTTTGAAAGTCAACATCTCTTTAATCCGAAAAACTAATGTGAAATCTCTCTTGCTTAATTCTCCTGCCATTGCCCACCTTATGACCATAGATCTTGGCTAGAGCGTTTGGAGTGTATGTCAAAGCGGTAATACAAACAACTATGTTCTCTTAAAAAATAAAACAGAATATGAAACATAAAAATAATTACCACGAATGTCTGACAAAATATATTTCCGTGTCTTTGGAAACAGATGGCGCTACCAATTTGGTCACTGTCGTAACGGAGCAGGAAATCGAGCCAATCAACGATGACGTGGATGAGTCGAGCAGCTGCACGACTACGAATACAACGACGACCACGACCACAAATACGGAGAAAACTTGTGTGGATTTAAGGAAATGAAGAAGTTTCAATACTTATAGATGCAAGGCAATACTAAGAAATAGAAACCCAACTTACGGATAATTCATTGTAATGGCTGGCGTGCAAGCAAATTCTAAACAGTATACATATACTTACATATACATTTACTTATATATAATTACAACACGCAACTTAACATATAAATATCGTGGTACATATATTTACATATATAAAAGGAAAGGATGCAGAAGGAAAGAAAGAAAGCTGAAAGTTTTTTATTAGTTATCACAATATATCACTAATAGTAAGTGAACGATACATATTAAAAGCTGAAAATAATGCAGAAATATAAAGTATAGTTAAGAGTCTAATAACCATCGTAATAATAATGCATAATCAACTGCGAGCACTTGCAAAACTGTTATAGATGCACTCTTTTCGAAACAAGGCAACAATAGATTAAAATTAATTTTTGAGGTTCCCACTTACTTTATATTTTGCATACATTAAATAAAAAAAAATGGTAAAGCCTATTTAATAAGAATTTAATTGCAACTTTATTTATCATTTTTCCTTGAGTAAAAATATTTTATTTCAGTTTAATTTGTAATTTATTAATATTCCATTAATGTGTATTTTGTATTATAATGTACGTGCTAACTAAAAGTGTGCTGCAATGTTTTTAATTAAAAAATTAGTCATTATTGAAAAACAATTTATTTTGTATTTTTATTTAGATTCATTTATTCATTTCACAATTTCAGGTTAACCCTTTTATATACATATATATATACTTTGAAATTGTAGATACAATACCAATTGGATTTCCCCGAACTTAATCAATGTAATATTGACGAATACGATCACTAAATGGACCACATTTTTTATGATCTTTACTATCACAATAAAAGCAAGTCTATGACTCATAAATCAACTGATTGAGCTGTTTACTAGATAAATCAATATAATTCCACTAAATACTACTAGTCAAATTACATCCATATTTACCTACATACATACGCATATGTGAAATCGATAAATACAACTCAAATTGCTTTAAACCCCAAACAAATCGTACGTTTTTAGATGTCTAACATATGGAAAAATAATCATACCATATAACATATACATATATCTATATGTAAGACTAAAATTCATACAAATATCAAACAAAATATAAATCCGATATGACCAATGGCAAATAAATCATTTTTGTAGAATATCCTCAACAGTGAATAGTAGCATTTTAAAAATTCAAAAGTATATGAATCTTTTAAATTAATATTTTAATTTTGTCCAACGAACTATTAAGTGGCAATCTCTAGTTTGTTTTAAATAAAAACTTCTCGACTATGGACAATATTCAACACAAAGAATTATATCTACAACATATATGAATACCATTTTTATTTTCATAATAGAATGCAAATTTAAAAGTAAAGCTACATTTTATTTAATTTAATGCATATAGCAAGAACTGACTATGAAAATCTATACATAGTACATACATATACATATGATCTTTCTCACACTTCACAATCAGTGTAGAAAAGTTACCCACTATGAATATTTTTCTAACCGAATCATGAAAATAAGTCCTACCAATAACCAACAGTTTAAAACCCTCCGTTTCAAGTTAAAAACGAATGAACCAAAAAGAGCTAACGAATAAAGCTTACACCAGACGCTAGATAAATCATCAGATTAACATATGAAATCATTAGTAAACATATCCTTAAAATGCAACAATATACAATTTAACTTAAGCTAAAATTACATCCATATATTCAACACGAATTTAAATGCATGCATGTTACTTAAACTACATCAATAATAAAGAGAACTGACGTTTTCCATTCCATTCGATTTGCAAAAAAATTGAGTTAATGCTGTTTATTAGGCAAGCCACAATTTTTATTTTAGAATACAACTGTAAAAGCTGCCAGCTTTGGAATAATTTTATATTTAATCGTATAAGATAAAAAAAAAAGATAAAAATATATAAATAAATATGAAGTGAAGCAATTCAAGCATATCCCAAATAGTCTTCAGTGCATCAAGTGGTTGTCTATGATAAATACGGTGTTCCATAATGCCATAATATGAATTACTATATGATATAAAGATAGACACAAAGCCAAACAATCAACGAAAATTATACAAAATATATTACGTGCTATATTAGCTCCTTATTTAATAATTACGTATTTATACATACTTATGAATAATACATGCTCGAAATATTAAGCGTAACACATAAATATACAGAACCATTACTATATAATTCTAAGTTCACTTAGCGAAATTATGTCCAATTGTAAAGCATTAAAGCACATCTTTCACATTCACCTAAGCCCTTAGTTAAATGATTACCTATTCACTAGAGAAACATCTTTTTACGAATAATAATATCGCAACTATCTATCTAAATTAAAACTTCATCTTATCTTTCGTTTGTTTCTCTTCTACCTAGAAGCGAAGCAGACACAGGGGTTGAACTAGCTCCAAAATTGTTTTAGTGGTAGCTTGTAAATCAGTACGAGCAAATTCAATTGTACCTATCTTTTGATACCGTTTACTACAAAACTAAGGACTATAATCTTATATCAGTGTATATTTTATTTGATGCTGCAAGACCAATGCAAAGAAAACAAATAAATAAATTTAATTTGTAACTTGAGGCAGATGCAATCTATGATGAGATCTTAAAAATTGCAATCTGTTCTACGAGTGGTAGAAAGTATATATATACATATATATAATAATGCGTACATACACATACATATACATGAGCAAACATGCAAAAAAAAAAAATTAATAATATCAATAAATAATACTTAAACGTTTATATACAAAACACACATACATACATCTATTTATACATATTGGGATAATTATACTATATCATATAATATAAACATATATGACAATTACAAAAAGTTGATACAATAAATACAAAACAAAACACATAATTTGCGTTACAAATAAATGTTTTCTTTTACTTAGTATCTTACAAAGCTTTCGAATCAGACCATTACAATATTACTCCATAATTATTAATGGGTCGTTCAATGATCGCTGATGCATTAAGGGCTTACTTTATTAAATTTCAATCACACACAGCTCTATCTGTTGACCGAATATTCCACATTTAAAACTCCGCATTTGACTGATCTCCTGTCCTAATCTAATAAATAGCATAATAACTCCACGGAAATTTCAAATTGTTTTAACAAAGGCTTTAAAAGACCATCAGCACAGTACCTAAGCTCACAGCTAAAATACGGCTTAATGCCCTTTACATCACTAAGTAATGAACTCTCCGTCATAAAACAGATGATTATGGAAACTAAAAGTAGATTGAAGGAAAGCAAATAGATCGGCGATGGCCTGATCTGAGTCTGCCATCTCTTTCGAAAAATACGATCGAAGGAAGTATTGATGATCCACGATTTGCATTAACAATTTTTTTGGAACGTTTAAGATCCCGCTGAAACTTTAAGCTACAGCTTCTCCGGTAATCAACCAAGTAATGAGAGTAATCAAAAGAAGAGCCAGCTTCCCTGAATTTCTAGTACGCTCACAATGGTTGGGTAGGCCTACATGGCTTATAAACAGCAACACACAAATCAAATAAATAATCCAAAGTTTTATAAAAAAGGTTGCAACATCTATGTCAGTACAACTATAAAGTCGGGACACGTCAGTCTGCAATAAGAATCTAATTGATTTAACAAAATCGGTTTTCCAAAATTGATGAACTTGCCCTGAAAGCCTGTTACCCAGGCTTGATACACTAGCAGGCATATCAAGCAACACCTCCAACGTTGGGTGAGAGGAATCTTCAGGATAGGATATGTAGAAGGAGGGATCCAACACAAAAATAAATACTTCTTACTGCGATTTGCGTTTTACGTCTGTTGTCCCTGTTGCACTATTGATTATCAGCTTGTCTTCTGATTTGCCCACAGCACAGCTGTGAGATAGTGTACGTCAGCTTTGTTCGGAAACGAGATGCAAGAAATAAATTAATATAAATAAACATAATGATAATAATAATTAACGAGATTTTCGTGCGTTGCTTAAAAGTTTCTTTCTTTATTTTGTATTTTTATTAGCTGATAACGCATAGTTATAACGCATGTTAATATTCCAAGTAAATAATATTGACTCTACGTCAATACGTTCAAAGTCATAAATTTTTAAATATATATAATAAACATTTCTTTCATACCGCTGCTGAATATCTTCACTTGAACCAATAATTCTGCTAAGCTTTCTGACTTTTACAATATAACTTTACAACTGGACCTACCAAACAACTTAGCTGCAATAATAAGAATGGCAAGAACAAATTAAGTGAGATCGTTGCAGTCGCAAGGAACCAAATCTAATAACAGCTACCAAAGTAGTTTCCTGAAAATCTGCCTTCCAAAATTGATAGCCTTAGTTTAAAAAAAAGAAGAAATATATGCTTTTCAGTTAAAAAGTATATGGGAGGACGTTTTTGTAATCTACCTTTCAAGTTTGGAAACGGTGGCTCTTAAAGTGCGGGAGAGGGCAAGAGTGGGCATGATCAAAAGATTATTTCCATATTTTCAAATGTGTTCCTGGCAATAAATCTTTAAAATTTGATTATTAGATTGTTAACTTAACAAAGATTGCAAGAAAGCTGAGAGACGCGCACACAGAATGTTGTTGTTGTGGCTCCATGTACATTATGCATACCAAACAATATGGTAAACTTTGTTGCTTTAAAGGACTATTCCCTATAATAATAACACCCTTCTTACCAATTTTGAATGGGTTCATGTCATGACAATAAGAACCGACTATTATAGTCACGCCACAGACAAAATACTCTTGAAGACGTCAGTCCACCTTAGTCCACTACCAACAAAACACTACCGAGCTAAATGATATATTTGTCCGATGTTGATTATTCTTATGCTCAAATGCAAGAATGATCTGTGCCATCTGTAATTCGTTGGTATTACATTAGTATCAACTGAACAGTAATCTCATCTTTTTTTAAGCTTTTGTAATGTACCATTCCGTATCGGTATCATAAAAATCAATATCAATAAATAACCGAATACCATAAAAAAACCTTGAAAAAATACCGAAATTTGTATACTTTACACACCAGAATCGGGATTGTAACCTAAAATCGATTCAGTTTTATTCAGATAGTTTCAGATAAAAAAACTTGTTGCCATAGAAAGCGACAGACGACATAAAGAAAAATACTTTATATGATCGGAGTCGTTTTCGTCCCTATCTACTAAAGTGTAACATACTGTGCAAAGGTATAACAACACCGTTTCTAAATAGGCCATCTTGCCAATTATATATTCACGTGACTTTAAATTCTGGGAACAACGTAAATTATTCTACTGAATAAGTCAATCGTACTTGGGATACAAAGCAAAATCCACAGCAGCCGGCTGGCTTATTTTTAATGTGCGCCTGAAAGTATGCTATGAACAATGCACCTATTCTAAGATCTCGCGCTATTAAATTAAATGTTTTAGAAACATACATACATATATTTGTACTTTTAGTCCGTAACTATTTTAACTATTACAACATAAGTTTCGAACTCTTTCCGACCAAGGTACACAAGCGTCTTAAAATTAGTTCGCAGAGAACTTTTATATTATTCAATCTTCAACTTTATTTCAAGATCAAAAACCTTAGCAGCGAATTTAAGCTTATACTTTAAATATATCAACACATACAGTTTTAAAGTATTTGAACTTATATTAAGCAAAACTTGTGAAATAAGCCCGCGTATATTTTTAATACAATAATATATAAGCACGTATTACCAACATCCAATGACGAACACAACAAGTTCAGAGAGTAGAATGAAGTCGGAGAAACAGATATACAGATAAAGAAAATGGTGTCAGTAAAGTCAGAACTCATCAAAGATTGGAGAAAGCTAGAAATAGATTGTCTTCTAGTTGCCAAATGCCTGCGGAGCTCAGTGATGATAGTAGGCGTGATGAGAGTCGGCAGCAGATGCGGGAAGAGCGGCGGGATAATGGGCGTAGGGACTATGGGCAAGAGCTGGATAGGCTGCATGGAAATGTGCAGCGGAAACCACGGGACCTGGAGCAGGAGCTGGGGCTGGTGCCGGTGCCGGTGCTGGAACCGGCGCTGGAGCTGCACGATGTAAGGCGCTCAAGGCGAATGGGTAGGAGAGCAGCGGGAGCGGGGCCTTGGGCACTGCCGGCAATGCAGGTGCTGGCGCCGGACCTGTGAGCAGTGCATGTGGTGCAGGTCCTGGCGCAAGCAGTGGCTTGTAAGAGAGCGGCTCTTTGCGCACAACCGCATTAAAGCCATGATGGGGATCGGCTGTGTAGTCAACTGTGCGCTTGGTGCCATCTGGATCGACAACTGAATAGCTGCCCTTGACCACGTCGCCGTGGCGGGTTTCATGTTGGCTTTTCAGGTCACCGGTGTAGCCGTCCTGGATGTCGTAGCCGAAGGAGTACTTGGGATCAGGATCATACGGTTCAGGGGCAACTGGCTTGGGTGCGGGAGCTGTCAGGCCAAAGCAAATATAATATAACCCTGAATTTGATTTGACTTTTCCTCTGACTCACCAGGTGCCACATATGGCTGTGGTCCCTGATGCGGACTGTAGCCCGCATAGGCATGTAGGGGTCCAGCTGGGCCCCCATAGTATGGACCGGGTCCAAAACTGCCGGCGTAAGCTAAGCCAAGCGCAGCGCTCAGCAGAAGTATCTGCAAACGAGACGATAGCAATTTTAAACGCTGGCACTTTAACTGAGATCATTCAGAGATCTCTTAAAGCTGTACTCCTTGTGATCCGTTGTAAATTGGAAATACTACAAGCTTATAACACTTCCATCAGCACATAAAATTTTTAAGTGGTGCACACACCTTCAGCATTTGAGTTTTAAGTTGTCCTTGCGTGTCTCCCCACTGTAATCAATCCTTTTATAGTCCAGACACCAAATACCAAACACCACTTGGAACGTGGCTAACCGAATTGAGGATTGCAGCACAACAACGAACGACAAACGCGCCAGAAGAGGAAATAACAACTGCAAACGTTTCGACGCCGTTCTGGCAATTTATAGTAAAACCTGGCGGCAAATGTCGCCTGCTTCACATGGTGCAAAAGACCAAGCGAACAATAAACTAATTGAAGATCAACACAGAGACCAGCTACAGCTAGACTGATCATGCCACATGGCGCGCACACAACACAATCAGCTAGACACCCAGACACCCAGACAGCCAGACATCCAGCAAAATCAACAACAACCAACCAGTCAGCCAGACTACAATAACAACGACAACAACAAGACGAGGTTGGAATACATATATATATATATTTATATATGTCTTAGCTAGAGTGGGCAGCAGCCACCTGGCGCTGAATCGTGTGCTTGGGTTCAACATTGATGCTGGCATCGCTCGGATCGACTTAGAAAGGTTATTCTTCCGCTAAACCATTTAAAGGGACTCGTTTGCCATTTGCCCTTTCACTTTTGTGCCATGTTTGTGATTCGCTTACGATTGTGGAAATTGTGTGGAAATTTATTTCGCTGCACACCCAATTGAATCGTTCATTTTTTATCGACTAGGACTTTGACCAAGCTTAAATGCGCATAATGAGTGCCAGCTAAATGAAAATCTGAACCAATGAAATGGCAACCGGCAGCAGCAATAACAACAACAACAACAGCAAAGTTGCGCATGCTCAAAAGGTCAGACAGTCGACAATTAAATTACAGCACACCAAATGCCTGGCTCCAGCAGCCGCCGAATAAAACGAAAGGTCAACTTACCAAGCACTTTGTAACCAGTACCCAGTACCAGTACCAGTACCCTGCACCCAGCACCCAGCACCCATTACCCAGTCATCCCCTCAAGTCCTCCAGTCCGCGAGCGATATCGAATAATGTCATTAGTTTCATGTTCACTTTGTGCGCTTAATTTATGATCGCAAATTTGTATCAGCCGCAGACCTGCAAGGGTATCGACAGTTCCAACCATTGTTTCTCATCCAGTTTTGGTATGTGACAACTAAGGCAAGAAATCGTGCATGTTGCCGTTATTCAATTCTACGTTTGGTAACACGAAGATCAAAGCAATTGATCAAAACAAATCAAGCAATGTTGCAAACGTGCATTATGTAAATTGTAAGTGCATACGCTCCTTCACATACATCTATTTACATATATAGCTACCACTCTATTGAACTGCCACCTTAAAAAGTAAATATTTATTTTTGTATGAAATAAGAAAAGACATGCACCAGCAATGGTTTTTATTTGGCTCTGTATTGTTTTATAATTATTTGCCGTACTAATTTGTTTTTTAATTTGAATAATGTATTATTTTTATTAATTTTACCTCAACAGCTGTATTATAAGTATTTCTTTAATTTTTGGCATTTAAACTTTTCTGAATTGAAATTTTAGTGAAACACCCCAACATATGTCTAAATAATTTAATTAAATGACAGCTGATGTACTATAACTGTCGGGATCAACTTAATATATAAGACTGCCCCGGTATTTACTTACAATAATAATAATAATTAATAATTCTGATAGCACCTACTACTCTAAATGAATAATAAATAATGTTATTCAAATTTTTAAAATTTGTAATCAAAACCGGTTTTAATTGATCAAATTTTTATTGGTGGGATCGGTAAAACTGACCTGATACCAAAACAGTTGCGTTTCAGTCCCAGCTATTGCAATTGGTCAGCTGTTTTCAAAATATTTGTCATCGTGATGGCTAGCTAGTATTTTATAGGAGTTGGTTTTACGTTTAAGCGGCAAATCTTACGTCAACCTAAATTTAGTCCACAATTGCAATTTGCCAGTAGAGGTTCAAGCAGTGAAATCATGGACTTCATCAGTGTGCTCGACAAATGCGGAAGTTTTGGGCGTTTTCAATATATCATATTACTATTATACGGTTATACGAATATACTCAGTTCCTTGCATTACTTTTCGCAAACTCTTATAACATTTACACCAGAGCACTGGTAAGTATCTGAAAAGAGCTACCAAAACCTCTACACACTTCTTCAAAATTTAAAGGTGCTACCATGACGACCTGCAGAATTCAAATGAGTCAGAAATTCGATCGGCATACGCAAATGTGACGCACAAATCCTGCACACTATTGGATGCAGTGGTCAATGGAACGGGTCTTGCCGCAAAGACTGGTCAGTGCCAGAACTGGATATTTATGCGTGAAAATGGCTATGAGAGCGTTACGACTGAGGTATTTGGCCAGGCTGACAAATAACAGTTCTTTTTAGCAACTCAAGCAACGTCTGCCACTTGCAGCTGAAATGGGTCTGCGACAAGTCACATCACTCAACCGTAGGTCAATCGTTCTTTTTCTTTGGTTCAGTTTTGGGCACCGTCATATTTGGACATCTCTCGGATCGCATTGGACGACTTCCAGCACTGTTAATGGCAACATTGACTGGTGCATCTGGAGATTTTCTCACATCGTTCGTTTATAGCTTTCCATTATTTGCTATTTCACGATTTGTTTCAGGACTCTCCACCGACACTATGTACTATTTAATGTACATTTTGGGTGAGTGAACAAAAACTTCTGAACGATTATCGAACACTGATTATGAAAATATTTATCATTTCATGTTTTCAGTGTTCGAGTACCTGAGTCCAAAACGTCGCACCTTTGGCCTCAACATTATTCTCGCCATCTTCTATTGCTTTGGACTGATGACCTCCCCCTGGGTTGCCATCTGGATAGGCAACTGGCGTCACTATCTATGGATAGCTTCGCTGCCAGCTCTCGGGGTGCTCTGCTACCCGCTGCTACTCTGTGAGAGTGCTCAATGGCTGCTCACCAAACAGAGATACGATCGCGCCGTGCAAAGTCTCAAATGGGTTGCTGGGTTCAATGGGAGGCAAGTGGAGGACTGTGTGTTCGATCAATTTGTCAAACACTATCGCGAGAAGATGAACGAGCAACAGAAGATAACAAATCATGAGGACACATTCATGGGGATGTTTAGAACACCGTATCTTCGCCGCTGCACGCTGTCCTTGATGCTTAAATCGTAAGTAGTTGCAAATAGATAATGATAGATTGATATCCCATCGACTGCGTAGGGTCATCATTACTCTCACCTACGATGTGATCAACCGCAACATGGAGGGTCTGGGCACCTCCCCGTTTAAGTTATTCTCTTACACATCGATCAACTATTTACCAGCTGGTTGGACTATTCTTTTACTCCAAAATAACATCGGCCGGAAGGGAATGGCTTGCGGTGCCCTGCTGATAGGTGGTATAATCACTACGGTTACGGGCGTTCTTATTGCATTCCTAGACCCAAAGGAAAACTACATTTTGCTGGCCATTATGATCGGCCTGGGCCGCTATGGCGTGACGGTCTCCTACGATGCGGAAATCCAGTACACTGCCGAGATAATTCCAACTAGCATTAGGGGGCAAGCTCTTTCCAATATACATGTTGTGGGCCTGGCTTCCAACTCTCTAGTGTTTTATGTGATCTACTTGGCAAAGTTTTATAAGCCATTGCCATCAATTTTCGTTAGTTGTTTGATGTTCCTCGGAGCTGGTTTATGTCAGATGCTACCTGAAACTCTGAACAAGTATGTTGTTGATTTTAATTGTGGCTTTTGCGCAATCCTCAATTGTATACTTGTCTCATTTTAGAAAGCTGCCAGAAAACCTTGCCGAAGCGGAAAATTTTGCTATGAAGACGCAAAGTTTTTCTTTTCTATGGTGCAAGAAACGTGGACAAATTTCGCAGAATTCAGTTTAAAAGCGTAAATACAAATTTAAAATTTTCGCTTCGAATGTGCTGTGTAGTCAGTCATAATACCATTCGCGTAAGCAATTGAAATTGACAAAAGATCAAAGAAGACAAAAATCGGTTAAATACTTTTTAAATAATAAAAGGTAATTTACTATTTTTTTGAACATATTTTTCTTTAACATGATAGCTAATAATTTCTATAAATTGATTTATATTAAGTGTGATTGCATTGAAATAATTTTATTAATTTCTTAAAATTCACTTTACCTTAAATGAATTAATATTTCCTGCTAAGCGTTCATCCGTCTACAGTTGAATAAGTAACACTTCGCCTTTTGCACAGTGTTTTGGTTTTTCGTTAATCTCCAATCTATATATACATAAATCTATATACGTATATATAAATCTATAAGAGTCTAGCTCGCCATTGGCAAACAACGTAGGCCCAACACAGTTGAAGGCATTTTATATAATTTGATCCCGTAGCTAAAAAACAATGTTGAAAACCCTTTAAATGACACATTTTTGAATATTTGTTGATTGCCTTTATAATTAAAATATGTTTTTTCTGGCTTCGGGATTTTATGTATATACAAGTTAAGAACTATTATTCCAAATCATCCAACACTCAAACTCGCTTCAATAAATATCAACGACGGACGCAGCTGCAACCAGCGATCACAACCAAAGGCGCATGGAATATTACGAGAAGCACTTTCGTAAGCGTATTCCACTAGAAGACCACCGTGGGACTCAAGTGGACAACTGACACCACCACTAGCCTCCGTCAGCGCATTCCACTAGAGGACCAGCGTGAGACCCAAATGGGCCAGCAGCGACTTAAGCTACATAGATAAAGCGACAACGTCAAGACGCTAGCATAACTCAACAAACCGATGTTTAATAATGTCTAATAAAATACTCAAACAAACAGTTCTGTTTTTTTAATAAAATTGTAATGGAACCGTTTAATTGGCGCCCGAGCAGGAACCGGTACGTAGTTATAGACAATCGCGAGTCATGAAAAATGAATTAAAAATCCACGCCTCGAACATAATCTCGCGCGAAAGTCTAAGAGGCCAGTGTCAAAAAAAGTGCCTGTGAACCAGCCATGTTCTATCAAAAGCGCCTCAAGCAACCGCAGATACGAACACGATCAATAACAAAGGTCGAAGTGCAAAAGCAAATCGTTGTACCGATGCCAAGAGAAAAAAAAGAAAAAAATTGTAAGAAAAGAAACAAATTAAGTAAACATTAAGAAAAATCAAAACGAAACAAATCAAGGCAAAGAAAAATGAAACTTTACCAAGACAACAAAATTTATCTAAAAGAAAAAAAATTTCAAAGAAAAAAAGAGAAGAAACCATAGATTTAAGAATCAAAAGAAAAATTTTAATAATCAATTAATAAAAACAAAACATAAAAACAATTTCCAATCCCTAGCCAATATGAGGCTGGGAACAGCTAGTACCAGTTCCCAAAAAAAATGCCCAACCAAGTAACACCGTTTATTCAAGCCAACTTCTGAAGGAAACAATAGTGTCTTTAAGAAAAGAAACCCATCAAGGAGGCGATATAATCCGACAAGCAATAGGTACTGAAGGTAACGACCATCTTAACGACATCCCATTTACTTGTCAAAGATCAGGGGAGGAACAGGAAAAAGTTCCCGAAATAACACGTCTAATTAGAGATTTCTCAGGAGACCGAACAGCATGCGGTTCTTGGAAAAAAATGTAGACAGAATAATGACAATTTATAATGGCCTGGTAGAGACATATAAGTACTACTATAAATGGAGAAACAGATGCAGTACTCGAATCCCATAACACTCCCATGAACTGAAAGGCCATTTCCAAGTGCCTTACTGAACATTACGCTAATAGGAGAGACTTAAAAATTCTCGAATGTCAAATGTTTTCCTTAACTCAAGGATGTCTGTCTGTGCAAGAATTCTATCAAATAGTATACCAACAACTCTCTCTGATGATCAAATAAGCGTGCAAGAAGACGCACCTGAGGTAGTTAGAGCTCTGACGAACAATTATCGAGGGAAAGCTTTGGATACGTTCGTGCGAGATCTAAACGGAAACTTACCAGGACTCCTAACAATCAAAGAGATCTTAGTAAAGCCTTGCACCTGTGCAACTTAGTGGACAATCAAGAGCACAGAAACCCTTTTGTACCTATATTAAAACAACGAACCACCCTTACCACCCTAAAGCTATATTCCTGTACGTCAGTTAAGTAAGCCGCCACAATCCACTACCTCCAGACAATGGAGAAATTTTGATCCTAAGCTATACTATACCCCCGACCAAGTACGACTTATCAGATGACACAACAACCTAAACAGTTTCCTCAAACTCCACAATATACATTGCCACAACAATTTTTCAGTCCTAAGCAGACATATCAAGCGCCTCCGCACCCTTTCTTCCCAAAACCGGAGCCAAAACCTGTACCAATAGATAGATAGAGATAGATAACTCCCTCAGAAGCAGAAATATCAATTACATGAACAAACCACGCACAAATAATTTGGCGGGCAAACACCCCCTAGGCGAAGTAATGATAGCTTTCGGTATGCCTATATTAGTTGTTATGGACATCGAAAGAGCTTTGAATTCCGCATCCATCAAATTTTTATTGGAAAACCAATTAAAGGCAAAAGTCTACACGACACTGCCATACAACTCAACCAGTAACGGACAAGTTGAAAGATTTCATTCAACGCTCACCGAAATAATGAGATGTGTCAAAAAGGATGACGGAATATCGAATTTTGAAGACCTAATATTTAAATCTATTCAATTATACAACCAATCCATACATTCCACGGTGAATGCAAAACCAATAGACATATTTTTCGGAACCCGAAACCCCAGTAACCTCCAAGAACTAGAAGAAAATAGAAACAAGGTCAGAGATAAATTAGAAAATAAACAAGTTAATGACTTAGAATACCATAAATAGCAAGAAAAAAAATAATAAAACAGTACGTAAAAGGAGACAATGTATATCGTAAAATTGAAAAAAGACTGCGTTCAAAACTAACCCCAAAATATAAAAAAGAGATTATCGAAGAAAATATAAATATCACCATAAAAATACAAAGTGGCAGATAATTCGCAAAAATAATCGAAAAACATGATATTTACAAATTTTTCTTACCAACATGTGTCGGTTGACCGGCTCGCCGGATCACTATGATTACGAGATTATAGTTTCAAAGAAAGACGAGCACGTGGAAAGTAATAAAAGACAACTTATAATAAAAACAATCATAAGTTAAAGAATAAATGAACTAACCGGAAGAACAAATAAAATATTAAAAGAAACTATAGATAAGAAAAACGGCCAAGATGAAATTGTCACACTACTAAAATTTAAAATACAAATTTTTGTTTTTGCCCGTACATTGGGCAAAAACAAATACAATAAATTCAATCATTTTGTCTGAAATGAAAATAGAAAAAATCGCATACTTGTTAGGACAAGAAAAATTTTCATAAGTCCAGAAGAACTGTAAAAATTTGCAAAAATTAAAATTGCTCCAAATGGTAAAAAAATATTGTATGTCATTTATTATTCAATTACCATCAAACGCAATGTGTACAACTTTGTTATTAGTACCAATAAAAAGAGACAAACACATAAATAAGTTAAAATTCAGCAACATAATCAAATGTAAGCAACAAAATTGCGAAACACATAATGACAAAAGTATCTGTACAAAAACTAAGTTAAAAGATCTAACCAACGATACCTGCATAACACGCGTCCTCAAAAGCAAAGCAGCCGATTGCCAACTGACAAACAGTCAACATATTCACCGGAACGATCCTGCTCACCGACTTCAATGGCAAAATATAAATCGACGAAGAGCCTAAGGTGAACATTTCTCATCCAGTTCGAAAATTTTACAGTCAGGGTTGGAGAAGACTTATACTTATCAAAGGTCATGACATTTGCAAAAGTAACAACACCATTAGTCCAAATAATAGAGGGAAAGTCAATAGTCGAGGAACTACTGTCACTACAAATGTTAAAGGAAATAAATATTAACAATCAAAACCCTTAGAAGCAGCAGTTCAACTACAACAAATGTGAACTAAGTACTCTCAGCCACACTTTTCGTCTTATTGATGGCCACAGTCATCCACTAGATCAAACAAAAAAATATTCCACAACGGATCACCGGAGAAGCTAACAGACAGGAAGACAATTCCCCGGAGCAGAATCAAATAATACAAACAAGATTCTTTATCGCGTCCGAGGACGTCCGCATTTAAAGGGGGAGGCGCTGAGAACTATTATTCCAAATCATCTATATACTCAAACTCGCTGCAATAAATGTCATTTGGATATTGGACGGACTCAACCAGCGATCACAACCAAAGGCGCATGGAATATTACGAGAAGCACTTTCGTCAGCGTATTCAGAGTGGGTGTAGCCATCCAAAACTTATCGATATCTTAGGGGAGTTCCCAGTGGGCGTGGACTGAATTACCAGCAAGATACTTTCCAAGGTTGATGACTCTATCTTTCAAATTGTGAGAGATAGATGGCTTTATTCATTTGCGATTATGTTTTTTTTCGGTTCTCTAGCCTCCTAGCGGACATAGCACCCCTGATGCGGGCACAGACCACTGTATATTCCAAGTTTCAGGTCTCTATCTCAAAGGGTGACTAAATAAAGTTGCGTTCATAAAGAAGGACAGACGAACAGGCAGCATCACGGACATTGCACAAAACCAATATATTAAATAGTAAATTTCTAACTCCCAAAAAACACAAAAGGGTATTAGATGGACATGGCCAAATCGACTCGGCTGTTGATCCTGATCAAGAATACATACATTTTAAGGGGTCGGGCAGGTTTCCTTCGGCCTTAAATCAATTTGCACAACTTCATTCTTCACAACTTATCAGCTTTTGACCCATTTTCAATTAATTCAGAGTGTAAAAAACCCCCGGATCGCGAAAATCACATGAACATTTTTGCCTAACTTATATAAATATATTAGTGAGGAAAAATTGCTTACCTGCCTAATAAATTACTAATAACGAAATAACTATGCACAATTTACGAGACTCGATACGTTTACTTAACAAATTCCTCATGTGACTCTCAATAACAACAATAAAAAATAAATAGGCTCTAAAAGACACGTTAAGATACGTTGCGTATATTTGTTTGATCATGATCTGCATATAAAATACGAGAAGTTACATTATACATTTGAAGTATAGATCGACCGATTATATAGATCGACCCGGTTGTTGAATCAAGAGTAAATATACTTTAAGGGGTAGCGATGCTCCCTTCTCCCTGTAACATACTGCAAGTTCAACTAATGTTACATTAAAATGAATATACCCATATTAAATGTGCTCAGGGTATTCTAATTGACAGCAATTCCATGTTATGACCAGAGCATTTGAACATTTATATATATATATGTATATTGCATTTACATTTTGCATATTTAAGTACTATGAATCAATTTTTGAGGAATATTTTGTTAGTTTCTTTACAAAACAAGCATTTCAATTGGGAACTTCGTTGGAAAAAGCGATTTGACATACATATTTTCTTTCTGCCAAACTCCACAATAGTGGTAAATATGCTATACTGAAGAAGTCTGCTCAATATAATTTCAGAATCACTTACCAAGTTGATATAGTCAAATCCAAGCCTAACCGTAGGTCTGTCTTTCAGTTTCTATGAGAACTAGTCACTTAGTTCAAAGCCTTTCTGATGAAACTTGGAACGTATCTGGATGGGATTACTAAAAATTGATTGTTTTCCATGTTATGTTATACAAAAATTATCAGCATCGGACTAGTATATCATTCGGTTTCAAATGTTTTTAACATATATCAGTTTTCTGAGATGCGCAAGTTGGCTCTGGTCTGCATGGGTGTCTAATCTTCGACGATCTGCGTCCTCGATTAATTTACCTTTTGATATTTTTCTGATTTTAATTGCGCCAATTTTAACTTACCTTAAATAAAGATTTTATCATTTTTATTTTATTCTTCTTTTGACTAAGGAATCAAATCCCAAGCCTATATATTTGAATCGCAGTATATATTAAAATAATATTAAAATAAACAAAAAAAACACATTGTATTTTTGATTATTTCCACACATATATTAATTATTATTATTATTTTATTTATATGTCGCGCTCTTGTTATGATAAAATTGCGCAGTGTCGTAAAACCAGCAAATCGAAGGACACCACCAGCAATATGAATACTACTTTGATCGTCTCGGCGGAGTAATATTAATATACCTGCACAGCAAGATTTAATCGACAGAATAATAAGTAATTTTTAGCGGTCTTCGGGAGAAGATATGTCAAGCATTGTTTAGTGGGCGTGGTCAAAATTGTATTTCCTAGTTTTCTATGGGTGTTACTAGCAATTTAACTTTCGAACTCTAGCTCTAAATTCTGTGAGATATATGGTTTTATCGATTTACACTAACAGGTGTGTGTTTGCGGAGATCTTGGCTTTACCGATATGCGGCTATCGATCTTAATTGATTTCCTGCCTCCTAGTGAACGTAGCACCTAAATTTTGACACTTTTATGACCCGGGCACAAGCCATTATATGTGGCAAGTTTAATGTCGTTATCTCTAAGAATGCCGAAAAAAGTTGCAAAGTACAAAAAGAGACTTTCAGTTCAAATTTTAGCCTAGTAGTTCCAGTCGTTCAGACAATATATATACTATTGATGGAATCTTATTTAACAAGCATTTTATTTATAATGACAAAAACATTATATTTATGAGTTAAGCTGCTGCATTTTTGCAAGTCATCTGTTTACGTTTATACGTTTAAGCTAGATGATAGCCCAGAGCGAAACAAACAAAACAAAGCAAAACAAATAAGTATGACTGAGAATGTTCGACTACAACACGCCCTGTAAGAAGCTACGAAATACCGAAACATTCAATATATTAAATTTAGTTTATTCAAAATAAGTTTTTATTAATTAGTTATTTGATAGTTACCACCTAAATATGTACACAAATGCTTATATTTTTTTTCGATTATATTGCAATATACAAAAAGAATATGTTTCAATTCCATGAAAAATGCGTAGTGTCAGAATACATACTTACTATATGGTTGTATAATTTAGTCTAGTACAAATTTAAGTCAAAGTAGAAGAGGCTTAATCTCAAATAAGATCTTAACATGATTGGAAATATTTACGATCAAGGTAAGTAGGTAAATTCGACATTCGTTCAAATTGCAATTGAATCTGTGCGAGGCTGTGTATAATTTTAAATTTAATGCTATAAATTGTGAAAATTTGAATTGTAAAATATAACATCTCACCAGTACTTAATTTAGAGTTCCCTGGAAAATTTGTGTACACTCGCAAAAGGGTATTTTAATTTTTCGGGCAGCGTGTAAGACATTAAATAAGACGTTTCGACCCCATAAATTATATATTTTCTCCATCAGCTTGAAATATGATAAATTGTGCATAAATTGTGTTTACTTATGTGCGTTTAGCTGGGTAAATGGGTAAAACTGGGTAATGGGTAAAACGGCTATAACGGTTTTGCGCAATTGAATGTAACAGGTATATTCGCCTTCGTGATTAGGATCAACAGCCGAGTCGATATAGCCATATCCGTCCGCCTGTATGAATACTCGGATCTCAGAGACCATAAAAGCTAGAAAATTTATTCTAACGATAACTGCCTCCGTTTCGTAAGTATCGTTACAATCGTTTTCCGATAGCAATGAATTTCACAATTTTTATCAACTGCTTAAATTTGAATACACAATTGTCTGTATGCATTGATATGCGCGTGCATGTGTGAGAAAAGGACGACACACATATTCGATGCGAGCGTAATTACGATTGCGTGTTCTCATATGCATACATATATCTATGTATGTATACATACATATATCTATATATGTATATATACGTGCGTATGTATGCGCTTGTCGCATGTGATTTCAGATCGGCCTGATTTTATTAGAATAAATTCTATGAGTATACTTAACATCTGTGTTCAGGGTATATCATAGACGAACTCACTCGACAACATTGTTCTTACTTGTTTTTGCCAAGCATTTTTCCATTGATTGCTTTCGGGCAAAAATTAGGCGAAAAAACTTAAAGTGCACGCAAAAAAGTATATAAAGCAAGATAATTATTATGCAATTAAAAAAATGTGTCACAAATTTTAGAGAACTTTTATAAATTATTCGTAAAAAAAAGTCATCCAATTTTTTTGCACAACATTTTTCGGTATCGGTGCACGTGAAATCGATCACAGAACGTCAACATTTGGATTATTCTAGGAGATAAAGGTAGAACTCGTTATTAAAAAAAAAAACCAATTACAATTCCAGAAATAGGCGCACGACAGTTTTGTCACTAAATTCGCAACTAGACGCCCAACGACACGCAGGCTCAAAACTCACGGCTACGTCACGCAGACAAAAAACAAAAGCTATATTGTAATAACTGTAAGCGGATCGAATTGCATGCAAAATCATTAAGCACGGCAATCGCATCGCTCAAAATCTATATTTGTCTTCCAGAAACACAACGGCTATATATATATAGACACACACATATTATATGCATACGATTGCATTTGTTTTCGGCTGACAATAACAATCAGCGCACTGGCGACATTTCCAACTTGACTTCGGTGTGCTGCGGTTCGCATTATAAGTGTTCTGCTCTAGTCGAAATATAAAATCATCACAATCGCATCTGTTGGTGGCTGTCCCAAGCGCTGGTTCAAAACACTCGGGCTTCAGCTGTTTTATGGTCATTTGGAAAAAGCTGTTCCCTATCGTAATGTTTTGTGCGGGCTACTGAGTGGTGCAATCAGCTAAAGAAAGCATTTCATATTGGAAGTTAACTCAGTGAAACTTTTTGCTCAGTATTGTGAATGAGGAAATAAATCAAAATTAAGAAACTATAAGAGTTCATCATAAATAGTACTCCGAACTTAGGCTTTCGGCATTGTTCACTTCGTAATTTCAATATTTACGTAGTTTTGTGGTAAATATATATATATACTTCGATAAAATATAGTGTCGTTTAACTAGTAATACATTAGAAATTTACTAATATATGAAAATAATGACAGTGAAATTTCGATGATAATAAGATTATTAAATTAAATATGACTCCAATGCAAGTTGCCCATATATTCAAAACTTTTGGTTATCCTTAACGGCTTCTTTTTACGGTATTAAAAATAATTTGATATTCAATTTAAGCTGATTCTCGATTGCCTGCTGAAATGTAACCCTAACACTTTATTGGGTTATAAAATCGGATTTCAGCTCGTTTTTATACCTAACTCATAAAAAATAAACACCAGAAATTTTCGCATGTAGCTGAGAGATCGATATCAGAGGCAGTTAAAAATCTTTTTTTATATACAATACGCAGATTGAGTCAAAATAATATAATTAAAAATTGTAACGCATCTACTCTCGACAAAGGAATTCTCATTCCCTTTTTAATACTCTGACACCGAAGATATTATAGCATATTGGTTTTATGCAATGTCCGCCCTGCTTTCTGGCCGACTGTGCGTCTGTATAAACACAACTTTTTTCGAAACCTTAGAGATACAGACTTGTATCTTGCAACATATAATGGTTTGTTCCCGGTTTGGTTTGTAGGTTGTTGGCAATGTCCATTAAATATACCATGCCCACCTCGGCTACCCCCAAGCACCCACCCATAAAAGTTTGAAATTTCTATATATCCCGCAGTTTTTGTGTTAGTGCCGTCAAACATGATACGCAAGTTACTGGAAGCCGCCCTTAAGAACCGATATATAATTTGTATGGCGACGCCTACACCTTCGCCCATAATCTCCAAAGCCGATATTGCGAAAGGTGTGTGTCGATCAATCCACATATCTCCTACAATTTTAAAAGTAGAGTCACCAAACTTGATTGGCACATACATATTGAATTCACGCCCACATCTGCCGCCTCATGGACTTCGGCCCTAGAAATCTGAAATGCGCATGTCTACCACAATTATACAATTATTTATATTACTGGTAACTCCCCTAAGATTGGATGGCATGCCCACTCTGCCTTCCTAAACCGATACACCTGTTAGTGTTAGATATATACATTGAAGGTCGCTAAAATGTGTTAGATATATACATTGAAGGTCGCTAAAATGTATATATCTAACACAATTTGAAAGCTGGAATCACACAATTAGTTAGGTACATTGCTAGTAACACCCTTCAAAATCCTGAAAATGAACTATTGAACCACGCCCTCTCTCATCCTTAATATTCTCAAAAACCGATGTGCCTTGCAATCTAAGGGCGACCATTATAAAGGCAAGCTTGGAGGATTCCTAGCTACACGCGCCCTTTTATGTGGCACCTGATATCAGGTGGTATAACTTATTTGCATCAGAGTATTTCGTAGTCGGCTATGCCCGACAGCCTCATTCTTACTTGCTGTACATATTATTAATAAAAATATATTATTGCAAAAAATTAACACAATTCCTAAATTATGATGGTAATAAAAAGTAATTGAACAAGTGGATATATGTAAATTCTATCTTCGCAATAGATTACATCAAGTACACACACTAGAAGAAACTGTCAGACTTTTATTATATAATTATTTTTCATGAAGCTGAGTCGTGCCGGAAATCAAAAACGCTAATTGGCGTCCAAGCCAATAATTAAGTGAATTCATCGCTACGCGAAAAATTTAATTTCAGATTTAATGAAGTGAGTTGCGATGCATGTGCCACAAGTGCAACAACAACCAGGAGCAAGATTTGGCAAATCTTGAGCTTATCAAAGAGAACTGAACGTAATCCAAGGGAGTAATAGAAAGTTTCCGCTGTGTATGTGAATGCAGTTTGTGAGGGAGCAAACAGGTATAATGCTGGAAGTGGACAAGATGTTGGAGAAATGCGGCGACTTCAGTCGGTTGCAGGTGCTCATGATGCTGCTCTTCAGTTTGATAAATGTGCTCGCATCTACGCATTACTATTCCCAAACGATTATTAGTTTCGTGCCAAAGTATTGGTATGTTTAAGTGTATCTATACGCATACTTAATGAACAATTATCATTCATACGCACAGGTGCGCCGATAACTGGGACCCTGAATCCGGGGTACCAGACACAACTAGCTGCTTGCCACAGGGCAACAATGCAACCGATTCACAGACATGCTATAGTTACAACTATGAGCTCTACTTGGGCTACCACAGCTTCACCCACGAAATGAACTGGATATGCGATGAGGCGTGGAAGCTCACCCTCGGCCAATCTATGTTCTTTGTGGGATCCGTGGTGGGCACTCTGGTGTTGGGCTATTTAGCGGATATAGTGGGTCGACTGCCCATCCTCATTTTGTCCAACCTCATTGCGATGCTGGGCAACATATTGACAATATTTGGCACGAATCTGACACTTTTTTGTTTATTTCGACTCATCTCCGGCTTTGCCACGGACAGCAACTTCCTCATGATGTACATATTGGGTGAGCAGGGTATGAAATTAGTTATAAATTATTAAGTTGTAGTATTTATTTCTTGCAGTTATGGAATACATGCGACCCTCGCTGCGAACTCTTGGCCTGAGCATCTGTATCGGCATCTTCTACTGCTTGGGCTCGATGGTTGTGCCCTGGATAGCAGTGCTAGTGGGCAGCTGGCGTGGCTTTCTACTAGTCACCTCACTGCCATTCGCTTTAGTGCCGTTGTTCTACTTCATTGTGCCGGAGAGTGTGCAGTGGCTGATCTCCAAGCAGAAATATGACCGGGCAGTGGCCTGCTTGCGGCGTATGGCCAAAATCAATGGCCGCCAACTGGATGAAAGCGACTATGTGCAATTCGTGGAACAGTGCAAACTGCGTCAGCTGACCCCAAAGACAACGCCAAACATGCTGGACCTCTTCAAAACGCCACGTCTACGCCGCAACACTCTCATATTGTTCTTCAAATCGTGAGTAGCTATCAGAGTCTCGGTTGGTTGACTAATTCACTTAAATCTGTATTTATCTGCTCACCGCTCACCAACGCAGCATGGTCATTACCCTCTGCTATGATGCCGTCTCGCGGAATGTGCAAGGCCTTGGCATTTCGCCATTCATTATGTTCTCGTTGAGCGCAACCACAATTTTTCCCGCCTGCTTGCTGCTCATTGCTCTCCAAGATCGCATCGGACGCAAGGCAATGGCTTCCATGTCGCTGCTCCTCAGTGGCATTTTCATTTCGGTAACCGGCGGTGTTCTTTATGCCTCTACTGCCGCCACCGATCGAAGTAAGTCAAAGCTGAATCATCGTTTACTTATGATATTTTGGCAAACGTGATTTAATGCAAGAATTAAATATTTTTTAGCTTTAACAAGTTTTAGTTCATAATTTCATATGAACACATTTTAATAAATTGTTCTAGGGTAAAGTGCCATCACTGGTGATTTATGAAAGCATTATCTGTATTTTTGGAAATATATAGTCTTATGACTCTATTATTAAATGCAAGTGAACATGAGCCTCTAAATTTGATGTATCTAAATAATTGACCAAATTAAACCCACAATGGTCCTCATTTAAAGTTATGCGTACGTGTACAATTAAAATGATAATAAATGACTAGTTAATGAGTTTGAGTCAAAGTGCTCCTCCTAAGGCAGATACTGTGAAAAGAGGGAATTCTGTAGATTCAAAATATACTCATAAAGCCAGAGTCGAAAAGCGATTCAAGAAAAATAGGCAAAAGAGTGTTCCTGTATTCAAAAATTATAGATGTTTGTAGGCCGGATGGTTTTCTTTTTGTTCCAGCTATTATACATATTTAAAATTATTGTATAGGACATCCTCATTCTCAAATGAAAATGGTTTTCTTATTGGACTCTTAGGAAGCAGTCTTATTAATTATAAATGTTTACATTTTTATCCACATATTTATACATTTGAAGTGAATCTAACTAACAGTGTACATTTTGCGCAGCTACAACATTACTAGTGACACTATCAGTGATCGGTCGCTTTGGTGTCACGGTCGCCTACAACTCGGCAGCTCAATATGCAACGGAGCTGATTCCCACTTGTGTGCGGGGACAGGGCGTGGCTGCTGTGCATGTGATGGGCTATGCATTCACATTCTTCAGCGCCTATATCCTGTTCATGCGAACCATTTTCTCGCCACTACCGGAAATCGTTCTTGGCGTGCTGTCCTTACTGGGCGCCTGCCTGTGCCTGCTGCTGCCGGAGACCCTGAATCGCACGCTGCCTGCTTCATTAGAGGACGGCGAGAACTTTGGCAGGAACGATAACTGGTACATATTTAGCTTCATGGAGAAGCGCACGAGATCGAGGGCACGTCTCGCCCCGGGAAATGGCCAGTCGATTTCCACTTCGAATAATTCCTCCATTTATTTTTAAGGCAGGATATTATAAACAATTTAATTTTATAGTTATTGTAATACTTTTAAGCTCTAACTTAAAATAAGTTGCGTCAATTAGAAACACTTTTGCTAAGTAATTAAAATTATTCCAAGTCCAAGACAATATAGCGTACATATCAAATGATGCCCACCATCAACAACAATCGTCGTTAAGAGCAATTAGAAATGATTTAAGTTGTTGTAGTTTGAATTTGTTGAAATTGATAACCTGGTTATTGTTAATTGTTGCGCTACCAACGATTTGCTTTACTTATACTTAATAAATCATAGCTGGTTTTAATAACGTTCTAATGTTTGTGATACACGCAAAGCGTCGAATCAAAAATATAAATAATTAAATACATTTTAAAGCTTGCTTTCTGATATCTCAAAATGTTATTTACATTACCCAAACAATTTGAGTTCCTTTAGTCGTTTGAAAGTCGACGAATAGAGAAAAATGTATTTTGCACTAAAAGAATTGCAGCAAAATTTAATTTATTTGCTTTAGTATTCTAAAGTCATATAATAAAGCGTAAAAACATCAACACATTATTTTGTAGCAGGCTAGACGCTTGAATCGTTTTTTATTTTTAGTTTTCTTAATAACGTTTATCATAAGATTGAAATATGAATGGATTCAAAAGATAAGAATGTATAATGAATTGACAAAAGAGCTTGCATCAGAAATACCCTATATCCAGATGGAAATGACTTAAGGCATTTCAATCATGACAATATAAAATATTTTCCAACATCAATTAGCTTAAAGAAACCTGGAGGTTGTGTGTTGTACACTTTACGAATGAAAAAATACAATGCAAAAAAAAACAAAATATTTTAAATTAGCATTTAACTTCATCATAATTGTTTTATTTAATTTTTTTTTAATTTGCAATTGCATTTTTGAGTCAAGTATTCGAGACACAACGATTGTTGAATGAATAAAGAATGTATTTGCTTGACTGTTTCAATATGCGACGTAGATGTGTTGCAATGCTACCAAAATTTTAAATATATGCTCTGAAGTCTTTGAAAAAATACCGTATTAAATGAATCTTAACTTAATCAGCTAATCACTTAACAGCGTCTGATGATCTCTTATCTATATGTATACATATTACACAGCTACCGAATGATAAAACAAAAACAGTAAGCCATTCCAGATTTTTTTGCGTTGCTATTAGCATAGAAAACGCTTAGTCTTGTCAGATATTGCGGGCAATAGATGGTCTTAGAGCACGCGATGCGAGCCCGTAAGGCAGTCGTTTTTTGGCACACGATCGGCGGCCAACGAGCAATGCAGACGTTGGGAACCGCTATTCTGGTCACATAGAACACGAGAATTCTCTACACGATGGACTTCGAGAGTGTATTGGAGAAATGTGGCAGCTTTGGGCGCTACCAATTCGTATTGCTGGCTCTCTATGGCTATACGAATATACTGTCGTCGTTTCATTATTTTTCGCAGACGATAATAAGCTTCACGCCGCCGCATAGGTAAATCCAATTTAATGCAATTTAAATTACCTGAATAATTTTAAATGTCTTTTCCAACTTTACAGATGCATGCCTGCAGTTCCGCAAGATGCTTACGCTTTTCAAAATAACTCATCGACTGGTCGCTGCAACTACATTCAGTGGGATCCGGAGCTCTCAAGGAATGAGGAATTCGAATGCCAGTCATGGCAATTTGAGAGCGAGAGTGGCTATGAAAGCATTACGACAGAGGTACGTTAACCCTAAAAGCAGGCAGCAGTTTGTGGAGTTCACAGAGTTACACTCGCTTCTCTGAATATTGTGCACAGCTTGAATGGGTTTGCGACGATACGTATAAATTGGCCGTGGGTCAATCCTTTTTCTTCGTGGGATCCGTTCTGGGCACCATATTCTTTGGCTATCTGGCGGATCGTATTGGCCGACTCAAGGCCTGCATGCTTACCACATTGACGGGTGCCTTTGGTGATTTCATCACCTCGTTTGTGCACTCCCTGCCATTTTTCTCGGCTGGCCGATTCATAGCTGGTCTATCGACGGACACTCAGTACTTTCTCATGTACATACTTGGTGAGTCTGAACAAAGAGTCTGAATGCGAGCTCCAATTGTATTCTAGCTGTTCTTGCAGTATTTGAGTACCTCAGTCCCAAACGACGCACACTGGGCCTTAATATTGTGTTGGCCGTGTTCTATTGTGTGGGTGTGATGGTCTCTCCGTGGGTGGCCATTTGGGTGGGTAGTTGGCGGAATTATTTGTGGGCTGCCTCATTGCCGGCATTGGGCGTACTCTGCTATCCGTGCCTGATCTTCGAGAGTGCCGAGTGGCTGCTGACCAAGCGACAATTTGAGCGGGCGGCGGAGTGTCTGCGTCGTATTGCCAAAATCAATGGACGCCAGGTAGAGGAAAGTGTGTTCGATGATTTTATTAAGTATTATAACGAGAAGATGAACGAGCAGCAGAAAATGTCATCCGATACATTCATGGGCATGCTGAGGACGCCTCGACTGCGTAAATTTACCATCATACTGCTCATCAAGTCGTAAGTTGAATGTGTTTAAAAATTGTTTAAGATGGAAAAGAACTTATTGCGATGTTTTTCCATCAGCATGATCATCACGGTGGCCTTTGACATACTCAGTCGCAATATGGAGGGCCTGGGCACCTCACCCTTCAAGCTCTTCTCATTCACGGGCATTACGTACCTGCCCGCCGGCCTGACCATAATCCTCTTCCAGAACTTCATCGGTCGCAAGGGCATGGCCTGTGCCTCCCTCTTTGTGGGCGCTCTGATTACGGCCGTAACTGGTTTTCTGGTGGCCAGCTTGGATCCGTCGCAGCACTCGCTTCTCTTGGCCTTAATGGTGGGCCTGGGCAGGTATGGGGGCGTTGTCGCCTACGATGCGGAGGCTCAATATGCCGCCGAAATTATACCCACCAGTGTACGGGGGCGTGGCATTTCCAATATACACGTAGTGGGCTATGCATTTGGCTTCTTCAGCTCATACATAATATTCCTGGGCACCTTGTATAAGCCGCTGCCGTCGCTTTTCATCAGTCTGCTGATGTTCATTGGTGCTGCCTTGTGCCTGACTCTGCCGGAAACATTGAAAATGTAAGTGAAAATTAGCCATTATTCTTCAAATCATTTATTTTAGTGATTCATTTAGGAAACTGCCCCAAACATTGGCGGATGGCGAGAATTTTGGTAAAGGCGAAAACTGGTATTACTTCCCCTGCTTTGGCCAAAGGAGCAAACTGACCGAGGAGACGGTTGTGTCTCTTGCGTCCATAGAAAATACTTGTAAAACACATATAAAAGAAAATCTCTGAAAATAAAGTTCTTTAACTTATTGTATTCATCGTATTTATTATATTTGCGAATTCATCATACGAATACAAACGGCACACCCACTATATTCAGTTTTGCTTAGAGTGGCGTGATATCTTTGTTTAATATGCTGATAATAAAAATGCCGTTATTAAAGTTAAATAGGGCAATAAATGTATAAATTGTCGGTAATTCCATTACAGAAGCCATGCAGTAAGGTTAATAATTATCATGTCGATTCGGATTTAAATATGTGGAATGTTCGCATATTGACTGAATTTCGCAATTTCAATACAATTGTAATACAATTGCCAAACAGGTGCATAACGCATACATATATTTATACATATATAATAGACTAGGCCGTACTATAAAGGTGTCAGGCACCGGATAAGCTCAGCGATAATTCATATGCAATGTTTACTGTACAGGCGTGACTTACAGCAATTGCCGCCACTAACTCCAGTATAAATCTTAGACTAATCACACTTGCGACTGCCAAAAATTCTAAGACCATCAACAAAGGCACGTTCGTCACTTGATCGGTCGAGTTAAATGCCTGATAAGAACAACGGAGTAAAATACGCCTTTCGAAAAATGCCCTTTCGAAATTGGGAATGCACCATATTATTTAAGTTTGTGGCAAGTGTTTGTGCAACAGTTTCATCGCTATAAACATAATGCAGAAGCGCGATCTATTAATATGGATTACCAGATTACCAGATTACCATAATAGTTAATTCTTGTTTGCAGATATAATTCAAAGAATATTAAAGGAGCAGTGTCAACAAATATGAATGCCACCTGAATTGATAATTGTTTGTTGGTCACGTAAAGAAGACAATTATAAGCAGGCAGTCACTGACTCTTTGGCGCTACGAATACAATGTTTGCGAAAGGCTCAACGTATTAGAACCCCACAGAGATAGTCAAACTTAAATTTTATCACTAATTTCACACTTTAATCTGAGGAGACGCCTTATGGCAACTATATAAGGCTGACACTCAACATCTGAAGAACAACACTTGGAAGCCTGCTTCGCCCCGAGCATGTTGTTAACGGGGAGCTGTGAAGTCTTCGTTCTTAGCCCGTAACCTGCAGTTTAAAGTACCCAGTGATTTCATTATACAAAGTATATTAAGTAAATAAAGATCACTGAAAGTAGCTAGGGACATAATTAAATATGGATTTCGACCGAGTGCTTGAGAAGTGCGGCAGCTTTAACCGCTTCCAATTTGTCCTCTTGATATTGTACGGCTATACGAATATTCTCAGCTCGTTGCATTATTTCTCGCAGACACTCATCACGTTTACGCCGGAACATTGGTCAGTACTTGAAGACTTATGCTTATGAATGTCACGTTTGCTAATTAATTACTCGAAACTTGGTCGGTACAGGTGCTCCCATGATGATCTTCATGGCCTCAGTGCGGAATCGATCCGCTCGATTTATTCAAATATAAGTCAACCCGCCTGCACACAGCTCGATGGCGTCATCAATGGAACCGGCATTGCGTCCGATAGAGAAACTTGCCAGGATTGGATTTTCGAACGCGAAAGCG
Source organism: Drosophila sordidapex (assembly GCA_035043295.1). NCBI lineage: Eukaryota > Metazoa > Arthropoda > Insecta > Diptera > Drosophilidae > Drosophila > Drosophila sordidapex. Next base: position 753,302 of record JAWNNA010001332.1, read on the forward strand.
GCTACGAGAGCCTCACGACTGAGCTGAGGTGGGTCTGTGACAAATCCCATCAGCCGGCCGCGGGCCAATCCTTCTTCTTTGTAGGCTCTGTGGTGGGCACCATCAGCTTTGGCTATCTATCGGACCGCATTGGCCGGTTGCCTACCTTGGTAATGACAACATTAGCTGGTGCATCCGGTGATTTTATGACCTCCTTCGTGCACACCTTACCATGGTTTGCATTCTCGCGCTTTGTCTCAGGTCTCTCCACCGACACTATGTACTATTTGGTGTACATTCTGGGTGAGTAATCGAAAGCATCTATACGTCGACCTAATATCTTTAATCTTTACAAATGTTTCATTATTCACTTGGCATTCATCCAATTTCACATATCAGTGTTCGAGTACCTGAGTCCAAAACGTCGAACCTTTGGCCTCAACATTATTCTCGCCATCTTCTATTGCTTTGGACTGATGACCTCCCCCTGGGTCGCCATCTGGATAGGCAACTGGCGTCACTATCTGTGGATAGCTTCGCTGCCAGCTCTCGGCGTGCTCTGCTACCCGCTGCTACTCTGTGAGAGTGCTCAGTGGCTGCTCACCAAACAGAGATACGATCGCGCCGTGCAAAGTCTGAAATGGGTGGCCAGGTTCAATGGGAGGCAAGTGGAGGACTCTGTGTTCGATGAGTTTGTCAAACACTATCGCGAGAAGATGAACGAGCAACAGAAGCTAACAAATCATGAGGACACATTCATGGGAATGTTTAGAACACCGCGATTGCGTCGTTTCACGCTGACCCTGCTGCTTAAATCGTGAGCATAGCTAGTTAATCGTTGATGGATTGTCGTATGATATTTATTCCATTCAGGGTCATCATTACACTCTCTTACGATGTCATCAACCGCAATATGGAGGGTCTGGGCTCCTCTCCATTCAAGCTATTCTCTTACACATCGATCAACTATTTGCCTGCAGGCTGCACAATTCTCTTGCTCCAAAACATTATCGGTCGGAAGGGAATGGCCTGTGGTGCATTGCTAGTGGGCGGAATTATAACCACAGTAACGGGTTTCATTATTGCCTTTATGGATCCGAAAGAGAACGCCATTCTGCTGGCCGTTATGATCGGTTTGGGTCGCTACGGATCCACGGTCTCCTATGATGCGGAAATCCAATACGCTGCCGAGATAATTCCAACCAGTGTCAGGGGGCGGGCCGTGTCCAATATACATGTCGTTGGCTTGGCCTCCAGCTCGCTGGCCTTCTATGTGATTTACTTGGCCCGGTTTTATAAGCCACTGCCATCAATTTTCATAAGTATTCTGATGTTCATTGGTGCTGGCTTATGCCTGACGCTCCCCGAAACTCTGCACAAGTAAGTCACAATATTCATGGAGAGCTAGAATCAGTTAATATTTTGCTTTTATCTAGAAAATTACCTGAGAATTTGGCCGATGGTGAGAAATTCGCCATGAACGAGGGTTACTTCTACTTTCCGTGCTTTAAAAAGCATCGCGAAAGCTCCCCCCAGTGCACCGAAGAGAAGTCAGAGGCTTAGTATTAGGCTTATGCTGACTTGATGATTAGCCTGAATCTGATATAGATAACAAATAACCTGAAGATGAGCTTAACGTGAAGTTAGTTCCTGTAACAGAATGGTCTGATAAGTATTACTCATGTAAAGGATGCATAGTAATAGAGATGTAGCTGTTAAATTAAACAATACGTATTCCATTTATACTATTCCTATTGTACTTAAACTGAACTGAGAAAACCCTATGCCCTCTTCTCTTTTAAACTTAACGTAAATAAATAAATATTTGATTTTAATATGACAATAAGAAATTAATTTATTTGTTATAGTGAGATGACTTTATCCGCATTTTAAGGGAGTTACATGTCAAACTTGGTGACTGTAGCCTTAAAATTGTGAGATAAATGTTCCGATACGAACACCATTAGATATAGAGACTTTTTCCACTACGTGCTCATCATTGTTTCATCGATCTGCAAAGAGAGTTACCAGTAATCTTTTTGTTTTTTTATTGTAGAAAATTAATTTAATATTGATCAACCTACTGAAAGGTTATAAAATATTGTTTTGAAGATTGTAAACATAACATTTCCTGTCCAGATACATACCCAGGTAGCGAGGTATGATCGTGTTGTTGAGTCGGACGGTTGGACAGTTACCACTCCTAAGCGCAAACACAGTGTCATCTGCGTATGTGGCAAGCAGCGTGTTTCTGGCTACCGGAATCGGCAAGTCCGCGGTGCACAATGTGTACAAGGCAGGTCCGAGGACACTACCCTGCGGTACACCCGCTCCGATGCGGCGGATGTTTAATCGCCCGCCCCTAACTTCAACCATAAAAGAACGGCCAAGCAGGTAGGACCTGAGCAGTAAATACTGCGCCGATGGTAGTAGGGACTTAAGCTTAAAAAGCAGGCCATCATGCTATAGGCGATCAAACGCTTGCTGGATATCCAGGAAGACAGCAGAGCTGTACTGCTTATTTTCCAAAGCCTCGAGGACATGCTGTACTACTCGATGAACTTGCTCTGGTGTACCATGGTGATGCCTAAAGCCAAACTGATGATCAGAAATGGCACTCTGGAAGCCACTTATTATTATTATTATAATTGGGGGAAAAAGCTAGCACTGAGACCTATTGTGCCCCTTATTGAGCCTACAGCTCTTCCATCAATCCCAACTCCTGCACGAATGCTAGAACCTTTGTTGGGTTGAGCGTTAACAACAGCAGGTGAGAAAGCAGCCAGCCAAACAGCAGCAGCAGTCTTCCAACTTGGAGAACATGCGCAATGCCAATCTGACATATAGTCAAGTTGCTCGGGGTGTAACTGCCCCTGTTCAAGCGCGCAATCCAGCAATGAGGCACCTACAGAAGTTTCAACATCAGCTCCAACTTGAGCAGCAGCAGCAGCAGAAACTTCAGCAGAAGCAGCTAAGACAGCGGCCGCCCAGACAACAGTTGCCAGGAGAGCAGCTGCACCAACAGCAGTGCCAGCACTGCAATTTTGATGTTGGGCAAGTCAATAACCCGCTTATGCAAGCCATGCAGCAAAATGCGGTTTTAATTGGTGAAATGGGAAAGAAGATGGATGCGCTATTGAGTTTGCTCCATTCGCTTGTCTCCAACAACACTAATCAGCAGTCGTTGCCCTTCGGGAATGTGCCGTTTAATAATGGTAGCGCCAATGACATCGCTGATGAATAGACATGCTGCAGACTTTTTAACAAATCATGTTGGCACTTCTGCGAATGTAGTTGATGCCACAGCCAATCAAAATGACGTCACCACATCTGTCAAGTCATTTAAAATAGTTTATTGGAATGCTGCTGGGATTCGGAATAAGATTCTGGAGCTTGAACTTTTCATGCAGCGTCACCAGGTTGATGTAATGATTGTCATTGAAACTCGTTTAGACCCTGGAAATAATTCGGACACTTCTGTAAATACTCTGGATATTGATGGTTATCATACATACATGTCTGTAAATCCACGAAGCCATAGGAGTGGTGGGGTAGCCATCCTAGTTAAGCAAGGAATTGTACACATGGCCCTGCAGCCAATTGAATATGATTCTGTGCAGTGTATGCCAGTTGCATTGATGCCTGCTCGGGACTGTGAGGAATCGCTGCTAATTGCTCCTATCTATTGTCTGCCGCAGTACAATTGGTCTGCTCACCACTTTCTCACGCTTTTCAAGCACATTGATTCTCTGTGCAAAGGTGGGAAATTCATTCTGTGTGGCGATTGGAATGCAAGGCACTCCTGGTGGGGGAATGTGCGTGCTTGTAAGCGTGGATCGGCCTTGATGGAGTGTGTGCACAAATATAAGCGGTTAAACATTCTTGCCACTGGTGGAGCTACACATTACCCGTTTGACAGGAATAAGAAGCCTTCTGCTCTGGATTTTGCAGTTTATGGTGGCCTTAATAGTAGCCGAATGAGTACATTCTCGTCGGTTGATCTGGACTCTGATCATTTGCCAGTTCATATTGATTTGGCATTTAAAGGGACAAGCATGGTTGCTCGTGGTGGATCAAGCTGCAGAATTTTGCCTAGAAATGCTAATATTGGCAAATTCCAGGCATTTCTCAACCAACGAATTTTGCTCAACACGGAGATTAATTCTGGTTTGGACATTGAGGATGCAGTTGACATTCTCAATAGAAACATTTATGAAGCTGCAAAATTTGCAACACCGTCGCAACTTCGACAAAAACAGCAGGGCAATGCATCCCGCCAGCGGTTGACGCTTGACAATGAGACGGAGAGAGTGCTGCAACTTAAGCGTCAGTACAAGCGTGAGTTCCTGGTCTTGCGTACGCCGTCTGCTAGGCAGAGATATAGACTGGTTCAAAATCGCCTTAGGAAAATGCTTAAATTGTTGAAGATTAATTACCTTAATAATCTGTTTAAACAAATTAATGTGCAAGACCGATACAAAATGCAGAAGTTATGGAGACTGACGCAAACTTTGAAGCGACAGGTGGCGCCTAACTGGCCGCTTAGGGTGCACCCTGTTGGTGGTTGTGATGCTGGTAAGCCAACCTGGACGCGGACCAATTCAGAGAAAGCCGAAGAGTTTGTTGTTCATCTTGAGCAACGCTTCAAGCCCAACTATTTAAACACAGAGAGTGATCGGAAGAAGGTTGTTGATGACCTGCAGCTTCTGCAACTGCAGCAACAGCAGAAACGGATTGCTGGTGGTGGCGGTGCGTCTGGCACCCCACTGCCCTTTCGTCCTGTGACTCTTGATGAGGTCTTGCTGGAGATTAAATCCCTGGTGTTGAAGAAATCCCCTGGAATGGATAATATTGATAATTATGTCATTAAGATGCTACCGAAAAATGCTGTGCTGTATCTGGTGTTGATATTCAACTCTATACTGAGGTTTGAGCATTTCCCGCAGCAATGGAAAAATGCTGGGATTTCGATGATTTTGAAGCCTGGCAAACCTACTGAGAGTGTCTCCTCATATCGCCCCATAAGCCTTTTGTCTGGTTTTTCGAAGCTATTCGAAAGAGTGCTTATGCGGAGGCTTTTCGAATGTGAAGATTTTGCCAATGCCGTACCGAGTCACCAGTTTGGTTTCAGGAAGGAGCACAGTGCAGAACAGCAGCTTGCTCGTGTGACACAATTCATCCTTGGAGCTTTTGAAAGGCGACAGTATTGCTCTGCTGTCTTCATTGACATCAGTGAGGCGTTTGACAGAGTGTGGCATGAGGGACTTCTGTATAAGTTGATCAGGCTGCTGCCGCCAACTTTGTATGAAGTCCTGCGCAGCTACTTGAGTAATCGTAGCTTTGTTGTCAATACGGGTGGTGTGAGGTCTAGGCCAGGCATAATCTGCGCTGGGGTACCACAGGGCAGCGTGCTTGGTCCTATCCTTTACACCATCTCCTCGTCAGACATGCCGCTCCCATCACTGATCAGAAGCGAGAATCTGTTTGGCTTCCCAAGTAATAGCAAGATGCTTTTATCAACATATGCTGATGACACCGTTGTCCTATGTGCACACAATATGGCTAATGATGCGGTCAAAGGGAATCAGTTCTACCTAGATAGATTTATGGCATGGGCTAACTATTGGTGTATTAAGATCAATGTTAGCAAGACGGCGCATGTCTTGTTCTCTAAACGTAGACCTGTTCAGGCACTGAATTTCCCAACTATTAAACTAAGTGGACAAATTGTTGAGATGCAATCCAAGCAGAGGTATCTGGGCCTGCTCTTGGATCGGAAGCTGATTCTGCACAGTCACGTTACCCAACTCTGCATCAGGCTGAAAGCCCTTAGCAAGAAGCTTGGCTGGCTACTTGGGGGATGTAGCATGCTGCATAAGAGCTGCAAAATGGTGGTGTATAAGCAGTTGATGGCCCCTGTCTGGCAGTATGCGCTTCCAATTTGGGGAGCGTTAGTGTCGAACACTGAGATGCGCCGCATTGAAACTACCCAAAACGTTATTATACGGAAAGTTGCCAAAGCCAATCGCTTCACCAGGAACCAGACTATAAGAGGCGCATATAATATTAAAACTGCTGAGGAAGTATTTCAGGCAGCCAGTGGTCGTTATGCTTCTTCATTGGGCACGCATTTGAATGTGGAGGCCCGCAGACTGCTATTTCAGCCGTTTGTGCCAGAACGCCTTGTGCGTTCTAGGTACACTCAGCAGTTGGATACGCACATCTTGCCACTTCAGCGCCAGTTCCGGGTAAGACCTTCGCTTGATGAAGTATTGCCGACACTTCTGCAAATTGAGGAAAGGGAACAAACCGCCTTGCGCGAAGCCAGGGAATTGGACAACCTCCGTCAGCTAGTCATGAAGTTTCCTGGGAGACTGAGTGAGCAGTACATTAACTCACTTCGCCGCAAGTACAGAGATGGACTTATCAGCCGAGAAAAAGTGGAAGTGATTATCTCGCGTCAGCCTGTGCAAGTCCAGAATATAATTATGCCACCACTGCGCCCCGCCCCCGCCCCCACTTGTGAGCATCGTGGCGCTCAAGAAATTCAGCAACCCCAGTGGCATAGGGAGCCGCTTCGTCTATTTGATGGCAGAAAGATTAACTCTCTACGCCGTGACCTTAGGCTTGGTCGCATCTCGCGTGAGAATCTTGAGCGGATGATTCAGGACCAGCCAGCTCATATTCAGGAATTGGTTCTGCCCTCTGAGCACACTGGTGATGTGGTGTATGTTTCAAATTCCCCTCCTACATGTCGACGTGTCCATGTGGAGGAAGTTTTGATCTTGCCTCAGCTGCCCCAACTTGGGCAGCAAGTTGCTTCGGAGTGTCAGCTACAGGCTATCCCTAGTGACGATGAGCTACAGTTAGCCAAGAATCTTGAGACTGTGCAACATGAACTTGTGCAGATTACGGATGATGATGATCTCCTTCTTGAGCAGCAGAAGTTTGAGCAAGCGGTTATTGTGCCACCCGAGCAATTACAGTGTCGACCTTTGGAGTCCACGTCTTGTCTGGATCAGCTGGCATTGCCAGTCCAGGATCAGCATCATCTGCAGATGCAGCCATTTCAAGCCGCATCCGTGAAGCGTGGGTGTAGCTCTCCACAATGTGCACAAAATAAACTGTTTGTCGTGCAATTTGGTACCACGGAAAATTGATTCTTATATAAAAAAAAATATTATTTATTATTGAATGTATACACATTAAAAACAACACACTTATACATATTTTCTTCTACATTTTACAAAAGTCCTTCATGAAATTTAGAGATATCTCATGCATGCACTGCAACAAAATGTGTAAGACATTCGTTTAGGATAAGAACCAACCCCATTGTAAATGTGTGATACACGACGTTTAGAATCGAATGCTCTGATGAGCAGGCTCTTTTTTTTATATAAAATGCTTAAACCTAAATACATATATAATATCATGCAGTCGCTTGTAAGGCGTCCGCATCGGCGCCTAACAGCGGCAGACGGTTGAAAATAACGGCAAACGTGCTGAGGAAGCGGATGGATAACGACGACCATCGCGACGCCAGCATCAATCGACCATATGTATATTGTTGAAAGAAAAAACATCAAAATTGTAAAACGCCATAAGTTGGGTGCTTTCATCTTTATTATTAATATAATGTTATATCGGAATTTTATAAATATATTTACTTGCAGTAGTTATAAATGAATGTTGAATGTTGAATTGAGTTTATGAAATAAATTGTAGAAAAATTCAACTTAAATGATTAAAATTTTGTTTGTGTATTGTTTGAGTTTTGTATTATGTGCATTTATTGTGTACGTTATTTGTTTTATGCTTAAGACATACAATGAGTACATATTCATATTGTTTTTGACACAGAAAGTTGAAACAAACACTTAAAGTGTCTTACAAATTAATTTGATTTTGACTTTATCTTAATAGCTTAGTTCCTATAGTTAGAAAATTGTAAAGTACATACATACACATATGAGCAATTTGAACGGCAAACGCAAAAATATTTTACAATGTATTTTTTTTGAATAATGGATACTTATACATATTTGCAATTTGGATTTTTCTTCAGATAAAAATGTAACTACTGTGGTGGTGTGTGTGGTTCTAATTGTAAGTTGTCCCCTCAAAATAGGGTACTTTTTTACATAACTCTACCTAGCGGGTGGGGAAACCCCAGTGTATTGGGGTCATATATTAATTTTGGTGGTTAATATATATACCTACCATCGGTCTTTGGAATTTCTGAAAAATAATGAATGGTTAGCTTATGGCAGGCAATTACTTTTTTTCTTTGACACTTGGCCAAATAAGGTGTCCGCCACTGTATATATGTATATATCATATTTTGTTTTTAATTAAAGTCAGTCCATAGTTGTGGTTTGAAAACCGTTTTCACAATATGCCATTGGTGTAATATTGATATCCGCCGAAGAGTTTTGTTGACAAGCTTTTGAGCGAGTCCTGCACAAGTTGTTCAACCTTGCGCTCCATTTCTTGCTCAGTTAAATTAATATGAAATCGTTTTCGGAGATTCTGTACTGTACCAGAACAGCCATTCTTAAAACAGGGTAAATGTGCATCTGGAAAAAGAGAGTATAAAAATACGATTTCAAAAATATTAGTTCTATGCTGAGTTATAATTGTACTTACTACTGCGCATGATTTCCACAAAGTTAATGACGCGATCCATATGCTTGCGCGCAGACATCATGCCGACAAGCAGAAGGCGATTGAACTCCCGCCAATGTATCGAGTCGATGTCGCCCATAACATCGACGAATTCATTTGTGAGCTTAAAAGGTAATTGCTCGAAACCTGGAAGAGGCAGAATGGAAATAACGTAAATTGTGCAAATGAGTTGCAATTTAAATACTTACCCAAATTTTTTGGAGATATACTTAGAATAAAGCCAAAGTCTATATGTATTATATGGCCATCCGAATGAACGAGTATATTGCCATTATGCCTATTGAAGGTGAAAAGCAAGTATGAATGTAAAAACAGCTTGACTTACCGATCCTTAACCTGTAGGAGATAGGATATTAAACAATATGCCGCACAGCTTATATATAATGTATAACATATAACATATTCAATATATATAAACAACTTACCTGACAAACGGAGACACAATGACGACGCCTTCCTGATCCTGTACCTGAAAAAAGGGGAAAATATAACCAATAGTTAAAAATATGAGTTTATTATAATTCGTAATATAAAATAAAAAAACAAATAAAAAATAAATAAATTAATAATTATACAACAAAGGAAACAATCAAAGTAATAATGAAAGTTAAATGATAATAAAATAATAAATACAAATAATATAAAAAATAAATGAAACAAACATATACGGAAAAGAAGCAAAATTAAAATAAAAGTAACAACAAGCATACATGCAAAACAAGCAAAACGAAAATATATTAAATGAAAATAAATACACGCATACATGCAAAACAAACAAAACCAAATCCAAATAAATGGAAACAAACACACGCACATCTGCATGTGTGTTAACACACACTTTTAATAACTGTAATTAAATAATGAGACTTACCTGATCCATCGGTGAGCGCAGAACCTGACCTGAGTATCCAGCTAGACGAAATGTCCACCGGAGAGCGTCCCCAAATACCTGCAAGGAAAAAAAATACACACCATTAACTGACGATTATGCAGCTGCCGCCGGGACAAAAGCTGTTGCGAAGTGGCTCACCCGGACATGATCGGCGCAACAAGCCCCGTGCTATTCCAGCATGTGACAATCAGGAGCATTTCTCGTCAACAGCTTCACATCCAGCACCTGTTTAATTGTAAGCAAACAAATATATAAATCAGCTGCTGCAGACGAAACCAGCAACAAACATAAGACATCTTACCCAGACCACGGTGATCATCCAGCAGACATATACTTGACCAAACGAAGAGGCGAAATCATCCCACGGCATCCATACGTCCAAGTACTACCTAAAATATAAACATAAATAATAGTCAATATTTCTCATCAAGCAATTGTTAAATGTAAACAAAGACACAGTGTGACCTAGCATCTTACTCGATTTGGCACCCACTGACAGACTTAAAATACCGATAGCTTATTGTTATTTGTTATGTTAAATGTTTTAGTATTTAATCGGCTGTAATTGTTGGCCCTAGTATTTATGCAATAAGTTGTTATTATTGTTGTGATTTAAATTTAGTATATGTTGCCTCCTGGTAATAAGACAAGTTGAATAAAGTACCCGCCAGTGTTAAAGCTGGCGAGCAAGTTTTGTCATTAAAAATTACAGCCGATTAAATACTAAACATTTAACATATAAGCTATCGATGTTGCGATAGCTGCAAAAACGAGTAACATAGTGGGTCACCCTGTGTTTGGTGTTTAAGTTTACAAATGCTTATAGCTAATGAAAAGTATAGCAACATTTAATAACATTTATTTAATTTAAATCTATTTTTACATGAGCAGCTTGCGCCGGGGAGTCATATTTGTTGTTCCATGCTGGAGTGGCTGAGGTTTGTAGCGCTGTTTTGCCGTCGGCAGCAGCATGATCGTCAATTAAAGGTGTATATTTTCTTTTTCTTCAGGTATTTGGAGAGGCTCACCAGCTGGATATTCAGGGGTCAGGCTCTGCACTCACCGATAGATCAGGTAAGTCGCGTTGTTTATTTTTAGTTATAAAATGTGTTAATACACAAGTTAATACACGTACAGATGTGCGTGTATTTATTTTCATTTGTTTTTGTTTTTGGTTATATTTGCTTTGTATGTATGCGTGCTTTTATTTGCATTTAATTATTTTTCGTTTTGCATGTAGCGCGTTTTGTATTTATGTTTTTTTTATACAGTTTTGCTTGTTTTGCATGTATGTTTGTTTTATTTTAGTTTTGCTTGTTTTTGCATATATATATATATATATGTATATATTATTTGAATTTATTATTTTTATATTATATTTATATTAGGAAATTTTTAACTTTTTTATTTTTAATTATATTTTATATTACGCTTTGTAATAAATTAATATTTTTAATTAGTGATTATTGTTTATATTTTCGCAAGAAACGGTCTGAAGCCGACCAAGAAGCGATGAACGAGAAGCGGTCGGCTGTCATCCGCAGGATAGCATCAAAACTTGCATCAGATGACAGGTATGCAGCGAGTTTTATACAGAATATCAACTCGCTTAGGCCACGCTTCTTGCGCCAGATAGCAATCCAGGCCTGGGGTGTGGCGTGGGAAACCCCTCCTGTCCTCAGTGTCCCCCAGTACATGATCTGGGCCTGTCTTTCCCAAATAACGGTTAATGACCAACTCTTTGCACTCATTCAACCCTGGGAGAAACACAATGCTAAGACAATAGACCGGGAAGCCTTCGACGTGGCTTACGTCGACTTAACCGGGCGTGCCTATTCGGAGGCAACAGCCCGCGAGCATAACAAGCGTGTCCACGCCCTAAATGGAAACATATTTTCCAGCGTGATGGCCGACGTTGATCAAGCACAAGCATTCTGGTCATTTGTGGAATCAGTGGAACCTCCAAATCTATCACCCATTTCATTTAATAATATGGACAGAAACCAGATCTACAACATTGAACGCGGCGATAGCGTCTCTGGTTTGCGTGCCGACGTCCTCAACATCGACGGGACCATCACCGAATCCATGCTCTCGATCTATCCCTTCTCTGGCATCCAACTCCTGAGATCCCCGAAACTCTTCACTCGCGATGAACGACAGATCGCGACAGCGATGCCAAGAAGAGGGGGAACCCGCATCTACAACTGTAGTTTTGTCGGCTGCTACGTCAACACGCTGGTAGCAACATCTATGTCGATAGATATTAACCAAAATGGGTTAAGCATCGACGACATCTTAGACATAAACGCACAAGATGAGTTTAGCATCGCCGACATCGTAAACGCACAAAATGGGGTTAGCATCGCCGACATCTTAGACATAAACGCCCTCCTAATAACCCAGGGCCTCTCCCTCGAACGCCCGGTGACAATAGCCCTTATGTTGCATTCGGCCATCAAACACTCAGACACGAGCAACATTCCACCAACCAACTTCACCTACAATAGCGACCAAATACCCTACGGTAACCCACAAGACCTAACCTTCAGTTGGTATAGCCCAGAAGAGACGCGCTACCCAAATGGCGCCCAATACGCAACCGTCTTTCCTTTCCTTGGAATCCCCGGTACGCTGCGTTTCCACACGACGTTACAGACGGTCGCCAAAGCGCGCCGAGAGAATGCTGTATTTGTCCCTTCCAGCATCATAAATTACGGAGGTGACCCTCAACAGAACCTGGCCATATTCGTGATGTTACTATCCGAGTGGCCGTTCTTCCTTGGCACTTGGGCTGCCAATTCACCGGAGAGTGCCCCGCCCGCGGATAGATGGCACATACCACCGGCGAAGGGCTCTAAATGGGAGAAAGCGTTTGTTGACGACGCCGGCAATAAGACTGCCCTTTGGCAGCTGAACCATGCACTGACCACTATACCGGGGATGACCGACATCGACATCATACTCCCGAAGCACTACGGTGCTGGTGTCCCACGTAATCCCCGAGACGCTAAAATGAATAGCGGAATAACACCTAAGTCCGGGCCGAACAGGCTGGTCAACGGTAATTATGTCTATGCGGCAAATCAGGTAATAGACATTAATTTCACCGGCCTACCAGAGGACGGAGTCGAGGAGACCAACCTTTGTGACTATTTGAACTCGTGGTTACCATCAGTTCCTGCTGGGGCCATCGCCACAATGCTATCGAACTTCCACACGATCTTCGGCATCGACAACCTGGTAGCAGCAGCCACGGACATGACAGTGATGCTCACGCAACGAGCGCCTCCTCTACTCAACACACAAGTGGCAAGTGTTACTGAGTACAAGGACCCTACAGTATATGTCGCGCTTAACAAGCGCGCATTCTCAAACCACCTCACCTACCCCTCAGAAACATCCTCCATAGACAGCAACGAGCAAGCCTCCACATCGAACTCTAGTGGTGTGGACGCCACAGTTATCCCTGCCACTGCACCCCAGATTGTTTACCAGGATGTAATACACACCGACGCATCTGGATTATACAACCCACTGCACATGGCCTCTAACACTGTGCTCAACAACTCTGACGTTACCGACGACCCTACTACCGGCTGGCAGGCTCCAAAGCTCTATGTCCCCTACACCAACTGGGACAGAAGTGCCAACTACACCTTAGTCGTATTCAACGTGAATGCGTGGAACAAGGTGGTGATAGGTCTGGCCACTAGCGACGATCTGAAACCAGGCGGCCTTATGCCGATTATGCCTGTGATAACAGATAGGATGAGTATCCATACTGAGATCCATAGAGCTATCCAACTTGCAACGCCAGTACAGTTGGCTCTCGCTGATATAGGCGCTACATCGGAATTCTACCGTGATCCGGGATCCCGTTGCACCTTTAACGGTCTTCGGAGCGTTATCCTGGGCTTCGGGTCAAGATCACTGATCCCTTCTCCTATGTCCTTTTTGCTCAATAGGGTTTTCGCGGGTATATATTCGGGTAGCCTACCAAAAAGAGCTACCCTAGACGGGAAGAACATCGTGCCCGTGAGTGCCTATGGCCGCGCCCACTACACGCCAATGCCATCAGCGTGGCAAGACAGGCGCGAGCAGGGAGCATGGGTACCCAACAGCGACCCTGGCATGGTCACTGCCAAACTCTTTTGCCCAGCCCTCTTGCCGGATGTCTGGATCCACATCTTTGCAGACAAACTACCAAAGAGGGCTATGTCTTTCCCCATCCCCAACGGAATTGACGAACCAGCAGGTTACCACGAGGGCTTGTTCCCACACTGTTTCAGTCACGACATGATCACACCCCGCATGAAAATGACTAATGACTTCTGTGATTCGAACCGCATGCCTGACAACGATGATCAGACTCAATGGAACGTCAGGCTGTTTGTCACCAGTCTGGAAGGACAGGTGAAATGGCGTTGGTGTGATGGCGTCGTGCCACCGGGCTGGTATGATGGCACGCGCCTCCCATGTCCTATAGTCCCAGCGCCCGGCAGATGGTCAACGGCGGGGCAGCCCCATTGCTTCAACTGGGCTACGATTTGCCTTCCGATGGTTGATGAAAATGCTAGGAGGCTGTTTCCATCTGCACATCTAGACGTAGCCGGCCGACTTAGCCGTGTCGAGGAAAGGTGCGACCGCTTACCGATGCCTGTATGGATAGTAGGCAACCCCCAACTCTGGAACCCTGCGTCCATGGAACATTCCGGTGTTACCTGTCGTTACGCGCAGGCTTTTCGGAACAGTCGCCAACAGAAACAGGCGGGGCCGCCCCCCAATCAACTCTCGCAGATGCCGGCATCTATTCCCCAAATAGTGTCCACTGCTGGAGACCCGGCTCCAATGCCTTCTGCGGCTCCGTAGACGGCTTCCTCAAAGATGTTTCTCGCTACGTCCATGAACTTAATGAGAACTGGAGCATTGATCCCGACACCTTGAAACAATTGCTCAACCCTCATATGGACGTTTGCTTTTGTTGGCTGGCCAACTCACCCGCTTAGATTATCAATTAGCCTTAAATATAATAATATAGACGACCAGTGTTAAAGCTGGCGAGCAAGTTTTGTCATTAAAAAAGTATTATTATAAAAATTAAAATGAAAAGTAAAATGATTTATTAATAATAATAATAAATAATATAAATAAAATTTGTAAACAAAGTGAAATAATGGGAAAAACCAAAAGCAATAAAGTGATTTCTGAGGCTGAAGTGGACACAGTTCCAACGGTGTCGCTGCTGTCCCAAATTAAAATAAAAGTAACAAGCATACATGCAAAACGAAAATATATTAAACGAAAATAAATACACGCATACATGCAAAACAAACAAAACCAAATCCAAATAAATGGAAACAAACACACGCACATCTGCATGTGTGTTAACACACACTTTTAATAACTGTAATTAAATAATGAGACTTACCTGATCCATCGGTGAGCGCAGAACCTGACCTGAGTATCCAGCTAGACGAAATGTCCACCGGAGAGCGTCCCCAAATACCTGCAAGGAAAAAAAATACACACCATTAACTGACGATTATGCAGCTGCCGCCGGGACAAAAGCTGTTGCGAAGTGGCTCACCCGGACATGATCGGCGCAACAAGCCCCGTGCTATTCCAGCATGTGACAATCAGGAGCATTTCTCGTCAACAGCTTCACATCCAGCACCTGTTTAATTGTAAGCAAACAAATATATAAATCAGCTGCTGCAGACGAAACCAGCAACAAACATAAGACATCTTACCCAGACCACGGTGATCATCCAGCAGACATATACTTGACCAAACGAAGAGGCGAAATCATCCCACGGCATCCATACGTCCAAGTACTACCTAAAATATAAACATAAATAATAGTCAATATTTCTCATCAAGCAATTGTTAAATGTAAACAAAGACACAGTGTGACCTAGCATCTTACTCGATTTGGCACCCACTGACAGACTTAAAATACCGATAGCTTATTGTTATTTGTTATGTTAAATGTTTTAGTATTTAATCGGCTGTAATTGTTGGCCCTAGTATTTATGCAATAAGTTGTTATTATTGTTGTGATTTAAATTTAGTATATGTTGCCTCCTGGTAATAAGACAAGTTGAATAAAGTACCCGCCAGTGTTAAAGCTGGCGAGCAAGTTTTGTCATTAAAAATTACAGCCGATTAAATACTAAACATTTAACATATAAGCTATCGATGTTGCGATAGCTGCAAAAACGAGTAACATAGTGGGTCACCCTGTGTTTGGTGTTTAAGTTTACAAATGCTTATAGCTAATGAAAAGTATAGCAACATTTAATAACATTTATTTAATTTAAATCTATTTTTACATGAGCAGCTTGCGCCGGGGAGTCATATTTGTTGTTCCATGCTGGAGTGGCTGAGGTTTGTAGCGCTGTTTTGCCGTCGGCAGCAGCATGATCGTCAATTAAAGGTGTATATTTTCTTTTTCTTCAGGTATTTGGAGAGGCTCACCAGCTGGATATTCAGGGGTCAGGCTCTGCACTCACCGATAGATCAGGTAAGTCGCGTTGTTTATTTTTAGTTATAAAATGTGTTAATACACAAGTTAATACACGTACAGATGTGCGTGTATTTATTTTCATTTGTTTTTGTTTTTGGTTATATTTGCTTTGTATGTATGCGTGCTTTTATTTGCATTTAATTATTTTTCGTTTTGCATGTAGCGCGTTTTGTATTTATGTTTTTTTTATACAGTTTTGCTTGTTTTGCATGTATGTTTGTTTTATTTTAGTTTTGCTTGTTTTTGCATATATATATATATATATGTATATATTATTTGAATTTATTATTTTTATATTATATTTATATTAGGAAATTTTTAACTTTTTTATTTTTAATTATATTTTATATTACGCTTTGTAATAAATTAATATTTTTAATTAGTGATTATTGTTTATATTTTCGCAAGAAACGGTCTGAAGCCGACCAAGAAGCGATGAACGAGAAGCGGTCGGCTGTCATCCGCAGGATAGCATCAAAACTTGCATCAGATGACAGGTATGCAGCGAGTTTTATACAGAATATCAACTCGCTTAGGCCACGCTTCTTGCGCCAGATAGCAATCCAGGCCTGGGGTGTGGCGTGGGAAACCCCTCCTGTCCTCAGTGTCCCCCAGTACATGATCTGGGCCTGTCTTTCCCAAATAACGGTTAATGACCAACTCTTTGCACTCATTCAACCCTGGGAGAAACACAATGCTAAGACAATAGACCGGGAAGCCTTCGACGTGGCTTACGTCGACTTAACCGGGCGTGCCTATTCGGAGGCAACAGCCCGCGAGCATAACAAGCGTGTCCACGCCCTAAATGGAAACATATTTTCCAGCGTGATGGCCGACGTTGATCAAGCACAAGCATTCTGGTCATTTGTGGAATCAGTGGAACCTCCAAATCTATCACCCATTTCATTTAATAATATGGACAGAAACCAGATCTACAACATTGAACGCGGCGATAGCGTCTCTGGTTTGCGTGCCGACGTCCTCAACATCGACGGGACCATCACCGAATCCATGCTCTCGATCTATCCCTTCTCTGGCATCCAACTCCTGAGATCCCCGAAACTCTTCACTCGCGATGAACGACAGATCGCGACAGCGATGCCAAGAAGAGGGGGAACCCGCATCTACAACTGTAGTTTTGTCGGCTGCTACGTCAACACGCTGGTAGCAACATCTATGTCGATAGATATTAACCAAAATGGGTTAAGCATCGACGACATCTTAGACATAAACGCACAAGATGAGTTTAGCATCGCCGACATCGTAAACGCACAAAATGGGGTTAGCATCGCCGACATCTTAGACATAAACGCCCTCCTAATAACCCAGGGCCTCTCCCTCGAACGCCCGGTGACAATAGCCCTTATGTTGCATTCGGCCATCAAACACTCAGACACGAGCAACATTCCACCAACCAACTTCACCTACAATAGCGACCAAATACCCTACGGTAACCCACAAGACCTAACCTTCAGTTGGTATAGCCCAGAAGAGACGCGCTACCCAAATGGCGCCCAATACGCAACCGTCTTTCCTTTCCTTGGAATCCCCGGTACGCTGCGTTTCCACACGACGTTACAGACGGTCGCCAAAGCGCGCCGAGAGAATGCTGTATTTGTCCCTTCCAGCATCATAAATTACGGAGGTGACCCTCAACAGAACCTGGCCATATTCGTGATGTTACTATCCGAGTGGCCGTTCTTCCTTGGCACTTGGGCTGCCAATTCACCGGAGAGTGCCCCGCCCGCGGATAGATGGCACATACCACCGGCGAAGGGCTCTAAATGGGAGAAAGCGTTTGTTGACGACGCCGGCAATAAGACTGCCCTTTGGCAGCTGAACCATGCACTGACCACTATACCGGGGATGACCGACATCGACATCATACTCCCGAAGCACTACGGTGCTGGTGTCCCACGTAATCCCCGAGACGCTAAAATGAATAGCGGAATAACACCTAAGTCCGGGCCGAACAGGCTGGTCAACGGTAATTATGTCTATGCGGCAAATCAGGTAATAGACATTAATTTCACCGGCCTACCAGAGGACGGAGTCGAGGAGACCAACCTTTGTGACTATTTGAACTCGTGGTTACCATCAGTTCCTGCTGGGGCCATCGCCACAATGCTATCGAACTTCCACACGATCTTCGGCATCGACAACCTGGTAGCAGCAGCCACGGACATGACAGTGATGCTCACGCAACGAGCGCCTCCTCTACTCAACACACAAGTGGCAAGTGTTACTGAGTACAAGGACCCTACAGTATATGTCGCGCTTAACAAGCGCGCATTCTCAAACCACCTCACCTACCCCTCAGAAACATCCTCCATAGACAGCAACGAGCAAGCCTCCACATCGAACTCTAGTGGTGTGGACGCCACAGTTATCCCTGCCACTGCACCCCAGATTGTTTACCAGGATGTAATACACACCGACGCATCTGGATTATACAACCCACTGCACATGGCCTCTAACACTGTGCTCAACAACTCTGACGTTACCGACGACCCTACTACCGGCTGGCAGGCTCCAAAGCTCTATGTCCCCTACACCAACTGGGACAGAAGTGCCAACTACACCTTAGTCGTATTCAACGTGAATGCGTGGAACAAGGTGGTGATAGGTCTGGCCACTAGCGACGATCTGAAACCAGGCGGTCTTATGCCGATTATGCCTGTGATAACAGATAGGATGAGTATCCATACTGAGATCCATAGAGCTATCCAACTTGCAACGCCAGTACAGTTGGCTCTCGCTGATATAGGCGCTACATCGGAATTCTACCGTGATCCGGGATCCCGTTGCACCTTTAACGGTCTTCGGAGCGTTATCCTGGGCTTCGGGTCAAGATCACTGATCCCTTCTCCTATGTCCTTTTTGCTCAATAGGGTTTTCGCGGGTATATATTCGGGTAGCCTACCAAAAAGAGCTACCCTAGACGGGAAGAACATCGTGCCCGTGAGTGCCTATGGCCGCGCCCACTACACGCCAATGCCATCAGCGTGGCAAGACAGGCGCGAGCAGGGAGCATGGGTACCCAACAGCGACCCTGGCATGGTCACTGCCAAACTCTTTTGCCCAGCCCTCTTGCCGGATGTCTGGATCCACATCTTTGCAGACAAACTACCAAAGAGGGCTATGTCTTTCCCCATCCCCAACGGAATTGACGAACCAGCAGGTTACCACGAGGGCTTGTTCCCACACTGTTTCAGTCACGACATGATCACACCCCGCATGAAAATGACTAATGACTTCTGTGATTCGAACCGCATGCCTGACAACGATGATCAGACTCAATGGAACGTCAGGCTGTTTGTCACCAGTCTGGAAGGACAGGTGAAATGGCGTTGGTGTGATGGCGTCGTGCCACCGGGCTGGTATGATGGCACGCGCCTCCCATGTCCTATAGTCCCAGCGCCCGGCAGATGGTCAACGGCGGGGCAGCCCCATTGCTTCAACTGGGCTACGATTTGCCTTCCGATGGTTGATGAAAATGCTAGGAGGCTGTTTCCATCTGCACATCTAGACGTAGCCGGCCGACTTAGCCGTGTCGAGGAAAGGTGCGACCGCTTACCGATGCCTGTATGGATGGTAGACAACCCCCATCTCTGGGACCGTGAGTTGGAACATTCCGGTGTTACCTGTCGTTACACGCAGGCTTTTCGCCAACAGAAACAGGCGGGGCCGCCCCCCAATAAAATCTCGCAGATGCCGGCATCTATTCCCCAAATAGTGTCCACTGCTGGAGACCCGGCTCCAATGCCTTCTGCGGCTCCGTAGACGGCTTCCTCAAAGATGTTTCCCGCTACGTCCATGAACTTAATGAGAACTGGAGCATTGATCCCGACACCTTGAAACAATTGCTCAACCCTCATATGGACGTTTGCTTTTGTTGGCTGGCCAACTCACCCGCTTAGATTATCAATTAGCCTTAAATATAATAATATAGACGACCAGTGTTAAAGCTGGCGAGCAAGTATTGTCATCAAAAAAGCAAGTTTTGTCAGCAAGTATTAAAAAATTAAAAATAAAAATTAAAATGGAAAATAAAATGATTTATTAATAATAAGAATAAATAATATAAATAAAATTTGTAAACAAAGTGAAATAATGGACAAAGCCAACAACAATAAAGTGATTTGTGAGGCTGAAGTGGACATAGTTGCTATGGAGTCGCAGCTGTCCTCAACAGCCTCAGATATGTCGACATGGCCACTTGGAGCGTCATTTAATGAGGACAACTTCAAATCAATGATTGACACGGCGCTCCAGCGGACAGCGTTGGGTAAAAACATAAGAGTGCAAAGCCGACACATACACCTATTCGAAGGAAAAATGCCAAATCAGCCAGCAACAAAAGTAGGTAAGCGAGAAAGCGCATCACCGCAAATTTCGCCGTTATCAAATGGCAAAATTTCCCCTCCAACGGAAGACAAGCAAGCAGCAAGGAGTGAGCGAGACGGCGATAGTTGCGCGCGCAAACACCCAAACGCGCAACTTATACAGTCAAAGCTTGCATTCAAAAAATTGGCGCCAACTTCCCCTGCTACACACACATCAGCAAAAAGTAGTTGTACCTTTGAAAACAACACAAACTCAAGGAAGACGATTTCCCCGCCAGCTTATGACACACTAACGACAAGTGCCCGCACAAGAGGCACACCACACAACCAGCAGCACTAGTAAACGCACACAACGTAATTAATTCAAACGCCAATAATTTTGGCGCGCAACTACAGGCGTCCTCCACGCGAAGAAGCCTACTGCCTTTCCTCACACAGGAGTCACCCACTAAGAGCAATATGACAAAGCCAGCTAATACCAACAATATGCGGGTAGAAAGCTGGCTAGGCGGAGCCCCGCCTATGCTTCCTAGTGAGCTGCGGAAGACAACAGCGATTGAAACAAATCCCAGCCATATATATCGCACGCCACTAAAACGCAGATGCATTGACATTGACGACGAAGAGGAAGAGCTGCACACCATGGATAGGATGATAGCAACACCAGCCTTCAAGAGCAATGTTGCTATCAAACTGCATCAGGAGAAGCGTCGCCAGGAACACCTAAATAAAGCTGAAAAACAAATCCTGAAACAACATGATGCAGAGCAACACCTGAAATCGCAATACCTGCAGCAACAGCAGCGAGATGACGCAATCCTGCAACAGCAGGAGCATCAACAACCACTGGACAAATTGCAGCACGCAAAGCAACCCCTAGTGTATGCTCAAATACACCACCATAAAAGCATAAGCATGGAACAACAATCTACGCAGCAACTACGCCGAGACAATGTACGCGCACTGCAGCAGCCATTCCAGCAGAAAATGCCATCCATCTTCCTTCCAGCAGTCCCCGCAATAGTGCCTCTCTTGGATAAACTTTCCAGCCTGCCAGATATTGGCAAATTCCTTACGAAGGCGACAGCAAGCAACGGACTCCGTATACAGTGCGAGGACATCAAGACATACAATGCGATTCAGGCAGTCCTCGTGGAAGACGGTTTGCAGTCCCACTCGCACCAAATGCCTAGCGAGAAAGGTTTCCGGGTCGTCATTCGTGGACTCCACCATTCGACTCCAAACGAGTGGCTGATCGCAGAGCTGAGTCACTTAGGCTTCACAACACGGTTCGTCAGAGCCCTAAAAAACAGATTTACAGGAAGACCGTTAAACATGTTTGAACTTGAAGTTGCAATGATGAAGGATGATGGACACAAAAACATACTCACCATTAAGCACCTAGGTAGCCAAATCGTCGAGATTGAAAGACAATCTAAGCCACGAGATCCTGTCCAGTGCCACCGTTGCCAGGCATTCGGGCACACCAAAAACTACTGTAGGCGGCCATTTGTGTGCATGAAATGCGCAGGTGATCATCCCTCGACTGCATGCACAAAACCCAGACAGGACGACCCCAAGTGCGAAACTGTGGCAACGCACACGTAAGCTGCTACAAAGGGTGCCCAGCCTTCAAGGAAGCGCGTGCCAAACTGGCGGCAAATCAAGCTGCTAGAGCTTCCAGATGAGACACAATGGTAACCTCCATCACTTCACACGCCCGCAGCCAATCCACAGCAAAAGTTCCAGCCGCTCAAGCCGCACGCAAAAACAGCCTAATAACAAAACCTGCGAATTAAACAAAAAATGACATTTAGTGACGTTGTGCGTGGTGGGCAGAATGCTACATGTGTACGAAACCCGGCCGAAAAACACCTGGCCTCGTTTCAACACAAACTGCAACAACAACAAAACCAGGACACAACGCGCAAATCAAAATCAAACGGAAACAAAAAAAGCAAGTACTCACCTGACAAATCAGCAAAAAAGCCGCACCTTCAAAAAGACGCATCTTGTGAAGACCAGCAGCCCCTCCAGCAGCAGCCCCGGTCCTGAACAAGAGCAGCACCCACATCAGAAGATCGAGCAGCAACAATTGACGGCCATGTTTATGCGCCTGGAAAACAAAATGGACCAATTACTAAATGTATTTCTACAATACATAGAATTACAAACTAAAAATAACTCAACTTCAGTCGCCGCTCCAGTTGCCCAACAAAGCCAGCAAGACATCGCACAAGATCACCATGACAATTCATGGACGGATGCGGACGACTCGGCCAGTGACATCTTTGTTGATGAATACATGTTGTCTCCGTGATACCGCTGGGCCTGGAAAAAAAATAAAGGTAGATTTACAAATGAAATAAATCAATTAAATTATTAAATTAAACCACATAGTAATCAACTAATAAAAACAAATAAAACAAAACATCAAAAAAACAATAGCTAACAACAAAAACAACAAATAAATCTAACCTAATACTAAATGAATAACATATACAAATACATTAAACAAACGATTATACAACATACATAAAAACATATAATAGTACACACATGCAATATAAAACTCACCTGATACTACTCACCTGATATTACTCACCTGATTCATTGGCGTATCCTGCGCGTCCAGCTGGTCATGGAGTCCATCGGCGTTCTTCCGTCTTCAAGCATCTAAAAGGAAAGATAAATATAAATCAAATTTTAAATCTAATTTAATACAAAGCAATACAAATTAAACAACTATTATAAAATAGCAACAAAACAACAACACACATAAGCAAACAATATACACGCAATAATAAACAATAAACTATTTAAATACACATTTAAATAATATGAATCCAATTTAAAATTAATTTATAAACTACACTTAAATTAATACTATAATTAAATACACACCGAAACAATATACACGCAGTACGTAAATAATAAACAATTTAAATACAAACTAAAATAACACTAATCCAATTTAAAATTTAAAATTTAAAATTAATTCAAGTCTATATCTACAAATTAATACATGTCGTCCACGTCGGCTGTGCAGTCCACATTGTACCTGAAAAGAGGAAAACAATTAAAATTAATAAATAAATTGACGAAATTAAATACAAGTGCAATAATAAAATAATTTATGTAAACAACTTACCTGACCAACGGAGACTCCAACGACGATGCCTTTCTGATGCTGATTTTATACCTGGAATAAAAGGAGAAAACATAAACAATAATCACTAATTAAAAATATGAATTTATTACAAAACGTAATATAAAATAAAATTAAAATACAAAAGTTAAAAATTTCCTAATAATAAAATTAATATAAAAATAATACAAACATAAATGCAAAAACAAGCAAAACTAAAATAAAACAAATACATACGCAAAACAAGCAAAACTAAATTAAACATACATAAATACAAAACGCGCTACATGCAAAACATGCAAAACGAAACCGAATTAAATGCAAATAAATGCACGCATACATACAAAGCAAATATAACTAAATCAAAACAAATGAAAATAAATACACGCACATCTGCACGTGTATTAACTTATGTATTAACACATTTTATAACTAAAAATAAATAAGACGACTTACCTGATTCATCCGTGTGTCCAGAGCCTGATCCCTGAGTGTCCAGCTGGGCGAAATTTCCAACGGCGAGCCTCTCCAAATTCCTGAAAGGAAAGAAAATATACACCTTTAATTGACGATCATGCTGCTGCCGACGGCAAAACGGCGCTACATACCCCAGCCACTCCAGCATGGAACAACAAAGATGACTCCCCGGCGCAAGCTGCTCATCTCAGTACCTGTAAAAATAGATTTAAATTAAATAAATGTTATTAAATGTTATTACACTTGTTAGTTAGCTATAAGCAATTGTAAATGTAAACACCAAACACAGGGTGACCCACTATGTTACTCGTTTTAGCAGCTATCGCCATATCGATAGCTTATATGTTAAATCTGATAGTATTTAACGGCAGCAGACATGCCCACATCCATCAACGAGGCTATCTCTGCTTGCCCGGCCGCGGTGGAGACGGCCAAAGCAATGGAAATCCAGCTTTGGCATCCCCCTGACTCTATCAGCAGTGGCACTGATTGAAGCAACAACCTTCCAGCAACGCCACTTTTACACACTCCCGTGGCGCCAGCAAGTCAGATGCCCGCAGCGGTACAGCAGGGCCAGTCAAACGGATGACGGCCCAATCACAACTGGGACGAGCACGAACACAGGAAGATGATGCGCAAAAGAAGGCACACGCTATGACACATCCCGCTGAGAGCTGTTAAATACAATTTACTTATAATTTATTTTTAACTAAAATAGTAAACCTTACGTGTGTGAAATTTTATCGGCTGTAATCGTTGGCCTTAGTATTCTAAAGCAATAAGTTGTTTAGTTATTCGTTGTGATCTTAAATTTTGTATATAGTTGCCTCCTGGCAATACGACAAATTCAATAAATGAACCCGCCAGCTGGCGATGCAAGTTAATTGCAATTAAAATGTAGCATCTCCACCTGCGACAACTTCAAAGCGTGTATGCAAAACGTCGGCGGTCCTTGCACACGCGATTCTTAACTTGCGCTGCTTTGTCTCTATGGAAATATGAAGCCCTGAAAAGCGGATCAGATTGCCAGTGGGCCGCTGCACCAAATATCAAGCAAAATTGTTAGAAGCGGGTATGTGCTGACTATTGCGCGCATTGCCGATCAGTTCGCGGCAAGAAGCATATGCAAGTGCGGACTCCAAACTGGATTTTGCTGCCTTGGCAACGGCAGCAAGTCTGTGAGGAGGGAGCACTTGAGCAGTGGCGACGGTTGCACCCATTGCATGACTGTTAATGGGCAGCAGTCTTCTCTGGCCTGATGACCGGTACCC
Source organism: Drosophila sordidapex (assembly GCA_035043295.1). NCBI lineage: Eukaryota > Metazoa > Arthropoda > Insecta > Diptera > Drosophilidae > Drosophila > Drosophila sordidapex. Next base: position 778,632 of record JAWNNA010001332.1, read on the forward strand.
AGCTCAACTTTGGCGGCCTGAGCATGGCTGGAGTCGAGTGGCACACCGGAAGGCGCGACCTCCGGACAAGGCTAAGTCTGCTGATTAGTTTCCATATAATGTGATTACCTTTTCATTACAGTCTGGCTGTTCCTCGATGGTAATCTTTCTGCGATTCCATCTTGGATGTTGGAGCAGCCCAGTTACCTTATGCATTTTTTCCATTCTTGATCTGGATTTCCCTCCATGGGCTGGTGTTTTAGATGTCGCTCCACCCGCAGATGCAGCTTTTGGTTTTGGCATCTTTTGGAAGAATTGGCCCTCCATGGTCTTTTTTCTGCGGTGCCACTTGAGCTGCAGGAGCAGTCTATACATTTGGACTGGATGGTCTTCATAGTACACTAACTCCAAGTAAATTGCAGCCCAAAATACCAGCTATCGGCTACCAGCTGCTAGCTCGTAAGCTGCTATTTCAGCCGTTTGTGCCAGAACGCCTTGACCGTTCTAGGTACACTCTGCAGTTGGATACGCACATCTTGCCACTTCAGCGCCAGTTTCGAGTAAGACCTTCACTTGAGGAAGTATTGCCGACACTTTTGCAAATTGAGGAAAGGGAGCAGATTGCTTTGCGTGAGACCAGGGAAATGGATCACCTCCGTCAGCTAGCCATGAAATTTACTGGGAGATTAAGTGGACACTACATTAACTCACTTCGCCGCAAGTATAGAGATGGACTAATCAGCCGAGAAAAAGTGAAAGCGATTATCTCGCGTCAGCCTGTGCAAGTTCAGCAGCAATCTCCTCGACTCATTGTCAAGCGTCAACCGCTGGCGGGATGCATTGCCCTGCTGTTTTTGTCGAAGTTGCGACGGTGTTGCAAATTTTGCAGCCTCATAAATGTTTTTATTGAGAATGTCAACTGCATCCTCAATGTCCAAACCAGAATTAATCTCCGTGTTGAGCAAAATTCGTTGGTTGAGAAATGCCTGGAATTTGCCAATATTAGCATTTCTAGGCAAAATTCTGCAGCTTGATCCACCACGAGCAACCATGCTTGTCCCTTTAAATGCCAAATCAATATGAACTGGCAAATGATCAGAGTCCAGATCAACCGACGAGAATGTACTCATTCGGCTACTATTAAGGCCACCATAAACTGCAAAATCCAGAGCAGAAGGCTTCTTATTCCTGTCAAACGGGTAATGTGTAGCTCCACCAGTGGCAAGAATGTTTAACCGCTTATATTTGTGCACACACTCCATCAAGGCCGATCCACGCTTACAAGCACGCACATTCCCCCACCAGGAGTGCCTTGCATTCCAATCGCCACACAGAATGAATTTCCCACCTTTGCACAGAGAGTCAATGTGCTTGAAAAGCGTGAGAAAGTGGTGAGCAGACCAATTGTACTGCGGCAGACAATAGATAGGAGCAATTAGCAGCGATTCCTCACAGTCCCGAGCAGGCATCAATGCAACTGGCATACACTGCACAGAATCATATTCAATTGGCTGCAGGGCCATGTGTACAATTCCTTGCTTAACTAGGATGGCTACCCCACCACTCCTATGGCTTCGTGGATTTACAGACATGTATGTATGATAACCATCAATATCCAGAGTATTTACAGAAGTGTCCGAATTAATTCCAGGGTCTAAACGAGTTTCAATGACAATCATTACATCAACCTGGTGACGCTGCATGAAAAGTTCAAGCTCCAGAATCTTATTCCGAATCCCAGCAGCATTCCAATAAACTATTTTAAATGACTTGACAGATGTGGTGACGTCATTTTGATTGGCTGTGGCATCAACTACATTCGCAGAAGTGCTAACACTGACAGCGACAAAATCTTATCATTTGATCCATCCAAGCGGGGCTCCAGTTCCACCTCAAACAAGTTCATCGGCTTACCAGTGAACCGATGTTTAATCACATTGATAAATCGAGTGACAAAACCCAATCGTACCAACTTCTCCTTTATCCAATCCTGAGTAGTAGAGTGATGCAGATGTCGTATCACCACTCTATATCCACGCTCCATACGCAACTGATGCGCATGTAAATGGTTCTCATCCTCATTGAGAACTCCCAGGACTGCTTTGTAGGCATGTTTTTGCAAAGTACTCGGACACCATCAACCTGCGAGCACTTTGTAGCAAAGGAATTTGCACAAGGCAAATTACTAAGCCTATCCAGCAAAGGCTGAATGGCAGCCGCCTTAGGCAGGAAAAGTGTCGGGACTTTCCTACCTGAAGTCTGGTTAATTTGCTGTTCAGCCAGCTGCTGAATTGGTTGTTGCTCAGAAACAACTTCACCATTATGCGTGTCAGCAACACGACCACAGACATCATGGTTGATAATGGAATCATCCAATGATAATGGAAGCTTCTTTTTGACGTGTTTCTTGTTAACCGCTTCCTTAGACTTAACACCAAAGAGCTTGAATGGGGCAGATCCAAATTTATCCACTGCCACTCGGTTCGCCTTACGCGAGAGGCTCATCGAGACCACCTTCCTTTTGCCTACGGATGAGACCAGAGGTGGCGGACTTGGCTCACTGCTGCTCTGCAACTCCCTCTCCTTATTCAGCGCGATGACCGAATCAATAACTGGACAATCAGCGGCATCCAGAAACGTTTTAATATCCACAACAGAACATTCATCATCTGGCAAATCCATAGTTTCTATGAGATTCTTAAAATACGTAATTAATTCACTATGCTTGTCCATTTAATTCCAAGGTCGTCAAAGATTCCATCCATAAATTAGCAGCTTCCTGCTTCTCAGCTAAATCCGAATATTTTCTGTTCTGTTTTCCGTATTTGTTTTTAAATTTTCAGGTTTTCAAAAATTTTCAGATTTTAGATTTTTTATTTTCAGATTTTTCTTTTTTTTTAAACTATTAACCAAAATTCATTCTTCTCTATTCGTTATGGGTTTGGCGGCCCTGTTGTTGAATGCAGCAACAGCATGCTATGCCCTTTTTTTTGACTTTGTCTGTCCGTCTGTCAGTCCGTATGCAACCACTTTTTTGGACACGCCTAAAGCTAGAGCCTCGAAACTTGTCCGCAATTGCTAATCGATAAAGCCACATATCTCGCACAATTTTAAGGCTACACTCACTAAATTTAGTTGCTAGTTTGTTGTCAATGTCCTTCAAAGATCGGCATATGCTACGCCAACCTCCACGCCCATATGCCCCAGCCGCTATAAATTTGGAATAACTATATCTTTCGCAGCTTTTGAGTTGGAGCCATCAGATATACATAAATGGTAAACTACCACTAACCGCCTTTAAATATCGTTACTTATAGCCACGCCCATACCCACCGCCCCCAGAAACTTCGGTCCTTAAAATCAGAGATATACATATTTTCCACAATTTGTCAGCCAGAGTCACCAAATTTTGAAAATATGTTAGCAGTAACTCCCTTAAGAGATCGATGAAAAATTGGATGGCCAAGCCAACTTTGCCTCCCAAACCTGATATACCTGAGGAGCTAATTCGATAAAAACTATATATCTCACACAAGCTAAAGCTACCAAAGCTGGAAGGCAGATTATTAATATTTATTTCGGTCATGGCCTCCTAAAATTCTCAAAAGCTTATGCTTATGTCCTACATTTTTTGCCACGCCCTCTACCAACCCCACAAAAGCCTTTTAATTGCCCATCTATTTTAAATAGCCTATCTATTTTAAAGATAAACTTCCAGGGTAGATTACCTTATTTAAAGAACGGTATTTCTTGGCTACACCCACCCTGTTCTGTGGCACCTGTTATCAGGGGTTATTACTTATGGAACATAAGGCTTACATTATCTTCGACATCACCATGCCTTGATCGGAACGATGAGAACAAGTTATTAGAACACAAATTTGTAATTTTTTATAAAAGTTTTTTTTGATTTATTGTATAGATATAAATATTGACAAAACTTGTTTACGTTCGACTCAGAATAGTTATAACCTCCTCTTCAGACTCACTCCTGGGCTTCGGGATCGATATCGTCCAGATATTTGGCGAGGGCGAGGTGTTTATGGGATGCACAAAATTCAATAAATGCGATAAATCATTTTTTAGCTTTTGCAGATATTAAATACGACGAACCAGTAAAAGTCATGAATTATAAGCACTCCCAAATTGGTGGCCCTTTAGCAGCTGAACATTTTGAACTGGTCATTATAAGTTCTTGTTTCAAGAGCATTAAGTTTTCAGCTGAGGGAATGACCCGTAATTCGCTGGAACTGCATAAACTAATTATGCAGGGCAGCAAGGTGATCAAGGTGAACTCCAATGAGTTTAAGAATAACGGAAACTTAATTTCAGCAAGTTAGAACGGATTTCTTAAACCTTTTAAATTATGAAATTTGTTGTTAATTAATTTCAATAAGAGTTAGAGTACTACAAGTAGCTACAAAGGCATACGGCTCTGCGGCCCCTCAATACTTGTATCTAGAATTTGTTTAATACGTATTTTTATTTAATAATAATATTTACATTATTATTACTGATGTTCGCTCAAGAAGTGTCGTTTAGTTTGATTTGGTTATGAAAAGATTATAGGGACTTGGTCACACAAAAACCGACAGACGACTTGGCTTGTGATGATTATCACGAATTTATATGGGTCGGAGATGTCTCATTACAAACTTTACCATAAAATTATACTACCATCTACTTAGTATTAGTAGTACTTTTTAAGATGCTGAATCGCATAATATTCCTACTTTTAAAAACAACTGACGTACTACATACAAGTCTAAGTTTATTTATCCAAATTGTTCACTGCAAACTAGCCTTTAACCTTTCTACAGATAAACGAAATCTTGTGCATTGCCAACGACTATATATAGCGCTGTGAGGAGCCATATAGCCTTGGCTAATAAATATACATAAAACATATATTTATGCTATATGCGCCCCTCGCAGTAACTGTATATCAGACCGAAATCCGGCCCTGATTGCAGTTGCGGCACATTCGCTCTCTTTCGCCCTCTCTCTTTCTTAGGCAGGTTGTCAGCCATATGAGCATGTCTGACACACATGTCCATCAGGACATATGCCGTTATAGTGTGAGGAGTATGGCGAGTGCAATATCGCCATCCATACTAGCATTAACGGCAGACATGGGCTGGCGCCAGCAAAAGGGCAGTGGAAAAGTACCAAAGATCACGCCACCGAGAAGATCACGTGATTTTTGGTACAGTCGCGACAAAAGGTTGCGACGTGGGCCTATAAATAGAGCGTCGCAGCACAACCGTCGAGAAGTCAGTTCAGTACAGTCAAGAGAAGTGCGAAACCTATGAACGAAGTCTACGCGGGAGCCACGAAAACAAATAAACTCGAGACAAGTAAACGACAGTGAAGAACATAAGTGTGAATGTGTATATCGAACAGGACGATGCACAACCAAGGACCATCGAAGGACTCGACGCAGCCAGGACGAAGGATAACGCAGGACATTGAGGTCCTTAAATTTGATGAGAAGTGTAAATCCTTGCCAAGCTTGAGTTGTGGCAACAGGCGAAACCCGCACAAACCAAGCTAAGCAAGTGCGACTAGACCTGTGGTTAGACAGAGTGTGTACAAGCGAATCCTGGTGAATAACCGCAGTGCTGTACGATATCGCTGTCGGGCAGGCGAAAGTCATAAACTTGCATAGCTGGTGCGCGGAGTGCCTGGAGCAGACTCTCGCGAATAGGAGCACTCTTCAAAGCTGACCAAGGGCTTCAGTGAACTGCTGTTAAAATCCAAATGGCATCTACAGTGCAGACAATAAGAGCAATTGTACATTTAAATAGTGAAGACTAAATAAAACCATTTTCAATATATATAAACAACAGTGTTATTAATTGTCGCAAACGCAACTAATACAAATTTGTTGCACGAACCCACAGATCGACTGAGTTTTAGCTTAGCTAAAACTAACCGGACAAAAAGGTTCGTTACACCGCATTATGAGGAATTCACTCGGATACTTTTGAAATAAACAGCAGCAGTGAGCAAAATATACAATATACGTTTCCAGGAAAGTAACAATTATAGGATAATCAGCCAATATTCAATGCGTCATCAGCCAAGAACAAAAAAAACTGAAAAATAAGCCATCAGCAACGCATGAAATTCTCGGTATGGATTATCTTTATTTTAATTAAGCTGGGAGACACATCATCCAGCAAATCAAATGGCTACAAATTGATAATCGGTAGTTCAACAGGGTATGTAAGGATCAGTAAAGAGCACTGTTATTCAGTTGAGAAACGCAAATCGCAGCACGAGCAATCAAGTGCCATACACAACAATGAAAAATCAAGGAATAAGAATTAATCAGTTAGCAGTAACTATTAACCAAAATGCTATCTTCCATATTTGTTCTGGCTTTGGAGGCTCTAATGCTGAATGCAGCATGTGCTCTGGCCTCGGCTCTGCAAGATGACCCAAACAATGTCGAATTCAATGAGGACCTTAATAAATTGCTAGAGTTCTTAGGGCGGATGTATTTGCCGTACAACGTTGATCTTCCAGTCAGTTAAGAGCAGGAACATCGGCGTGTCCTTCCCATTAATGATGAACTGGCCAACTTGCTTGTCAAAAATAAAAGAAAACTGATTAAGCTGGAGCAGAAGCATGGGTGAGAATTACCCAACAATTATGTGGATTTCAGAAAACTGTTTGAAAAGCTGTTTCCCTGAATGTAAATCTACATTACCGCAAAAAACGGAGTGTTATAGGCATATTGAGCCTGACATGGAGTTTACTCAGTTTTTTTAAACTAAAATTATAATAACAGTTAATAATACACCACCAGAATTTTGGTAGTCTTAAGTTCGTCAAATATACACAGAATTATTTTCAATAACGATTATGGTGGCAGAGGCTTGAAGCACGGCTTGACATTTTAAAAATAAAGAGATCAGTTACGTTACTGATGTCGACTGCAGCTATGTTCTATGTTGGTGAGGAATTCACAGAGTTAAGAACAATCCACGATGGGTGCCAAATTCAAAATAACAATTCTATATAATTACAAGCTGCGAAGAAGAAGTAGTTGTCGCACCTCTTAACATGCATACAAATGTATATTGAAGTCTTAGTTCTGTTACGCTGAGTTCTTAACTACAGCGATAACGTCTAAAATAATAAATCATTATTTTACCGTATTACCGAAGGTAGGAGAGTATATTGCTTTTGTGAAAGCAATATCTGTTTATCGCAATTTTTTTCAAAATTCAATATTAGTAATGAGCATTATTCATAAAAAAAAATCTCAGCTATCAGAATAATGGAAATGATTTTTAGTATCTGTTTGTAAAACGGTAAACCAAAAATTGATTAGATTAATATAAACATAAAACCAAATAAATTACATACTGTAATAAAAATTTGTATACAAGTTTTATTTTATTTTTAAATTTGTTCTAAAATTGTAGTTATTATCAGTTTTGCACTTGCATTTGCAATGCATCAAATCAAAATAAACTCTGCTATATACTAATACACTTATCACAAATTGTTTATATATGTATATAAGTTTTCAATTTATTCAGTTAAGTGAATTTGTGCCGCTTATATGTTAACTATGCGATTCCGATTCCGTTCGATATTTTACATGTTTTTGGAAAATGTTTGCGATGGCTATCTACTGAATCAAGTTATAAGTTATTAAAGAGATATATGTATACAAATAAACTTTGAAGTTTATTTATGTAGGTAGTTAATCCTAGATTTTATATAAATATATATATATATATATATGTATATATGTATATATGTATATGTATATATATGTAGGTATATTCATGTGCGTAAGTGTGTAGGAGTGAGTATAGAAAGAATAAGTTTAAAAAAAGATGTCTAGATGCTGAGCATTTTATATTCTTCAAGTAACAATTAAATGATTTTTTTTTAGTAAACAAAGAAAAAGTTTGCATTTTTAGATTTATCCAAAATTGATGGTTACTTAGGACTATTTTTGTTGTTCCTAAACTGATTGGTTGACTTGGACTTTTTAAAAAATTGTTTAACTACACTACGTACTAGTTATTAGCATTTCAAATTGGCTCATTGCTTGCCATCCTTCATGGCCTGCTCCTCGCGATCTGCATCGATCAACGACTGTTTGCGCTTGGTGCATTGCCCGGACTCCACTTGCTGTTTGACATCGATTAGAGAATGCTTGCGCTTGTACTTCTCCAGCTCAGAGTCGGAGTCATCATCGTTGTGATGGTGCAGGCATGGGAAGTCGAACATGCTGTCGCCCTTGCCAAACACCTCACCTTCCTCGATCGTCGTCGGCAAAGTCCTGTTAAGGCAGCAAATTGTTAGATATACGTTTATACGTGCATATGTAGAAACTCATTTCGCCCACTTACCGGTTAAGCGTCTCGGGCAGCAGCAGGCACACAAAGGAGCCAGAAAAGAAGAGCACACCCAGAATAATGGAGGGCGCTGCTTTAAAGAACGTGCCCAACCAGAGAATATAGGGTGCGAGGAAGGAGGCCGCAAATCCAGCCACATGCACGGCAGCCACACCCTGGCCGCGCACACATGTCGGTATCAGTTCTGTGGCATACTGTGAGCCCGACTCGTACGAAATGGCAACGCCAAAGCGCGCCGCAATTGTCAGGCAGGCCAACAAAATGGCATTGTGGTTTTCCTGCTGATAGGCAATGGCTATGCCAGCGGCCGTCGTGAACAAACCGCCAACCAACAGCGAACCCGATGCCATGCCCTTACGTCCAATGCGATCCTGCAGGAGAACCAGCAATATACTCGAGGGCAGCACGGCCAGGGCGCTCAGCGAAAACATGATGAATGGCGATATGCCCATTCCTTCCACATTGCGAGACACGGCATCGTAGCACAGTGTAATCACCATTCTGAAAATAAAAGAGCGCTAAAATATCTGTATACCAAAAAGTGTGGGACACGGAAAAACGTACGATTTGAAGAACAGAATGAGCGTATTCTTGCGCATACGCGGCGTCTTGAACATGTCCAATAGTGTGGCATGCTTCTTGTTATCGCCGCCTTGCATTTCGCGGGTCATTTGACAATGACGTCGGAACTCGTCAAACTCCGCTTGGGTCACATTACAGCCATTGAAGCGGGCTACGCGCTTCAGGCGAACGATGGCTCCGTCGATGTCATTGCGCGTCACCAGCCACTGGGCGCTCTCCTGCACCACAAAGTAGTAGAGCACCACCAGCAGTATGGGCAGCGATGTGCAGGCCAAGTAGATCTGCCAGTGTCCGGCCAAGACAGCCAGCCAAGGCGTAAACACCAGGCCCAGACAGTAGAACAGGCCCACAGCCATATTAAGACCAAGGGTTCGCATGCTGGGACGTATATATTCGAGGACTGCCACAATAGAGTTCATCTTAGAGTATAATGAGACAAAGTGAAAAGAGCGTACTCACCTATAATATACATGAGGTAAAAGTTGGTATCGGCCGCCAGGCCCGATATGAAACGACAGAGCGTAAATGTTGCAACACTCTTGGTAAAAATGGTAGAGAAATCGCCAGCAAAGCCGCAGAAATTTGACAATATCAGCGCTGGCACTCGTCCAATTTTATCGGACAGCAGACCATAGAATAGGGTACCCACAACGGACCCAATAAAGAACAGCGATTGTCCAATGCGAGCCTTGTACGCTGAGTCACAGACCCAGTTGAGCTGCAGAGAAAAACATATGGTTACAATTGTGCACAAATAAAAAAGCAAAGGACCACAAAACTATTATTAACAAATTTTAATAACCCAAGTTAAATAGTCGAAAAATGTAAACAATAAAGAGAGCCAATTTGGTTAAATAAAGACTAGTTTCTCAAAGTGCATTTAAGTGTACAAAATATTGTACTGAATGAGATTGAGATGGAGTCTGACTAAAGCAAACCAAGCGGTATTTATTGGCACAATGATCTTATCTACTTGAGTCCTAAGTATATTTTGATTTTGACTTTTATTTCTTATATCATCCAATAAAAGCTTAAGGTTTGAGCTCAGGAGCATATTATTTTTAATTTTAATAAAAAAAAACTTTTTCATGCATTTTTAATTTTTAACGATCGACTCTACTATTCAAGTAGATAAGCTATTGTAGCTCCTAGCACTGCGACCCAGGGTCTGATTTGTCAGCTCTATGCATACTAATAAAATTCCCTCAAAGAGGCAAGACAAAATTTTAACTGATTTTAGTCGTACTAATTTCACGCATATTGCTACGGTTAGTTTTTTGTATGAACTTACTTCAGTGTTCATGCTTCTATAGCCAAAGTCATAGTTATAGATCCATCGTTCGCACTTCTCAGTGCTGACAGTCACGTTGGTACCATTAATGTCCGCTAAGCGGGTGCACGAGGGGCTCTCAAATTTGGAATAAATATCAGCTATCTCCTTATATGTCAAATTAACTAGCTTCTCATGATAGCACCAATGATCCGGAACGAAACTTATCACGGTTTGTGTGAAGTAATGCTGCAAGGAACAAGAGTAGGATAATGTTAATGATAAGACGTAAGCAATTTATTGACTTTATGTGCTCACCAACGATACAATGATGTTGATGAAGCCAAAGAGGGCGAGTATCATAAACTGATAGCGATTGAAGTCCCCACATTTGGCAAGAATTTGATCAAAATCCATTGTGACCTTTCCTAAGCTCCTCTTTGGGGTATATTGGATGTGTTTGTACTTTGATGGGTGTGTATTTGTTGCTTGGCCACTCTGCTCGTGTTGTTATTGGATGGCGTATCACAATTTGTTCCGTGTCTGGTATGTGTGTGTGTGTGCGTGTGTGTATGTGTGTGTCTGTGTCTGTGTCTGTGTCTGTTGTGTGTGTGTTGTGTTACGAATGCAATAAATGTCTACAAATTTGGTTCACATTTGAAACTCTGGATTGTCTGCAAATAAAAACATTTAAACATTTGGTGTTCTTCAATAATATGATAAAAAAGAAAAGAAAAATGTGATCCCCAACTAATTTACATAGGCAATTAATTACTAATCAAGATTATAGCGGCATGATTTTTCATTTCATGAGCAGACGATAAAAGCAAAACAAAATAAGTGTGCATATATATTTGAATATACACATACATATATGTAAATATTAACTAAATTAATTGTAAAGAACCCAATATATTTCTTAATGCGGGAACAAAAAAAGACGCAATGAAATATTAATTAAATATGCAAACATTTTGCTTAAGAGAAAGTTGTTTAAGATAAAGTCGGTCGACTTTCTCGAAGTAAGTGCAAGCATTTGTCTTTGGTTTTGCTTACATTTTTATATATATGAAACGTTTCAAAGAAATCAAAAAAGGTACTCAATAATATTATTGAAATTTTTACAAAACACGTTTTGCTACTTTTAGTTGCCACATTCAGGGCTTTCAGGATTTGCGAATTTTCTTATTTGAACCTCTAAGCATTTTATTTAAACATAAAATTAGACATGACTCTAACTAAGAAGTAAGCATATATTAAGTAGTTTGAATAAAGAAAACTATTTCACAAATGATTTTATTAAACAATAATAACTTGAGTATCTTTCTGAGCACCAAACAAATGCTAACTGAGAACTGGGCCAGGCAATTGCTCTTATCTGTTGCATAGAATTTATAATAAAACTTGGTTAGATACAACTTTTGTTGTGTCAGGGAATCTAACTAAAAATTGTTGACTAATTCGCAACACTGTAGATTAGAACCTTGTCACTGGTTGTCAAGTGGTCCAAAATAATCGACTACTAATTGGGTCGAATAATCACGTGTGACAGATACGTAAGCAATCCAATCAATGCGACTTCATTTTGATGAAATGCTGAACGCATACATTACAATATTTTTTCAGCACTCTAGTTGCGAGTTGAGTTGAAGTCCGTCAGTGTTAGAATGTCATGTTCACAAATACAATTTGTTTTGTATGCACTTCGACTTTGAATATTTTATATTTTGACAACTGGTTTTAGTTAAAAGTGATTGCAAAAGATCCGCCTTAAGTCTGTACTTTTTTTAAGAAATCTCATACACAGTTTAAGAATCGATTAAAAAAAAGTGTTTCAAGGTTTTAGGATTAAAAGTTGAATGTGGCTGGATAATTTATCAAACATGCTCAACATTAATCGAAAATTAACGAAAACACTTTTAAACTTAAGCTTCAGGGTATTAAACCATTAAAGAAAACAATATATAGATTAAAATCTTACTAACGTAAATATTTGTTAAATAATTACAATATTTTGGAATACTACAAAATTTTTAAACGAAAATTAAAATAATTAAATACCTGATTTTTAAATATCAAAACATGAAACAAATTTGTTTACGAAGAGAACATCAAAACAGAAAACAGATGCGTGTTTGAGACAAATTTTATACAATTCTTTGTTTGTTTTGCGACAGCCGCAATAATATTATAAATATATATTTTATTTTTTCGCAAATGCTCAATATGCTATTTGAAAAGTATGTATATATTTCAAAGTTCAACGGATCGAAATCGCACACACGGCTAGGCTAATAATAGTCAACGAAATTAAAATCTTTTGATTTTGCTGCTGTTGAAATTGTTATTATTGTTAGTGAAACGCACAATTTGATGGTGATTTCCTTTAACATAAACTGAGTATTTGGCTGCTGATTGCTTTGGTTTTGGGTCTGTGTTCTGGCGAACGGCCCGTTTAGCGCGCGCTTGTAACGTGCCCGCGAATATCTTTAGCGATGTGTATCCACGAAGTATCTTTTGCGTACTGAGCCAGACGACGCCACCGTTTGTTTATAATAATCGACAAACAGCTGTTCAACTGAACGCTGAGCGCTGACGTCGGCGTCGACGCCAAGTCAAATATTATTATATCCACTAGCGGTAGACCAGGGACAGAGTTTTGAATTGATTCCCCATTGGGGAGTTTGTGGGGCTGTACTTCAAACGATCGCGCGAACCAGTTTCGCGTGGCGTAGGCGGGGTGGGAGGGGATTCACGGCTAGAGCGAAAACAGGTCATACGCTGTGAGCATCGATTAATACTTAGATGAAAGTCAGACTCAAGTCGGGCTTTTGACTTTTACGTGCGACCACAAGGCGTATACGCGCTGATTGGATTCGATACGATTTCATTTGATTTACATGCTCATATGTGCCTTGTGACGAGCACACGCGGATCAGCAGTTAGCCATAAGAAATTGCCCCGCTAATTATTGGCGCTAAACATACTAAGCATAAATATACACATTATATATACATTTGATATTATTGCAACATTTTTTACACGATTGGTACTTTTAGCTTTATTCGCCTTCTGACTGGCAAATTTGTGATCTTAATTCAATTATTCACAATTATGTTTCGTATGACTGCATGTCACAAAAGGGAAAATACATGTGGCGCCAGCATTTAAATGACTAATTCTTTAGGGAACTACTTGCTAATTATTTATTTATTATTTTGGGAAGACTCAAATTTGTTTATTTATTGCGTGTAACATTAATTTAAAAGTCAGAGGGAGTAAACAGCGAGCAGAAACTCAAAAAATTATCAACATTTTAGAAAATAATTTGATAACCTCTTTTTTAATAAATAAACCTTTAATGTAGTACGTTCTACTACACCATATTTCTTATGCTTCCAGAATTATATTATTAACATAAATTGGAATTGGAGCCCCAAGCTTCCCGACTGAAATTCAAAATCGGAATCGAAACTTAAACATAAAACCCAAATACCAAATAACTGAATTAATAAACAATTTAAAGTTATTCTTTGATTGCTTTATTTAACATTACCCACCTCAACATACAAATATCATCCTGGAAGAAGATTAAATATTAGTTATAGTTTAGATCCATACAAAGTATCCTGACGCTTCTTTCTCCTAACAGTATTGATTATTTGACACTAATTTCTATAATAATTTTTAACTAAATGTCACACTCAAATAATAATATAGCTAATATTTAGACATTAACATTTGTGTACCGATTTTTTGTCAACAATTGTTGTTCAAGTATGAACATGAGACGCTCTAAGATGCTGATAGCTGGCTCATGCAGCGCTCTCAAAATTAGTCACTGGCTTGCATGGGGTCAAACTATTGTTAGGGATTGAAGAGGAGAGGGAGTTACACTGCGGTCGCCTTACAAGCGGCTGCACTCGATAAGAGACCATGCGGTCGTCTTACAAGTGGCTGCATAATATTTTCTATGTATTTAGGTTCAAGTATTTTAAATAAAATAAAGGCAGTTCGAATTTAAACGTCGACTCAGCTTGACTACACACTATACGTGTTTCAAGAAACAAGTGTATCAATGTGATCTATTTAAAGATATAATTTTAATGCTGCCTTCTTAAGATATTTTATTTTGGTCCGGTCTGAGAGCAACCTAAGTAGAATGCCTAAACCAAAGCCCCTTAAATGTGCAATCACAGATTAAAAAATGTTTTTGAGAGAAAACAACAAGATACGATAAGATAGCATAACAACTTCTTAGCATAGGCAGTTAAGTACTCGGAAAGACAAGAAAGCGCTAATTCATTTACAGCTTTCAATTATTAAGGAGTGCGTTAAACAAACAATCGATCAAAAAGTATTTGAGAATTTTATAGAAAATGAACAGGGTTCGTGAAGCAAGACCGTTGCCAAGAGCAGTACTTATCATAGACAGACAGACAGATACATTATTGCGCACCCAAATATTTACATGATGGCTTTTTCTTTGTTCATCGTCCGTTGGCAACTCAACAAAGAATAAAGAAAACTCTTGGCGCACAAGTCAGCAAAGAGTCAAGAAATCCCCTCAAGGCAATTCTTATATCAAATGTCGGAACAATAACTAGGTTCAACTATTAACACGAGTTATCCGATTGTTGTTGATTATACACATAAATAAACATATCCACAACGTTCAACAAGAAATGTTTGCTTATCTACCGTTGATTATGATATAATTTATTGTGAAATTTTCAACAGCATTACAAATTTGACTTATTTCAAATTATTTCATTTGCATTTTTTTTAAATATTTTTTCGCACTGCAAGATGACTCAGCGCCATTGAATACAATAGCCAATTGACACTTGTGATTTCACAGTCTCCGATGCTAACTTTCACACCTAATTGTCGATTTGAAAAATACATACATACATGTATATATCTAAGAAAGAAGGAGGAGCCACGAACATAAAATTATATATAAGACTATAGATATAAGAATATATGTATATATATAACATGTAGCAGCCTATGATAAATTTAATTTTATAGAATTTGATGGTGCTCCAAATGATTTCATATTAAATTGCAGTTGTACATATTTATAGAAATACACATATTTTAATTCCAATAAGTTATTATCGTAATGACAGGATATCCTGAATCAAGTAAACGTGCACATGATTTCCCCATCGCAATATTGTAATGAAAGGAATGCAACATAGCTGCCATTCAACACCAAGACTCTAATTCAATAACATACTCCAATATTTATTTGTGCGTATTATTCGCACATTTCCTAAAGCGCCAAATCCAAAAGTGAACCGTATAAATTTAAACTCTTTATGTGATTGGTTTTTTTTTCGTTTCACACACATTCGATAAAAATTTGATTATAGTCAAAATTAGATGCTCATATTTAACTTACTAATTATTAACGGTTTACGATGTTTTGCCCTGAAATCAGAAAATGTTTTTGTGGTTTTTTTTAATTTTAAGGAAATACTATTGACTATAAACATATACATACATATATATTATCAATATATAACAATATGCGACTCCTACACTGAAAGTGCCAACTCTTCCTACTGCACACAACAAACAAACACACACAGACACAAACATGAATGCTCTTGCATTCAGTATATGCAGTCCGATGTTGGGTTCGGTTAGCGATCTGCATCGGCTGCTGCTCGCGTGACAATTGAATTTGTTTTGACTTCAAGTTCAGCGAATGGGTTCGGTTTGTAAAAGCCTTGCGTGACAGTTTCTTTCAATTGGCTCTTGTTTGTGTGTGTAGTTGAGACAAAGAGACACAGAGCGAAGATCTTTTTAGCCACCATCAACAGCGCAGCAAGCCTTTCATTTTGTGCTACAATACAAACATACTTACATGGCACCCCCTTAAGTATTTTAAATTGTACCTTTAAAGACACTATTAAAAACGATGTATTTGATATATGCTGGCAGCTTCTCTTTGAATAAAATGGGAAAGAAAAGCAAGTAAATAAAAACTATATTAGTTTAATGTTTGCAAAAATTGGTTTTACATATATATAAAATAAAATACTGCTAACCTCGTAGTATTTCGTTTTGCTATTGCTATTTAAAAGAGCAATGTAAGGCTAGTGCTACTGCTATAGCAATCGAATATTTGTTTTGCTCTTTTGCTCTACTTCTACTCAAATTACAAACAACTCAATAAAAAATCGGAAATCAGTTGCCAAATAAACTTGTAATATTATCGAATTGATATTAATCACCCATTGGTAAAGTTTATAAGCATTCATCGAGAAAGCACATTACAACTCTGGTTAGTAAACTCAAGCATGGACCCATCTCTAATTTGAAGAATTTACGAGTTCAAAGTAGCCCTTCTGTGCCTACTCGCACATGCAAATTCTTTTATTGGTATGGCGTCATTAAGTCTCCAACATGCTCGCTGCAGTGCAATGCACAACTGCAGGCACATAGAAGCGATGAAGTAATCAACAAAATTCCCGCTGGGTGCATAGTTAATTGTTACATAGCAGAGGCGTTGTCGGGTAAGATATCCGGTAAGCAATACAGCTGAAAACTCCCTTGGACGGACTCTTGTGAGAGAGAGATGATAGATGTACAATAGAAATGCAACAAATTGTCATTCTCTCAATTATGGAATTCCCATTCTAATAATGTTCAATTGTTTTTAATGGCAAATGTTTGCGCCTGCTTATTGCTGTATCATTTCTTATGAATATTTTTATTTTTATCTATGCAAAGATGAGGGTACTTTGGTACATTTGTTTGAATACACACATACACATAAGTAGGCACACAAAACACTTGGTGTCAATTAACGTGCTTATATGGCATAGTAACAAAACGGCAATTAAACGTTTTTTTCTCATTATGATGAGCGTAATGAAGAGTGGCACTACTCGTTATGCGATTTACATATAAAAATATTTTGAAATGTGAATAAATTTGTTCACGGTTGAGATTTGAAACGTGTTTAAATGTTTACAAGGTTCGTTATCTTATCTTTATAAGATTCATTCTCCAATAGTTAAACAGATTTAATTGCAACTCTAAACTGTGTTTTATTTAATAGGCCTAAATCCTGTATTGCGTCAGTCAGTTGTTATTTCAATTGAATTCATTTATGGTTTATCGGCTTTATGCCTGAAATTTACGTTTATCATTTAGCTCTTCAGTGGAAGGTTTTCCCCTATAGACTGTTTATTAACCCCATTTCAACTGTGACGAAAAAACTAATCTATTTAGACTCTAATTCATCCATAAAACTTCGTGATCTCATCGGCAAGAAAGAAGCAATGATACGTATATATTTGAAGCTTAAAATAAATCAATTAGCAAACAGATACAAAATGACAATTATTAGTTTATGATAGTGAGTCATGTTCATGGAAAGAGAAGACTCAAAGGTTAGTAATTGTAATTGAGTTGTACACCGATAAGATATCCCAGAACAAGTTGGTATCAAAAACAACAAGTGGACAGATCACCTGGATTTAACAATGAGGGGACACAGACATACAGGATAATTACATAGTAATTGGCCGGGAAAACGCCAAGGAAATAGTTCCAGCTGATAAGATGTCTCTGGACGTGTAAAGCTATCAGAACAGACAATCAGGCAAGACCGTCTCGATTGGACCCAATTACCAGAAGCGAAATATACATCAACTAGTTAGGCAGAGAAGCAGAGAGGAAGGACATCGTTTCATAATAGACGGAAAATGTCATAATTTATAGTGTAAGTGAAAGAAAGAACTATATTTAGTTCAATTGACATCCCATTTATTAATGGCTCTCTAATAACATGTGCTCTTAGCCGGCTTGATGGTCGTAAGCGTTGAGTCTTTGGATTATTCCGTGTGCAAAACTCATTGATATCGCTTATACGAAAAATCAGTCGTTTCGAGTCCCGCTGTAGGCATGGTTTTTTTGTGTTGTTTGGTAGTTTACTTCTACTATTAATCTCTCTATCTTATCACTCTTTCTTTGAGATCTACGGTGCTTTCGTTGGCAACCGTTAAAACCTAACCTAACATATGCTCTTATGTATACAATTATAAATTTATGCTTGTCATCAGGTGCTTGATCATTATACTATTAGATAAGGCTCCATTTCTCTCTCATACGTCCTTCTTTTCGAATATGAGCTAGCGAACTTTCCCTTATATGTAGTTTCATACAGGAAGACCAATATTTATTCACTCTTGTCTTAAAAGAGTTTTCTTCACATTGCGGCTTACATTTTTTTCAATTCTGGCTTCATTTGATTTTCATCTAACTTTGTGAGAGTAAAAAATTCCTTTTTGGTTATAATTAATACTAGTTATAATTTCAAGGATATGCTAAATTAAAACTAATCATAATTAAAGCAAAAGGTCTTTTATTTTAAATGAGCTTTAAGATAACTAATTATCAGAGCTCGATTAGGATATTCCTAGAATCATATTTTTATTCAGGTGTTATTGCACGATTTCTCTTTTAAGAGTTAAAAATTAAATAAGCTTGATCTGCGTGGGGTAGACGAGAACTTATATTCCACATTTGAATACCGACTCAATTGTTGATCCTCCTCAGAATATATATTGTATGGAATCTGAGTTGCATCCCTTTGTATCTTACATATATTTTCTCAAGTTCATTATACCCCTTTTACACATTTTTTATGGGTTCAATGACAGCCTTGTTTATTGCCAACTAGAGCTTGTAAAAATCGATATATACATAGTTTTATTCCATCAATAAAATAATCAAATGTTTCTAATATGACACCCTCGCAAGAACAACAAGCATATTACACGTTTATTGAGAAACAAAAATATATATACATATATATATACATATATACGTATATAGATTTTTTCCATGCAAGCCATAGGAAATTCCAATAGGTTTAATTGATTTGTTTTGATTGCTTTTTCTGCGCAACAGGGCCAAACTCTTAATTGAAATACGTTTATAAATATTGTAAGTGGATAAGAGTATATGTATATACAATAAAGAATGAATCGCTTCGTGCAAAACTAATTTCATTAACTATTCGTTAACACATTAATAATTTAAAGATTCACAAAATATTATGGCTGTGAAAACACACACAACATATATTTCTTAAAAACTATTAACTATGTCTTTGGCTTTAATTTTTCGTTTGAAATAAGTTTTTATTTTTTAAGATTCAACACATTAAGTTGGTACAAAATGCTAGTTTTAAAGAAAATTGTTGATCAGTATATTTATATATTTGTACCTACTCGATCAGAAAGTTGTTAATCATTATTATCTTTAAAATTGGTAACTTTTAATCGATGCTTATCGATATTTGGAAAACATAGAACAATATTTAGAACATAATAATTAAATTAATAACCAAACCCATTGCTCCTCCTTTCAGACCATACCAGCTACAACATTAACCATATCTTATCTTTCTTAAAATGGCAACTTACTACCAAAAATAAGATATATTAAATTGTAAATAAGTTAATAATGTAAATTTATATGCTCTTAAATTAATTTAAAAACACAAGTGTCAAGTCTTAGCTGCTTAAAGTTTTAGACTACAAGTATTGGCTCGGAGATGCTAACTTCAGCCTGTTACAAGCTTTCGGTTCAGTTTACAATAACATTCAGACAAACAAAATATACGTGGATTATTAGTAGTTTGATGAACCACAAATCCAATTTGAATATCTTTTGAGCGAAACACCAGAGCATAGCTCCAAGACATAAAAATAAATCAATTAAGTAGCGCACGCATATTAAAATGATCTCAGTTTTGATTATGTTGTGCCTGTATAAATGTTTGAAATATATTTCACGGAATTATGTTACCGTGACAAACAAATAGGCACAGGGTAATACAAATAAAAAAAAAAGTTACTGAAAACTCGAACAACTGTTTTGCTTGAAAAATCAATTGACAGTGAATGAGAAATGTTGAACGATTGATTCTACGGTTATTGTGAAGCCGCTTGAGTTCAGGATTGTGGTAATCAGGTGCAACAGATAACTAGACACAGAATGCAACAAAATGTTCACCAGAATCGACCCTAAATGAAAGCTAAAAGCAAAAACAATCCAACGGGTAATTCGAGCAGAAAAGACAATTGCCACCAGCGTTGAGAGCAAATGATGAAGGAAATGGCAATGATACGGTCCACCCAAAACAGCTAGCATAGACGCTTCCCGATCAGCCAGCCCCATATTGTGCCCAGTCCCAGACCCTGACCCAGACCCAGGCAACAGCAACGGCGACGGCACGTTTCGAGTTTGTGCAAACACAAGTTGAGCAACTATTCAGAGGAGGCGTTTGGTGCTAATTCTGCCTACCATGACCAGGCAAAAATATACCGCAGGCTATGATTGAAGTGTCTAATGCTGATGACCCTCATTAGAAATGAGGTGAACAAAAGTGAAGCTGGGCAATAATAATTGGCCGCTGGCCACTTAAGCGCTTGGCAACGTCTATTATTATACTATTTATACTCTAAAATATATACTCAATGGGCATACAGTGTATCTATTGTATACACTTATAGTACTCGTGGCAGGCAACAGACCAAGAACGCACAAAACTTTTATTTTTTATTCTTTGCTTTGTTTTAAATGAGGCAAAAACGTGACAAAAGTATTTTTTGATAAATTTATTTTTGTACCCAAACATAATTTTTTATTTTTGATTATTTTGTTGTTTTTGAGCATTTTAAATTATGATCGCTTCTAAGAATTGCTTCATCTTTACATTAGGTGCGCACTTAATTTAACTGTCAAAGCTTAAAACCTAGTCAATAACGGAAACCTGTTGTCGCAGATCAGTTTTGAACGGGCACTAAATAATCAAATGCCATTTGTCTACACTCTGCGAAACCAGTCAGAAGTATGATGAATACGAGTAAAACACGTTATTAGACGCCAACAGCAATTTCCAAGAACACAACCAACAATTATTGTTATCATATGTTACCAGCTACCAGCAACTTTTCTTTCTGTTATTGTCCCCAGCAATGTGCAATTGAAATCGAATCAAATACGCTTCGAGTGCGGTTTACCTAGAATCACAGCCAAGTATATAGCCAGTACTTGACGAGCCACTTATGTACTTGTGAAGTGCACATATTTGTTTAATTTATATATCCGAATTATTTTGCTTCACGTGGAAGATAAAAATACTTCAAGTGGGTTGAACAACACGATTAGAACAATATTACGAAAAATTAAGTGGCAATGCAAGAGATAAGCTCTGCTTAAAACTTAAAAAATAGATAAGCAAAATACATAAAATAGTTATCACTTTTTATGTGTTTTTGAATTCATAAATAATTTGAGTGATGTAAATTATTTAGGTTTACTAATTGACCATAAATTATAATTTGATAATCATAATGAATTTATTGTCAACACAGCTTTACAGGCCATTGGTCTTATTATCATAGGAGTTGACCGTTGTAACACCAAAATACTCTTTACTTTTCCTTTACTCCTACTCTGGGATACGGATATTGTGTGTACTCTCCATAATATTCAGTTCAATTCAAAACCAGATTGGAATCTTCGTAACAGAAATTTAAGCTTTTTGAACTTCGTCGCTATGACTGAGGGTTATTAACTCCATCTACTGATAAACTCCTCGTAATCGGCCCTTCCTCTCTAACTAATAGTCGACTTCTGTCAGTCCATATGTTTGTAGTTTAATTACTAAATGGTGAAATCGAATCCGCTGTTTTGAAGAGCAAAATTAATTTTTTCATCTCACTTTCTCTTAAGCGTTGTACTTCCTTTCATTAACCTTTTCGCATACTCTGTAATGATTATATCTAATTAGTTCAGAGTCCTCCATTTCTTTCATTCAGAAATCAATTTTATAACGCTTTCTCTCGCGAGAACATGCACATGCATGTGTGTTTGTTTTTTCTGGGTTTTTTTCCAATACATGCAACAAGTTTAGCATTTAAATCGCCCCAAAAATCTTTCAAATATTTATCTTATTTTAATTTTATTTTTAATTTAATTTTTATTCTTTGTATTTTTCTGTGTCGACTGATTTTAGTCTATTAAATAACATTCTTCCATTACATTTTAAAAACTCGTCCGAATATTGTGATTAACGTTTTTACTTCAATATATTATATATTTAAGTCAATTGAACGTAAGGTATGATTATTTTATTACCTATCACAGCAATTTTTTCCTTTCTAAATACGTTTAAAATTTAATGCAATTATATGCTTCGTCCCTTATTTGTTATCTTTTAGCTTTGTAACCAAAGGAGCCGGAAAAAAAGCTGACTGGCAAAACAGCAAAGCCTTGTAGGCTTTTCATTATCCCATATGTAATCTACAAATACTTAAATCAGATTCAATCAAGATAAACATATTTATATATTGGCATTTGCATGGTCTCGAACATGGCATTTTATAACTTAAAAGGGCATTAAAACAAAGAAAACTTTAAAATTTTGCAGTGCCATTTTTATTTTTATATAGCCTTTTCTAGCTCTATGTTTAGTGCAAAGGACAGACTCTATTGAAAAATTAAAATGAGAGAAAAATATTATTGAAACTTTATTTCCTTTGTTGCACCTTAAAGTTGCAAAATGTCACACTCGTGGCCGTGGAAATGCCCATATATTATAATTATACGCAGTATAACATAAAAACAAGATAAAGTTAAAAAAAAATTGTTTCTTGTTTTTTAAAAGTTTTTGCAAGTAAAAAAATGTGCTTTACAATTTTCCTAATACTTTTCCTAAAGCCACTGACAACATATAAACTCTTTGATAAGCATCACTTTCAAAAGTCTTTGAATTGGGCTCTTAAGCTACTTTGAAGCACGCAGATCGCCATGCCTTGCCCCCGCACACATTTAAGTACGCACTGCAAGGTCGAACAGGAACATAAAAATGGTCATGCCTGCTGTGCGAATTCTGCTCAATGTTGTTGTTGTCGTTGTTATTTTTGTCAGCTGTTGCTTCGTCCGATGTGCCCCTTTTAACGATGTCGCTGCGAGCATAGAATAATAAAATGCGATTAGCGACGAGCAAATAGACGGTTTGTACCATGAAATGTCCAACGAGAACTAGTTAACAAGTGAAAGAAGCAAAAAGAATACAAGCTGAATTTGAGTGCCCAACGCAAGAGGCAAGTGAAATTACAAACATTTGGCCCTAGATCAATTAACAAAAAATTAAAGCATACATATGTATGTATGTTTATGTATAAATTTACATTTGACAATCTGTTCATTAGTATATCCTTAGGTTATTCTCATATGTGTTTTGTATATAGTTATTTATTTATAAAAGATACACTTAAGCGCCTAAGCAGATGCAATACATACATACATAGGTGGGAATGTATTGGAACTGTTGCCGCAGTGGGTTGCATAAATTTGTTAATTGCTATTTTTATATACGACACTTGGCGACAAAAATCGAATCGGATATTGAACAAAAACTTTCCACTCGCCTGTGTTAAAATTTGCATGCTTCTGGTTCTGCTGCACTTCAATTGTCGTCAATGAGTTGTTGTTATATCAACGATCATCATATGCCTATGGTTCATATTTTAGATATGCCAATCTGTGGCCACACAATTTGTTGGTTATTCTTTTTTATTGATTTTAATAGACAAAATATATATTATAATAGCGAGCAGCACTTGAACTGAACTCTATATAGAGTCCACCACAACATCGCACTTTGATATCTAATATTTTTCTATATTTTACATTTCGCCGTCTCGCACATTTACCGTTGGTTCTCCGAATAAGTCTGCCATTGCATCGACTGTGCGTTTATTTGATCAAAATTTGTGTTTTGTTCTTTGTTCTTTCGGTACGTCGCCTGCTGAATGAGCGCCGTAGTTACACTGTTCACCGCTGAGGGATGATTCTGCTCTTCTTTTCAGGTATATTCGAATATCGGCCATGACTTTGAGAGTGCCTACGCAGTAACAACAAAACTGTTGAAAACGCAACCAAAGAGCAAGAGCGCAATTGCAAAACACGGAAAACACTAATGTACAATGTTACAATCGTTCGACTCATAGATACCCTGCACTCGCACTAGACAACAAACAATTGATTTTCAATATTTAAAGTTTGAATTTTCAGTTTTACGTTTTGAAAGTTCAAAGCATTATTTTTTTTAATTCTGCCTGCTTTCACCATTTGAGGGCATTAAGGGAGAACGTTTGAGCTGATTTAAATTTATTTGTTTCATTATTTGTTGTTTCGGTGCGCAAGCCCCTTCGGATTCGTTTTGCGTTTGCATAGCCTTTGTTTTTGTCATTACCAATGCCATTGCCACACAGCTGTTAGCACCGCTTTTTTTTGTTGTTTGCTTTGCTTTGCTTTGCTTTGCTCTGTTTTGTTATTTATGCGTTTTGCATACAGTATACACGACCTGCTGTGCTCGTGAGTCAGTTTGAACCAGCTCAGTGCGCAAGGTCCGAAACGGTGTGAGACAAATGTGTAATAAATGCAATTAATGCACTTATAATGCGATTTTCATAATCCTTATGAGTGAGTAAAGTGAAAAGCGGGCACTTTGCCAGAAATTAATATATATTTTTTGCAAATGACACACAAGTGATTTCATTATCTACAGCAGTTTCCATAATCAGACAATAATATTTGGTTGCTAAATTTTTATGCTGAAATATTCCCATAATTCTTACATTGCACATTTCATAAATTTCCGTTTGTGATTTTTAATGCTGTAACTATTTACTAATTAATTTTAATTTTTTTCATATTTTTTTAAATATTTAAAATAATTATTATTAACAAACTCCTACTTGCATTACCCTATTTACATAAATTGCTAAACGGATCTAGCTAAATAGTATTTTATCATAATTTACTAAACAGAACCAGCTAAATTTCGTAAAGATAAATAAACTTATGTTCTACATATTTCAAGCCTAATGTTTTCTTTTCTAATAAATAAAAACACATACGAGCATGCATACGTATTAATACTAATATTTTTTTGATTATGCGTCTCCGATTAGCTTCCTGAGAGCATTCAAGGCGTCACTTATCAAAATGTGAACGACCTTCACCGTGAATATTTCGTGAGTCGGAAACGTCACCTTAACAGCAGCAAGAATTGTTGATTACTCATTTCTTACCGCTGTCGACTTAATACAAATATGTCATAAATATAATAAACAGATTAATACATTATCTTTTAATACGGCTTGAACCAGTTGTTATTTCAGAAGCACTAAAACTTGGTCCCAGGAATTGAAGGCTTACCAAATGCAAAACAATAACGCTATTGATGATTAAGCGACTTCTACAATAAAGATAACAGCGAGAGCATAAAGCTAATGCTTAAACGAAGTATTACGAAAACAAAGGAACGACTAGGAAAATACTAGAGAAATTTCCCAATAATGCCAAGTTTTTCAACAACCTTTGTTTGGCACAATTGGTGATAGAGGCAATCGAGAGCGTTTAGTAGGAACACTGAAGGGATTGAACAAACGAAAGGGATGAGTAATTTCAAAGATAAAAACGTTATACAAGAGAACGTCTTTAGGGTAATGATCTGTTATTAAATAAAGAAGAACAAAATAGCTTGCAGCGAACGTGATCTTGCAATTAACAAAAAGTTTACTTCGCGATGCTGATTAATATCTGAATAATGAATTCAACAATAAGATGAATTTAATAATGAAGATTGCGCATTGTTGAAACGGAGAAGCTATATAGATAATGACATGATAGCTAACGGATCAATCTGAATTGAGCACAAAAGTGACGACAAATGGAAATTACGGAAAAACATTGTCGATTCCCTTTTAGCTTTCGAGACTAGACTCAATAAGTAAAAATTCGGACAATTTTGAAGATGAATTTATTTTGTTTGAGTATAAGTATTATTCAATTGATGAAGCACCTGACGGGAGTGTTAAAAAATTCATGATGATATATGGCATGATGATAAATATGGATACATGGAAAATAATTTTTCTCGCGAGGGAAAATATAAAAGCATATGTAGGTAAAGAAAAATGTGCTATAGTTGTGGTCAAAGGCATACCCAGACACAGTTAAAAAGATTTCAATCCGTATTCGCCCCTAGCGCCTTCGCTTTATTCTTGTGGAAAATGACATGCGTCGGATATATTCAAACAAAAGAATATATTTTCCTAATTGCCAGCTTTTGGTGAAATGTTGATGTGCAAAAATGTCAGTATTCTAAACAAGAATTTCGTCTCATTGTTTCACTAAACAGACAAGACTATATTACTTATATATATATATGTATATGCGTTGGTGAAATATGCTGACGAAGTGCCGTTTGATATAGCTTGGAATTGATCATTAGTTTGAGAGCGTAGGCTATTTGTAACAATCGTTCTTAACTTATGTATTGTCTGCTTAGTGGTCACAGGCAACCAACTCGGTGGAGCAGTAGAATCAGAATGTATAAGCAATATTGGTATTGGCAAGATGAAATTGATTTTGTTCCTAGTTTTTGCATACTTTTAATGGTCAGACGTATGAATGCAAAGACTTGAAGCAAACACGGAAATTTATAAGTACAATTTATCTATAACTGTCTTAGAATCTCATAATTTTAAATAAATGTCAATGACAAACTTTTTCAGTGGTCGAGCCCCGCTCACCGTCTGCAGCCCTAAACGAACCCCAACGAGAAGCTACTTTGACTGTTGTTATCAGTTGGCATTGGAGTATTGCGAAAGAGATTACAAATAGCTTTTGGTATTCACAGTGGGTTACATTCGAATTCATCGGTCTCCCATATATATATACATATATGAATGAATTTATTTTTATATTTCTTATGAATATGATTAGAAACTATGCCATTTGAATATGGTTCTAAATTAATCGGTCTAACGGATGAGCCCAAATGATTGTCAACTTTAATTTGGTTTTTTTTTAATAAATGCGACAGACTTTGCTTGCCAATATGTCTCAATTAATATATTGTACATTTCGTTTATTTATATTTCTTATACGAATACAGATTGCACACTGCATTGAGGCGCCAGCAAGTCTCTGAAAAGTTGCCTAAATACGCGATAAGGTAACTGATATGGATTGTGTGATATGTCGCTATAGTACAACAGTTATCAGTTAATTCTTTTTGCATACCTACTATATTTACATTTTTATTTATATTATTTTAATCTTTTGGTCTTTGAATATAATTGACCCGTTGCATGTCGTTAATATGTTCATATGTTAATCTGAATAATAACAAAAATTAGTAATAAGTTTTTCCACTGCCTGCTGATATTTTTATTAATCAAATAATTTTGCAAACACGAAATTTTTATGCCGATGTTTTTTTGTATACTGAAACTTGGTTTATGCTTATGCTAATTTTAATCTGAAGTAAACAAAACAATAAAAATTGCAGCGATACACTTCTTTCAATAAGTAAATATAATTAATATTATATAATAAGTAAATTAAAAAGTAAATACATATAAATCTGAAAATTGAGAAGGTTACTGAAACCGTATCTTGCTTAAAACAACTTCAACCTGGAACGTTGAGTCGCTATATATAGTACTCAAGGACAACTGCATATAGTATATGCTCTAAAGCACCAAAGCGAGAACATAAACATTGCGTTAATTTATCAAAACGGAAATCGCGTGCACCTTTTCTCATACCCATGTAGAGAGTATTCTAATTTTGTCAGAAAATGTGTTTCGCCCGGAAGGAGACATCACTTAGCCCATAAATTACATATAATCTTTACTAGCATCACTAGCTGAGTCCATATGTCATATATGTCATTTTCATCTGCCAGGCTGCAGGACTATTATATTTCTGTCAGAGAAAATATAAGTTCTTATATGAAGTATTTCTTTGATTCTTAAGTAATCCCAACAAAACTCACAAGCTAGGACCGTTCAGAAAATAAAACGCCCTGAAAGTTAAACAATTTTTCTTGTTTTTCCAAATAATATATAATATAATTTCAAAATATTTGAAAAAATGCCTTAAAATTAGTAAGTTTTATTTTCAATTTGTCAGAAATATATTTTTTAATAATCGAACACATTTGTGAAAGCAAATATACAAACTTTTATTTTTAAGACTTTTAATTTCCGCTGAGCTGCGTTGCCAAAAATTCCGTTTTAGCCAAAGACAAACAAAAAACTCACACACAGGCCGCAACGAGTGCTAAAACTGTACAAAAAACACCAACCAGCTCATCCTCAAGAAGGCCGATTATCTCAATCTCGTCCAGTGCGCGACACTCGAAGATCTGAAGCTGCATCTGCAGGGCACAGATTGTGGCAACTTCCTGGCAAATTAACCATCGCCGCTGTCCGTCTCCGTCATCGATGATAAGCTGCGCGAGAAGTTAGTTATTGAGTTCCAGCATAAGCGCAATCATGCCGTGGAGCCGTTGTCCAATTTTTTGGATTTCATCACGTATGGTTATATGATTGATAATATCATATTGCTGATAACGGGCACACTGCATCAGCGACCCATCTCGGAGCTGATACCCAAGTGCCTTCCGCTGGGCAGTTTTGTGCAGATGGAGGCCATCCATGTTGCCTCGACGCCCGCCGAGCTCTACAATGCTATCCTGGTGGACACGCCACTCGCCCCATTCTTTGTCGATTGCATTTCGGAGCAGGATCTCGATGAGATAAACATCGAGATAATTCGCAACACGCTGTACAAGGCCTATCTGGAGGCGTTCTACAACTTCTGCAAGAACATGGTCGGCTCCACTGCCGACGTTATGTGCGAAATCTTCATTACGATCAACTCGTTCGGCACGGAGCTCTCTAAGGATGATCGCGCCAAGCTGATGGATTGGCCGCCTTAGCCCGTGCCGATGATTACGAGCACGGTTCACATGTTTCGCCCTTTTCGCTTCTTCACATATGTCAATAATTTTTAAATGCATTTTTTTTTGTGTCGCCTGTCGTTAACATTATTGTATTATTATTATTATAATGATTTTCATTTTTTTTTTCCTTCTGTTATGCAATTGTTAATGTATATTATATGATACTTCTGCTATATGAATTCTTGTTTTTCGAGTATTATTCCAATACAATTATTGTTTCCAGTCACTGTTGTTGTTGTTGCCGTCACAGTCACACGACACTATGACGCACCGAACGCGCAATCTTTTCTTTTCTATTCCCCAGAGGGAACGCCAGATTCGCATTCCGAGTTCGGTTTAACATCTACTATATAGACATACATATATATATGTATACATATAAAATAAATTGTATTTTTTTCTTTATGATATTTTTAACATATAGAAATATAATTGGATTGCTAGCTGGCTGCAGTCTACCTTACAGGCCGCACAGCTCAGCAATATAGCCTTTTGTAATTATAATTATAATTGCAAATGAATAAATAAAATTATAATTAAAGTTGTAGTTATATTTTGTCTGTTATAATTATGAACTAACTTAAATCTTTGTCTATGTAAAATATTAAAATACTAATGTTTAATAATAATAGAATTAACAAAAAATTGAATGTAAAAGTTCTATGTACACATATAAAAAACAACACCCTGGAAATTATACATATTTTTCCTTATCTACCGTTGTAAGTACTTTGTGAAAAATATGGAAAAGAATCAGTCAGTTTTTCAAATAAATGTTGAAATTGGGTAGACTACAGTATACCATAAGAATATATATATTTCTTAATATATATTTCAAATTTAATGTTTATTGGGGGAGGGTTTACATCTGTTTTGCATTATTATATCACCTCGTGAGTTAGCAAAATTGAATTTATTTGTTTCATTATGCAAAGGCCAAGGAATTATGTATAGGCTTTGTTCGCTTTGGCACTTTGGTTGTTGATGTTGATTGGCTTCTTGTGCCTTTTGTGAACACACAAAAGTAATTTTTGTATTTAATTTGAGTTTTCTTAGTTAGCACAATGATGTGCACATTTGATGCGAGTTTTCTATGAACTTGTTTGCGGGGCTTTTAAAATGTGCGATTGACGGCAAATTTATGGGTCAATTATTGATTACATTGCAAAGACATGCAATAAATATTCAGTAATATTTAAATCTATTCAAACAGAAGTTCATTTTTCCTCAATAAATTTAATAAATTTTTATTAAAAAGTATTGCGTATACACGATTTCTTCCACGTATTATTTTAAAAGCCTTTATTGATATTATATTTAAGGCTATATTGCTGACGCACGTCCTGATTTCAATTTTTGTTAAGTTTGCACTGGTTTTTATTTGGCGGCACATTTGTTGATTATAGCCAAAATAAAAACTCTAATTTTATGTGATTTAATCTAATTTATTAGCCCCATAACATAGAGGAAGTGCGAATATAATTCGCTAAGCATGTGCCGTTCAGCTAATGCCGGTCTGAATATTAGACTCAAGTCATTATTTATCCTCGATTATTTAATCGGCATGATTACATTGGAACATAATTGATCACCACCATGACACATTCAGGCTCTACTTACACACATTTCATGCATGTCTTAAATAAAAATAAAAAACAAGGCAGATCTTTGCAGTCGGGCGTAACGGACTGTGAAATACTCTGATACTATAAGTAATACCAGGTGATAACAGGTAGAAGGAAGGATCAGGGTGAGTGTTGCCAAGAAATATCGTCCAGGTTTGCGTGGGTGTGGCCGAAAAAAATTGTTGGAAGAGTTTCCTAGTAACCTTCCCTCCAATTTTGGTTACAGAAGATATAGGCTGTGGAAATTTTTCGGGGCGGGAGTGGGCGTGGCTGAAAAAATGATAGAAAAGGTACCAAGTAATCTTTCTT
This sequence comes from Drosophila sordidapex, assembly GCA_035043295.1. Taxonomy (NCBI): domain Eukaryota; kingdom Metazoa; phylum Arthropoda; class Insecta; order Diptera; family Drosophilidae; genus Drosophila; species Drosophila sordidapex. The sequence goes on from JAWNNA010001332.1 coordinate 809,646, forward strand.
CGAAGTTTGGTAACTGTAGCTGTTAAATTGTGGGAGAATTGGCTTTCGGGAATTTTGGAAGAGGGAGTGGGCGTGGCCAACAAAATTGTTGGAGGACGTTCTTAGTAATCCTTCCAAATTTAGTAACTGTTTTTGGGGGCTGCAGTGGGCGTCGTCCAAAATTTTCTTCTGGAACTTTTGGAGGGTGTTACTAACAATATGCCTCTCAAATTTGGTGACTCTAGCTTACAATATGTCTGAGATATATGGTTTTATCGATTTATGTGGTATACGCCGACCTTTGGAGAACATCGCCAGCAGCATACCAACCCAATTTGGTGACAGTAGTCTTAAAATTGTGGGAGATATGGCTTTATCGATTTGCGATTATTGATTTTATTGATTTCCTATCCCCATAGTGGGCGTAGCACTCTAATTTTTCCACTTTGTCTGACGCGGGCACAGACCAGTATATGTTCTAAGTTTCAAGTCTTTATCTAGTTTAATTTATAGTCGAATGGCATCCTCATTTTTCAATGTCACTTAAACACAATCGGTTACTCGTTGTTGTACTTTTCCCAGTGCATTCAAAAGGTATGATGACAGGAAACAAAAGACTGTCAGCTGCCCAGTTTGCCTTGTTTAGAAATGTGGGGGAACAGCAACGGTCAGTCAGTCAATCGGAGCATTTGCTCACTGTTTGCATTGTAATTCGAGTATATGGCAAGTCCGGGGGTTCTGGATATTAGCACATATGCCACACAGACCGTTAAGCACACAGACACACAGTAAAGCTAAATAAATAATTTGAAACGCATTAAAGTTACGTTTAATTACTTTAGGAATATTATGAATCGCGAAGTCAACGCGAGATTAATGACTAATGCATAAGTTCAGTTACCCACTCAGAGTCGCTTATTAAATCAATAAAATTATCAACAATTCCTGAAGCCAGCTCGCAATTTAGCGAGGAAAAAGTCTCAAAACAAAGTCCAAATATATTTATTAATGTACATATATCCCAAGAAGATTAAAATACTAGACAAAATTCTTAAGAAATCCAAAATTCACAAAATATATAAACAATACACGAATTTAAATCCGCTTCCTGTTACAATTGTTACTTCAATTCCTTTTTGTATTTTAATATAAGCCATGGTATATTTAAAGATTCGCCCCACAAGACCACAATGGAGTACAAAGAAAAACTCAGCTATCTTGATGCAAGTGAAAAACTTGTCGAAATGAGTCGCCTCAGCCAGTCAAACAAAGAGGCGCCAAGGCGGCGCAATGCAACTGCAAAGACGCCAATTTCGATTGCACACACGCACACACACAACACATACACATTCAGTTAGCATGGAATGGAAAGCATTTCCTAAAATGCTAAACCGGCTACCAAAATCGATAGTCTAAAAATCGCAAAAGGTCATTTGGCCTGAAGGTACTCGATTGTGCCGAGATTTAATTGGGATATAACAAACGCACACATACATGCGTACGTAGGAATTTATTTAATTAGGACATACTTGTGATTTCCGGCTGAGTGGCCTTGACGAATGATGTTGGTTAATTGCTTCCCGGTTTAAGCCCCGCAAGTTGCCAGGACAACACACTCCTTCTTAGGGCAATGCCCGCTGCAATTGCACCTGATTTGGTCCAAGCAGCGGATTCGAATCGAAGCAGCGGCAACAACGAACGGCAAACGAACCCAGCATTATCCCGCGTCCGGCTTTTGCTTGGCCGTTCACACGAGAAATCCGTTATTCAAACTGTGTAATGACAACAAATCCGACAACTAAGTAGAACCTATTACAGAAACCGCACACGAACCGCAGAGAGCACGACGAACAGCCAAATGCGCACCACTCTATGGAAAACAAAATAAACGAATGAAAATTATTATTTTCATGAGCCCAGAGTGAACAGACGACGCTGCCAACGCCATCAATAGCGACAGCGACAGCGACAGCGACATGTGCGCCAAGGAAAACAGCTGCGCTCCACATAACAGAGCGCACGCTTTCCCAAGTGACGTCATTGTTTGGCACATGCGCGCCAAGAGTGGAGCACTCTTAACATCAACATTGGCCATCCCGTTCCCACACTTGTTCGCAGAATAGCAACAAGCTCTCATTATCTGGCAGTGTGAAGGTTGCTCACAACTTGTGCATGCTTGTTGCGCTTTGGCGATGCCATCGATGCCCAGCAATGGGAAGAGCAACTGATTATTGGCCGATGTATGAGCTTGAATACACTTGAAGAAATTGTGCGCTACACAGAAACTAAGTGAAAGTATAAGTTTGTGCCTTTAACTGTAAACCAGCAGAGTTCACCAAAAACTCAATGTCCTGATCTGACCTCTACTAGATAATCCTCCAATTTGTTCGGCACACAATTATGCATAGAGACCTTAACATTAAAACTGTCAAGGATGTAATTAAATTAATCAAGCAAGTAATTTGGCAAACTTCAACATTCACAACAATTAAAAGTCTATGTAAGAATCTTTCAGAGTGCTCCTAAAAGATGCCCTGATCCCAAGTCATCTCATCAAAAGTTGTAAACGTTTTAGGTATTCAGTCAAACGCAAAAAATGCTTATAAGCAGACAAAATCTCCTTGAACTTTAGTATGTCTAACTTTTAACTCCGCTTATTATTCAGAAATTATATTTTAATAACTGAAGGTTGGGTTTTTTAAAAATTCAAGTTCTTCTTTCCTTAACTCCAGGGTACATTTTCCAAAATTGTTCACTCTAATATTAACTTTCTTGTTATTTACATTATTATTAAACATTATCATTGCAATTACATTTCATTGAAATATTCTCCATTATTAAAAAAATATATATATTTCTATAAATTTTATTTTTATATGTATATTAAAAAATATTTATAAGAAGAACCAGATCATTTATCCGATTTAGAATTGTTGGTTCATTTTGATGGGTTCTGGGTATAAGAACAATGAATTGAGGGCAACCTACATTTTTTTTCTCCACAAACAAAATTACTAATTTTCAACCTAAAAAATACCTATCTAGACATTTTTTAATAGATTTGGCTCAGAAACCAAACAAGGTCAAGCATTGTCAAAAAAAGAACTAGATTGCAAAAAATTTGACTAAATATTTCAATGTGACCAAACTTTAATTGTCAGTAAATTAACATTTTAAAAAACGGATCTCACGATAAGTTTATGAAACGTTAAACTAAGCTGCATTCCCATATACATATGTATTAAAGGGGGCTTCTTCAAACCGATACAAAAATGATGACAATATGACAAAATATGACAATAATCTTTATGACTCTAATTCAGTAATGTCAGTATTTAAAAATGCTGATATCTTTTTTCATAAAATAATCTAAATAAATAATTTATCTTTCATTTATTGATAGTCTTGTTACGCTGACAGCCTTTCGATTTACTCAAATAAATTGTAAATAATTTTTATAAATCTGCCATTCGTTCCCAATATTCCATTACAAATTATTTGCCGTATTAAACAGTTTATCTTTCTAAACAGTAAATACAATATTTATTTCAATACACAATATCAAAAGATAATATTTATAACACGTTAATGTTATTAATTTAATACAATAAATACATGGGTGCAATACCCATTTATGTGTACTAAACTGTTTTTTAATATAACTAATTTATCTAAATATGTTCACATTTTTTATAGTTTAGGCTTGTTTAGATGAGATTTCAATGGGTGTTCGAGAGAGCCTGAGATTTAGTCAAAATTGATGAGATTTACGAAGTATGAAATTTGTGTATGTGCACTTTAAGTACATTGCAAACTAAAAAATAAATTATTTTAATATTAACGTCATTTACAAATAAATAATTTCTTTTGACGTGATTATTTTAAAGTTGACAAATTAAAAAGCTAATGCTTCTTAATTTTAATAACAATAACGAAAATATTTTGTGCAACATTTAGTTTGGCACAAGCAGGGCTTAAATATTTGAGGTATAATTAAATCTACACTGAGACATTGCACAGGTACCCAATAGGTATCAATAGGTACTCTAGTGGTGAATTTGTATCACATTCACGATTGTTATAAACCAATCTGAGTGGTTTAGTGAGTAAAGCTTTTTAACCATATAGTAAGCATTTGCATATACGTATTTCAAAATAATTATATAACAAATTAAGTTTCTGCAAAGGAACTGATATAACACAATGAACCACTTTTACAACCTAAACTAAAAATCAAATATAATTATATATGCAAGTTTGTGCAGATCACTGTGCTTTCCATTTTCAGTCTGCATCAGAAATGCCTGTGGTCGAATTTTCTCCATGTATAATTTGGTCCATTTCAATTTCATTTGCGGTGAGAAGTTTTTCCATTTGTATGAACTTTAAATTGGGTTCAGTCACACAGGCAGCATCCACACCATCTACACTTGGATTTCGAGACATTGACATTGACATACGCTTAGAGCGTTCTGAAATTACAAAATTATAAATACATAAGTATATTATTCTAAATTAGTACCAATATTTCTAAAAGATTTGGTTTTTATGTTGTATTGTGTTATTATTAGCTTGATAATGTCAAAAGTCAAAACATTGTTTTCTCATGGTTTCCCGAAGACTTACAGTGATTTTTTTCTTTGAATATTGGCAACAGTGATAGGTAAATATATAATATGAATATTTGAATAACTTACCAATACGAGTGCGTTGCGCTTCTTTATTAATGATAATATCATTTGTGATGTAGACTTCACGTCTTATTTGATCCCGCAGCTCAACGCTCATGTCGGGAATGCACCAGCGCACGAATATCATTACAAGGGCCACAAGATTCTGAAAAATAAGAAACAAATTCATAACATATACTATTATTTATTAGCATTAATTAAAATAGTTTCATGAACACATATGCTTTTCTAAATTGTAAGATTTCACAAAACTGATTAATTCGCTAGAGGACAACCTTCAAATAGCATTTACATTTAACTAACTGTTGAACCGTTTCTTGTAATTGTTCACCGCTTCTACCAATTGGGGTCATTAGCTCAAAGTAAAACCATATAAATGCAAAAAATTAAAACGCCCAGCCACCGAAACAAAAGAACATTTTGTAGTTAATTCAATTCTTTTGCTAATCACTCGGCAGACATACATTAGCCTCCACCCTAACATAGTCAAACCATTAGTTAAAGAGCTGGGATACGTTTTAAAATGGAGAATCGAAGAAGCCCATAGATCTAGTTCATGTGCCACTTACGTACAAGCGAGAACCTTTCTATCTGCAACACAAATAGTGAAAGAAACAGAGAAAGTACAAGAGAAAATGACAACTAAATTAAAAGCGGACTTAATATTGTCACACATTGTAAATGTTTGATTTAGTAGCGGCAAATAGTTTGAATCGCACGCACGCGTTCAGAAAAAAATATATAAATAAATAATTTAAAATATAAATATAATGAAAGGATATTAAATAAAACAACATAAAAACCACAAATAACATATAAAAAAAAATTTTTTTTAATTTTCCATTTAAAGAAAAAAAATATTTCAGGAAATCGTCAATCAAAATCAATCTGATAATTATATATATTATAATAAAATATTGAGACAAAGCTATTAATAATTTAGTAGTCCTACAACAATGAAACGATTTGCCTGTTTGAATATACGCTCCTTTGGCCTAAGCATAGCCAGTTTGGATGTTTTAATTGCTCTGGGCACATTGAGCCTGTGCAGCTATCATCTATATAATGATTTTATGGACTTGACTCAATGGCAACAGAGTGATGTGCAGATCCTGAGTCCATTTGGAACATTTGTGGCCACATTGGGTAACCAGAGAAAGCGGTGTACATCACTTTTTATAAAAATAACGCATTGATTCTGTAGTGGACTATGTGCTAGTCCATGAATTTTCACAGGCGTTCTATATGATACTGACAGTCACTGTTTGGGTAAAGGCGTTGATAAATTTGGTGGTGGCTTGTATTCTAGTCGATGGCATCAGACAGGTATGAAATTGGCTGCTGATTATGATATATAATTAATCTACTTTATGTTTACTGAATAGCGACGACTTATTTGTATTGCCCCATGGTTGATTAATGCGTGTGTTTCGATGATCATCGAAGTGGCTATATTTGTGTGCCTAGAGCTAAAAATTGATGAAGTGGATGCCTCCATAGATCGACGCATTGCGCGCGGCGTGCTCTTTGGTGTATTTATTGGTAAGCTAGGCTCACAATCACACGACCAGGAATGACGCAATTAATCTGATTTATTTCTGGTAGTACTAAATGCGCTGTTTGCCTATGGTATTTATGCACTCTACCGCATGCTGAAGACATCAACAAATGAGAATCGAACGCTGCAGGAGAGCATTGTGGAAACCTCGGGTATGTTTCAGCATATCAAGGTTTGAAGCACTCACTAGCAATTAATTGGCATTCTATACTCATCTGATCGAACAGAAAGCAAACTAATCTAACGGAGTTCATAAATTAAAATTATTTTCTTAATCATTGTACACGCTTTTATGTAATGAAACAAATAAAACGAACAAAGAACATGTCCAATCGAACTCACTTCAAAAACGACAACGAAGGCCAAGCGCCAAGCCAAAATAATAAAGTACATGTCCGAAAAGTTATACTTTTCTGTTGAACTAGGAGGATTCCGAAAGTCCGTGTACCTTGGTATAAGGAAAAGAAAACGTAAGTTAAAAGAAACCTTAAAGAATAAGCATCTAAATAATATTTACTTGCACGTGGTTATGTTGGATGAATTACCAGCCAGACTCTTTAGCTGCGGGGAATCAGAGATACTAAACTCTGACAACGAAAAGTCCAAGTAGCCGTCCAAGCTCCCATCCTTTGACTTATACATGTACACCCAACGAGGTATCATATCCGAAGTGAACGCAATGATAAATCCCTAAATAAATAAATAAATTACGTTATTGCTCACAACAATAAGAGTTTCAACTCACATTCGTGATGACACTCAGCTTGCCGATGCTGTCTAGTATGCGATACCAGACACCAATATTCCGGACACGCTGTGAAACTGCCCTTTTGTGATGCGTCAGTAGCTTCTTGGCATCCAAGCGCATTTCGAATATGTTATTGAGTAGCGCAAAGAATGGAGCAAGCGGAAAGGCAGCCACAAAAATGGTGACAAAGCCATATTGCAATACCATTTCCAGATACTCCGGAAAGAGGCTACGTGCGCCCCAATCTAGCAATTTGAAATCACTCATCCAGCGCTCCTCTTTGGCCTGGTTGGGCGTAACTACGTTTCCAATGAGTTTCTTGAGGCCGACCTTAATGGCCAGCACCCGGCGCCAAAACATCGGCAAGCATACCTCCAGAATGGTATTAAATGCCTGCTTGCCTATCATTATAATAGCCAGCTGTATGCACAGCTCTGTCAAACAGCCACCCGAGGAACACTAAAAAAAAAAGGTATTAATGAGAAGTAAGCCTATTATGATGAATATGCAAACTTACCTCTTCCTGACGGTATTTAAATACCATAACGTACTCACCGGGATGGCCAATAAATTTTCCCTTAAAGAACGCTATATAAAATATGGAAGCATAATAATTTACAAATTGCAATAAGTAAATCTTCAACGTCAGCGAATCGTCAAATTGCGTTTGAGTGCGCCACATTTCGAGTTCAGTCAGATACTCGGCCAAGTGATTATATAGCTGAAACAGAGCAAATTAATTACTTCAGTTGGACCAGCGCTGAACTAATAGCTACTTACATAGTTGAGTACATAAAGCAAGCAGAGATTGAGAAATGCCGCAAGTGCAGTGGCCACAAGAATCGCTTTCGATGTGGTCATGTCAACTTTTAGGTAGGCCACCGTGGACATGCGATAAACGATTACGGCGACGAGAGCAACAAATGCCGAGGCAATCAGTAGCAGCACTATGGAGAAGCTGAACACGGTTGCTGGCAACTTCATTCGCCAAAATGGCACCGTCGGCTCCATTGTATTGGTGACGTAGTCGGTGCGTGTTGGTTTAATGTGCTTCAGACGCGCCAAATACTGCGGCCTCGGATGCTCCTCGTGCACATCGAAACCGGTTAAATCCCATCGATGTGTAATTTCAGCTGAATAGCGTTTCCAAAGCTCCAGAAAAAGTGTCGCCCAAAACGACATGAAGACGGCAAAGAACACGGTACTCGGATTGTCGATAAGATATGTTATCTTTGCATAGTTGCATGTCTCTTTCAGATCCCAGAATTCACACTTCTCGCACTGCGGACACATTGTGATATTGACATTTGAACGCAAACAAATATCCTTACTGCAAAAGCAAAAATATTCATTAGCTTAAGCTTAGTTTGCAATAGTATTTTAAAGTAAATTACACAGGCACATAATTCTTAAGGGAAATCCAGGAGTAAAGAAAACAAGCGACACCAACTATGGAGGCCAGCATCAGCATGTACGTGTAGTAGCCCAGCCAGGCAAAGTAGAGTCCTACAAAATTGAAAATGCAATTGTCAGAAAGTGTTTGATTTCACATTTTGCGCCGATTTGTTACCAATCTTAACGCCAAAGTACTCCTTAATATCATCCAGTGGCTGGTAACGATACCATTTCTTCACCGACGCCCAGTTTGTGTAGAGCAGTTCACGCATTGTGCCCACCTCCGTAATGTCGCCCTGATATTTAAAAATCAGCTATTAGATTAAATATATTTTATTTTGATAGGATAATATTGATAATACTAACATCATGCAGCGGATAGGCGGAACAGTAGACTCCCTCGGCTATCAAGCGATCGATGCCAAAGGCCATTTCATTGTCACGCTTGGCTGTAAAACGCTGGCGATCCAAAATGAATTCCACAATGCGCGAACGCACTGCGGTCGTAAAAAAGCAGTCCTGACGTATGTCAAATCTATAAGCAATCAAATAAATTAATAGCTTGTTATAAGTAACCTCAATGTTCTGACGTACAGATATTCCTTGTCACGACTGTAGATGGCCGTAAATCGATGGGCACGTTCCGGGAACAAAATCTCGTCGACATAAATATTGCGTAGAAAGAATTGCCAAAAAGTTTTGAGACTAGAAAATACACGTTTTGTTGAAGTTTTTACCACAGATAGTCCTGGTATCTGAAATAATATACAATAATTTTGTCAGGGAACTGCACTTTTGATAAGAATGTACTTGGTAACATAACATCAAACGATACTAGCAAGAGCACTTTTTTTATAAGCGACTACAATGAAAATTACTAGAACTTACTTCGAATATATATACAAATATTTATATTAAAATTAAAATTATGAATTTTCTTTACGATTCTTTAAGATCGTATTAAATAAGATACATTACATATTAGTTAATCAATAATAACATTAACATCCGGACGGTATATTTATATAATTTGTAAAGCTGTTTTGATTAAAATGCAATCAGTTGATAGTAAAAATAAGTAGTCGCATGAAATAAAGCACACTTATTTCTAAATGTAACTATTTTAATGTGATTGTCGCCTAAAAATGCGCATCAAATGTACAATCACTAAGCAGAGTGCAATTTAAAAGTATTTGCATTTGGATAAGAATTTGCTACCAAGAAGCGTTTATAACTGAAGCTGAATATGTTTGCTTGCTGCACATTTGGTTGAGTAACATAAGTTAGGAGCGTATCTAGAAGAATGGTTCATTATGCTTAATTTTAAATAGAATAATTTGGCGGACCTTTGACAAATATTGCGCCGCATATTGTAGAGGATTTGAACTTTCTTTTACACTCTTAGATAAGGGCTAAAATAACATAAAAAGTGTGCAGATTAAAAACAATCATTGTGCACGGAACTGTATGCACCCAGTGTGTAAAACTTAAGGCTACAGAAATGGGTACTCACTTCCTTCATGGGCATACGCAGCTTGAGTATTTCCGCATAGCGACGCAACACCTCCAGAGGCGCATGCAACTGAAATATGTGAATTTGAAATATTGTTTAGTAATTACTAAACAGAATTTATTTCAAGCACTACTCACTTTGACAAAATAGATTTGATCCTTGTGACTGAACTCCACCTCGAGTCCCTGTTTTCTAAGTCTGTTTTCAAATATACTTCGCTTCTCCGCATACTCCTCCTCCTTGGGTGCTTGTGAATTGATCTTGTAGGCCAACACGAAATCAATCGAACGCTTGCAGTCCTCAAAGAACAACGAAGTGTTGATCTCGGCTCTTTGGTAAAATTCACGTGGGCAGCTGCACTCGCGCTCATCGTAGCTATTGGTGTTCATAGTGGGTTCAGTCATTGGCAGTAGAGGTGTGGAGTGGCTGAGGCTGTTCGTCCTATGTTGGCTAGACTTGCCGTTGGACAGTTGCTGATTGGGTGCGTCTGGCAGTTGAAATGTCGATGACTCGCTGCTGAATAAAATGGCAAACATATATTTTCGATTTGAGCAGCTTGACTTGGATAAATATGTGAGAGTGATTTCATTAAATAAAAGCCAATAAAAGGACACTGCCGTGGAATGATTCCCCGGGGTCTCTACACGACCTATTTACGCAGCAGGGATGTCCTGTAGTCTGGCGTGTCCAGAGCTCATAACAGCCATGACACTCCACTCCCCAATTATTTAGGTCAATGCGAATGACAGCTGTTAACACTAAATGGCACATATAATATTATAACGAAGACAGTACATTAAACTCCAAGCCAGACGGCGCCTATGTGAACATCAGGGAATTGTTTGTATATTGATCAATATATTTGTTTATACAGCCGATCTGTATAGAAAGAATTGTGAAAATGAACACAAGTCATAACAACGCAAAACGGCAGAGAGACATTTAAATTTCTCATCATCTTATATTTTCAGCTTCTCCCTAGAGCTAATGCTAATTTGTGGACACGTGCTAATGAGAAAATTGCCCACACTCTTCAGATGTGAGTATGTTTTATATATATTTATATATATATATACATAATTTTATTTTTTTTTTGCAATTTATTATTTGCCTGTGAAACACATTTCCATGGACATCTCTAATGATTCAGATGCTTTGGCGCTTACTACATTTCGACTTAAAAAATACCTCAAGTGAATCACTGTGCATCTGCATCAAATTAACAACAAGTACATTTTCAATGAGTATGAATAATCGTTGAGAGCAAAATGCATATGATACTTAAATCAGCTCTTATCAAGACGAATAAATAAATAAATATTTGAAGTAACACTTGCTTTCATTTATACTATATAATACAATGTGGTAGAAATTTTAGGCCCTGCCAGACCAAACTAAATTATTCAAATCCAATTATGAGTATACGTTTTATCAATACCCCTATTTTACTTGTTTTGCAACTGTAATAAGAATCTTTGTAATGCTGGTATTGCGAACATTATTTAAATGCTCAGTGTATTTAATAACGCGATAAGGTTTTATTGAAGGTGCCCTTTCGGTTTAAATATATAAAATAGGAAAACAATGTAAATAAAGCGCTTTTGTTCGAATTATGAGTAAACTTTTTAATCTTTGTATAGTATTGCAGAAATGCCCTTATAAACAAATATTTATTTGTAAAACATTTGGGGATTCTGTACCACATTTCAATTATTAATAGATTGCGATACATAAATTGGTGTGTGTTAAAGCAAACTTTCCATTAAATGGGAATCACCAAATCGAGTTAGTTGCAGCAACTTCATATCAAGTTGAGTATTTTTAGCAATCTTTATCCACAATTCGTGGTTGAGTGTTCACTTTGCGCCTATGATTCGTGTTTTTGGTTTTGAATTTAAGTTTTATTGTGTATATGCCCTAACAGGTCATACCAAAAATGACCTTCAAGCACAAAGTGATTAACTTGAAGTTTCTTAAAAATTAGACACATTAACACACAATACATTTGGACATGTTTGAGGTATTTTTTGAACTACAAGCCCACTGTTTCATCTTGTCATATATATATATATATATATATATATATATACTAATTTTCTGTAATCAAGGCCACGACAAATGAAATTTATTAAAAACACAAAAATGAGAGAAAGATGTGAGATTTAGCAGAGCATCGAAATATATATAACTTATATAACGCATTGCTTGTCTATTGCCATACAGTTCCTACTCGCGTTATAGGCCGTTTTGATTTGAAAAATAAATGGATATATAAATAATAAATAAAAATTAGAAATATTAATAAAATGACACACGTATCTTGAGCACCCACGCAAAAGATATGCACACAGAGAAATCATTGAATTATGTCCCCGAGCTGATGATTAATACATTACAACAATAACACCACTCGTAACAAAGAAAACCGTTACAAAAGAATTCAACTAATCTGCAGTCAATGTAGAGTATCGCATCCTGTGTTATGTTGTTAACCTACCCAATAGTCAACTGACATTAGTCAAAAAAATGTGCAACAAATAAGGTTAGGCTAATGTCTATCCATTTTTTCACGCGATTTATTAATAAAAATATTCACTTAAGCACAGCGGATTAAGAAAAACCCAACGCGATGATGACGACCAACGCGCATCAGCAACGTCAACCAACTGAACAAAAAATAAAAAGAGAATTGGCCGACAATCAGCTGAGCGAAGAGAGTAGCTCAAGAGCCGTCTGTCCGTTTACCGGGTTGTATTGTCAAGCACCTGTCACCCCCCGCCTCACCCTTTGACAGCCTACATTCCACCTTACCCTCAGAGAAGTCAGCTGTTGTTTGTGTCGCACGAGAGAACGTGGCCACAGCTGTGTGAGAGAGAGAGAGAGTGAGTCAGAGCACTTGTTGATCATATCAGATCAGTGAGGTTTAATCTCTGTTGGCGCTCGTGTCTGTGTGCGTCTGTATGTTTGTGTGGAATTCTGATTCCGGCTTTAATTGTAGTTACACAGTTACAGTTATTCCAATATGTCAAAACAATTATCAGAGAACTACTATTCTGATAATGAGTGCCGTTAATTAATTAATTAATGCATTAATGCATTAATATCTGGATTTATACAAGGTGCTCTACACTAGTTATTTATTCATTAATCGCCTTATTAAATTAGCTAGCTAATAAATTTTATTAATCTTATTTGAATGAGGGGTTATTCAGATATTCACATTTATTAAATCATTATTAATTGAAATTACAATTCGAATGTGATTAATTTTTGGTAATAGAGCAACCCAAAATAAACGGTCTGGGATTTAGATAATATTTATAAAACTAACCGACATGAAAGTATAACACTCCGATTCCAGCATGACACCAGTTGAAAAACGGCTGTAATGTGACTTCTTGAATACATTTAAAAAATTTAATAAAGATACAAATATAAACCTTAATGTTTATATGTTCTTATATACAATATCTATAAACTATAGTCTACCCACAAAAAAAAATCAAGAATGCACGCCAAAGATTATATACCCTCACAGGCCGAAGTCAGCCTGTCTTAATAAATAAACAATAGAGAACGTTGCAGTCGAGCGTAACCGACTGCGAAATACATTGATACCATACGTAAGGCCAGCTGATAACAGGTAACAAAGAACAGGGTGGGTGTAGCTAAGAATTCATATTGCGGTAGATGTCGGCTAGTAAATTCCTTCGAAGTTTGGTAACTATAGCTCTTAAATTACAGGAGATATGGGCTTTGGGAAATTTTGAAGTCGGGAGTGGACGTGGCTGAAAAAAATTATAGAGAATGTTCCTACTAATCTTCCTTCCAAATTTGGTAACTAGATATAGGCTTTTATCGTTTTTGGGGACGTGGGCGTATCCGCTATATAGCTTTTAAATTGTGTGAGATATATTTTTTATCGATTTACACTAACAGGTGTATGATTGTGGAGGCGGAGCGGGAGTGGCATTCCAATTTTTATCGATCTCTTAGGGGAGTTACCAATAACATACTTTCAAAATTTGATGACTCTAGCTTACAAATTGTGGAAGATATGCACATTTCAGAATTCTAGGGCCGAAGGTTCTGGGGCGGGTGAGGTCTAAAAGTTTATATACCGATCCCTGGTTACCACCAAGTTACCTTCTAGGTTTGGTGACTCTATCTTAAAATTGTGAGACATATGTGGCTTTATGGATTTGCGAATATCAATTTATTTAATCGGTTTCCCAGCCCCCTAGTGGACGTAGCACACAAATTTTAATAGACCAGTACAGTTCAGAACATATACAAAGTTCCAAGTCCCTATCTCTTAGGGTGTCGAAAAAAGTTGTGTTCAGACAGGTAGCATGATGGACATTGTACGAAACCAATATACTATGATTACTTTGGAATCAAAGTATAAATAAACCAAACGAGTGTTGATGATTGTTAAATTTTGTTATTTGTTAAAGATTTTTTTCACAGGCTTTATCAAAAATGTATGATAAACAAACATAAAATCACACTTTTAAAATAAGCTTTTTAATCTTAAAAAAAACAAACTTAAAACTTTGCAAAGGTACGAAGAGCATTTACAGAGCGCCTACATAAATTTAAATACAGTTGCTGAAACTAATATCTAAAACGTATATATTTTGCACGACTCAACACGATTTAATTCTAGATTTGATACTAATTTTCAACTAAGTAAATTTCTGCGCTCTATTTGTATGCCAAAAAAATATATAAATTAAAATATATACAATACACAAATAATAAATTTAATTTTGACTGTTCAACTTTTCTGAGAATTATAATTTTCAGCTACGAACTGTGGGGAATCACCCTGTAAACAGGAATAGCTGAGCACAACAATAGATAGATACGAAAGGTAATTAAGGTAATGAGCATTTCCGTTAGTATAGGCCTCGATAGTGCACACACACACAGTTGCAAATTAAGAAAATACATCTTTTTCCGAGAGAGATATTATTATTTCCTCAAGTGTATCTACATTTTGCTTACCTCTCAACAAATCTGGAGCGCTTCTCTTGCAGGCTGATTGCTTCGTGCGATGATGAGTTTCTGGTCTTAGTCTTATCGTCGCAATAGTCGCCTCGCTCGAGCCGCACAAAACGCCGTGTGGCATCTCTTTCGCCCCCCCAGAGACTATCTTTAGCCACCAGATTGTCTCCGAGGCCAACTCTCTTCAATAGTTCCTCATTGTAAGGAGCCAATGGAGCCGAATAGGGTTTCTCGAAGTGAGCAGCTGGTTGCTCTTCGCTCAACAGCCTGGAAGAGGTTTCGTCGGAGGCAGGCTGTGTTGATGCAGTTGACTCCGCTGTCTCCATTTCCAACGCATCGGCAGCATCGCCGCCATTATCTAAATTTAGCATTTCGCTTTAGTCGTCTGTCGATTTTTGGTAAACTGTGCTAATATCTCGCTCGTCTTGCTTACTTTCACACGACATCTGCGCGTGTGTGTGTGTGTGTCTGAATGTGTGTGTGTATGTGTGTTAGGCTGGTCAGCTAAAGGTCAACGCGAGCATCGAAAATGATTGCACTTAGCAATTGCGACTCTTATCACTGTTTAATATGCCTTCTCATTTATTATACAATTGACTTGCAACGATTGCGCTTAAAATAATCGACTAGACCAAGCGGCGAGCGCAGCAACACCTCCCCAAGCGAAACCAAAATAAACACTAACGATTACAGTTCACTTACAAAGATAAAAATGCCGATAAAAATCCCAACGAAAAAAAATACTGCAAAAATCACCTAAATCTAAAAAGACTGACATACAAGTTGTACGACATGTGTGCATTGTTAAGAATGCAAAAGAAAAAATAATACTAAATATGGGCACACCGAAGAATAAATACCCTTGCAGTACGAAATCTGGGTACGTTGATTATATGTTATTGTTATGTTAAGTGAGTCTATTATTTAAAGGAATGGGAGATATAAGCAAAAAAGAATGCCAAAACATATTCACCAATTTAAAATCAAAATTCATTTGACCCAGTTTAAAAAATGACTTAAAGAATTTAAGCAAATTTTGAAACATTTTAAGAATTATGTTTGGCTCCCCGCCTGATTTATATCGGTTAAATAAGAATCGTTAACAATTAAATGTTTTATTTTTGGGTTTGTGTAATGCTTTTGACTCCTTCCTTCATAATAATACTCTTGAGATAATTTTTATAAAAAATAATATTTTTCGCTTCCGGCTGTTTGTGTCCAATATTTCCCATAAATTATCTAAAGCGCTTAAATGCTTTATATATATATATATATATACTTTATGGATTGGTATCCATGACTACGTTACAAAGCACACGGCAATATGATAGCACTTATTATAAGGGTATTATGATAGCCCGTACAACTGGCATGCATGTCTGAACGTCCGTGATATTATCAGTGTTTCGGATATAAAATTAAGATACACAAAATACATAAAATGAAAATCCATTTAAAGAAAACAACTTGTATTTGTAAGGAATTAGACATTAACAAAATACAATAGAATAGTTTGAAAACAATTGCCAAGGCATATTAATTAATAATAAGATATATACGATTTTTAACTGCACCGAGGGATCTCTCTGGTGAAACAACAAATTTTAATATATGGAATAATAATACAGCAGTGTTTAATTAATAGATAGGCATATAGTACGCACTATAAGTGGCTAAATTATCCATTAAAAGAGTTGAACTTGGACATCGAATTTACAATAGAAACGATCAAATTTTTGCGAGCAAGCTTGCCAAAAATTATCAAATAAAAGAAGCAGGAAATAGCCCCTAAACCTTCTTGTTGTAGTTTTTGTGTACCTCCGGCGAGATGTTGTAGACGAACTGCAAAATCTCTTGGATGACGGGCTCCTTGCGCGTCCGAATCGCTCCCTCCATGTCCGACAGCTTTACCCGAGTATCCGCATCGATTTTAGCAGCAACACCCTCGCGGCTGCCCATGTGCTGATTTTTTTTTAAATAATTCAAAATTAATAAGAGCATTTAAAAGTGAAGATAGTAAATAGTGATTAATATTTACCTTGGCCTCGAATTCTTTGAAGGCGCGCTCGCGCTCCTGACGGAATTTCTCAATCTCCTCGGTGGCCTCATCCTTGGCCTGCTTCAATCTCCTCGCCTTGCCTGCAATATAATTAAATTTTACCTATTTTATTCTCTCTCTCTCTGTCAATATTAACCCAAATCCAGACGCAAAACGCATCATGTGACTAGCGACACGATACACGGTTCGACTCGACGCGCATAACGCGTTACGTTTTCGTTAGCGAAAAAAAGTCGTAAGCTTTTTTGTAACTATCATTCGTTTAATGTGGGTGAGGAGGGGGTGGAATTGTTTTCGACTTGCACTTACGTTTCCTGGCCTCGGCCACCTTTTCGGCTGCCTTCTTTTCAGCAGCAAGCAACTGCTGTATTCCCTGCGTTTGGCTAGCCATCTTAAGGTGTTTCTACAATTTAATGTTTTTATTGTTGGTGCTCGCTTTGGCCGTGGTTCCCGTGCAAGTTGAAAAAAGCAAGTGACGAAGACGAAGACGGACTTGATACGAGCGACGTGAAAAATGTCATATGACGAAGTCACACACACGCATACCTACAAAATTAACCCTTCAATCGAATGTATCGAGTGTATAATTAGAGTTGCCAGACTTAGCTATCGCTATCGATTACTACACCATAATAACTATCGATAGTCGCCACCTATTGGCATAAATTGTAAGCTTTTAAGACATAAGCCAACATTTATTAAGTATCTTTGATAGCATTTGCTTACGTGAATGACAACTGAGACCAATATGGAATAAAACTGTGCTTAATTTAATGTAGCTGCACAGCTACCTCACACCACTAAGCAGACAATACAATATGTATTTGAATATATTTTGAATGTTGGCAACATACCGCCCTCCAATTTATCACTTAATGTTTTTATGAAAACAGTGAATGCATGTTTTATTTCAAGAAGTAGGTAATTTTTGGAATGGAAGATTCGGTCACACTGTAGTCAGCAAACTCAACAAATATAGTAAAAATTTGAACGAACGGTACATACACATATAGAGGTATAGAAAGATACAGAAAGAGAGAGACGGACGGACGAATCAAGATCAAGCATGGAGAAGGCGAGCAAAAGCAAGCGGACCGCCCGCGATGAAAAGCAACGGGACTCAAAACTGGAGGATGTGGTAAGTGATGGCAATCGACAAAACATACATTTTTATTTAAGCAACAACAACACAACACGATTGGCAGGTGCTGAAATCCTTGGACGAGTGCAGCTCAAATGAGGACAAACTGAAGTTGCTGCTGCAGCGGCACATGGAAAGCGAGAAGACGGTGAGCAAATTGACCAGTGAGATGCGAGCGCTTCAGCGCCAGATGGAGGCACAGCAGCGGGAGAAGGAGCAGGTGCAGCGCGAGCTGAACAAGAGTGTCCTGATGCGGGACAAGCTGCAGGAGGTGTGTCGCGAGCAGCAGCGCATCCTCAAGACGGTGAAGAACGAGAGCATGCTGCAGATCAAGGTGGAGGAGGAGCGACGCAAGGAGAGCCAGATCAAGTTTCAGAGCTCGCTGAACGAGGTGCAAAAGTCGCTAACCAAAAACAACGAGGAGAACATCAAACTGCGCGATTACAACATCGAAATGACCAAAAAGTGAGCAACATTAACTCAAATAGAAACACCGGCCTCTCTATTTATAGACGCCATACATGTGCATGTGCCTCTGTATGTGTGTGTGGCTGCCACACAACAAGACAACCATATGTTCATCATTTGTTTTTCTTCTGTTTATTTTTAGGTTAAAACTGCTGGCGGAGCAATATCAGGCACGTGAGAAGCATTTGGAGAAGCTGAACGAGCAGGTTCAACTGGAGTCCCAGCTACATCAGGCCAAGCTCAACAAGGCACAGGTGGAGGCGGCCATGGAGAAGGAGATACTCACCAAGTGAGCGCGTTACTTATAATTTCATATATATATATTCTGATTCTTTATTTTTACAGAGAAAATCAAATTGGACTCGAGAAACTATTGCAGGCACAACGTGCCATCAAGGAGCTAACGGAGCGGGAACAGCAGATGAAGGAGCAGCTGAACATTTACACGGCTAAATACGATGATTTTCAGCAATCGCTGCACAAATCTAACGAAGTCTTTAGCAGCTACAAGCTGGAGCTGGAGAAAATGTCGAAGCACACGAAGAAAATCGAAAAGGAAGCACTCGGGTGGCGTCAGAAGCATGACAAGGCCAATGCAATGGTCATTGAACTGGCCACTGAGAAGCAGCAGCGGGATCAGCAATCGGAACGACTGCTCAAACAGGTGGAGCAGCTGCAAAAGCTGCTGCGCGCCCTGCAACTGGAGAGAACAACTTTGCATCAGACGATGCGTGAGCAGAATATTGAGATACCCGCAATGCCACAGCTGCCCCCAGAGCCGGAGCCCATTAAAGTGGCGCCAGTGGCGGACAATGCGAAAATGGAGCTGATGACTCGCAATTGTGCGGAGCTGAAGCAAACGTTGGCCAATCTGCAAAACCAAATGAAACTGCTGACCACAAATGACGCAAAGATAGTCGCCGCCGAAGCGGAGAAATGTAAAGCAGCCGAGGAGCAGCAGCGAGCAAACAATGCCAAGAAGAACGCAAACAAAAAGAAGGCCAAATCAAAGGCGAAGGCGGCAGCAGCTGCAGCTGCAGCAGTGGCGTTGGCAGCATCGGCGTCGGAGCTGGAAACGGAAACCACCTCATCCGAACAGCCCTCAACAATGGAGCCAGAAGCGGAGGCACCAGCAACGGAAGCTTCTGGCGAGGAAGACCCTGCCAATAATGTACCAGAATCTCCGCAAAAGTTTGACGATGCTGCTACAAACTCAGAGCCAGTAGCCATTGAGCAACCGGAAGTGTCTGCAGCGATTGATTCCACGGCGGAATAGAAAAGCATGCGATTCATCCGTAAACCAGCCAAGCAACTCCTGCTCCTCCTTCGACTGTTATTGTATCAAGCCTTCCTTTCCTACATGAATACATAAATACATACATACACACGTAGATACATACATATGTGCATTTGTCATATTCGTAATTTTGTAACACGTATCATTCAAAACAACATATGTAAAACCAATCGCATCTAAATAATTATTAATTGTATTTTATATATACATTAAATTATACATATATATATTCATGTCAAATATGTATATATCCTATTTATAAATGCGCAAATTATGAGCTGCTGCAAAACAAAAATTAAACAGTTCAAAAATAAATAAACACAATAAAACATGTATTTTTAAATGATCCAGCAGTGCCGAGGGCAAGTTTTTATCAAGGTGAATAGCAAAGAAAATATTACAACTATAATATTAATAAAATGGCGCTAATCTGTCTGTTTTTTCTGAATGGAATGTTAGTATGAATGTGTAGGTAAGTGAATGGATTCCTTATCATAAAAGCGTAATTGTAAATACGAGAAATAGATAACAATTTATGAGCTCAATTATATATTTCCCTATAATTACATTACTTTGATCTAGTGTTATGGACCGTATGATAATTATCTTCTTGTTAGACAAACTTTCTGCTTGTGAGATTTATTTTTAAAAATCTGTGATATATTTCAGTAAAAAAAATGAATATTGCTAATGTGTTATTTGGAAAAATCATTTTCTTCCCTGTTTTTCAATCAATGTTGTTGAAATTTTTACAATTGATCAATTTTAAGTCGAGGCACATATATATATTATTCAGTACATGGTAATCTCTTTAAAATTATGCATTTTATTTTAGTAGGTATTCAATTTTTGATCGTTCTTTGGGAATCGGAGAAAGTTATCGAAAAATAAATTAAACTCGATATGGGTTTGGTGTATGAGAACTTACATTTGAATTGAAGTTTCTAGCTCTTGTTGTCTCTAAGATCGGCTTATTCATTAGTTGTTCATTATAGTATTTATTTACTCAATGTGAACTAAAAACAGTCCACAACTTTATAAAGGTTTTAATAAATAACAATTTAAAATTAATGTTTCGAATTAAATTAGATAAAATTAAAACAGAGAAATTAAAAATTAAAAATTTTAAATACAAAAATATTAAAAAATACAACAAATAAATTACCTGAGTTCTCAAAATTCAAAATGGTCTAATATTTATGTTACTGATTGGGTAAACTAAGCCCAGAAAAAAAAATTGATCAAAAATTTTTAATTAAAAAAGCCAAGAAGAAGAGGAGAGGGAGATAAAGAGTGCAACATAAAATAAATAAAAACTGTGGAGTAAGATAAGCTTACCACAGCTATGCATGCTCAGATGTTTCCTCGATATATATTGTTTTTATTGAGAATTTAATAAAGGAACAGAGAGTTCCGTCGAGAATACGTTAAATAAGACATTGTACGATTTACAAATTACTCGAACAGCTTTGCATAATAAAGCTTAATCTCTTGTGCATAACGCAAAAGTAAGAGGACAAAGTTCTCTAACTTTACTAGGAAAGAAAACGTTATGACAGATGAACCCAAAATATATTTATTTACAATAGGTTCAGGGTACAAGGGGTTTAGAGACTAATATACATATATTTTATATATTATTATATTGAATGATACAAATTTAATATAAAGGAAATTTGTCAAAGATTTAAACTTATCTATTTTCTTTTTATGCATTAAAATTATAAAATAAATTTATTTATATACAAGAGCCTTTTTTATAATTATTTTGTGTTTCTTATTCTATGCTTAGACCAGAATTGCAGGAATTACTAACAACAATTTTTATATGCCAAGTTTATCTTATCTGAGCCAGTTTCTCTGCATTGTAATTACATTAAGAAGTGACGAAATACCGCATGTCACAATTTGTTAAACAATATTGTTTACCGTAGTTCACATTGTTGTTGTTCTTGGTATTTTTGTTGTTTAAACTGCAAAACTTTGGTAAGAAACTTGGGAATGTTTTGATTTCGTTTCGTGTGCTAAAAGTCGCTGCTAAAGTTGGTGTGGCGCCACTCATAAAGTCGCTGCGGCCACCGCTTGACGTATCGCAATGAACTGCGAATTGGCAGCTGGTGCCACAGTGTCTGCCGAGGCATGCAACACATTGCGTTGAGTGCGGGACTAAGGCTGCCAAGGCTTAGACTACGACGACACCTCATGGTCATTATAATTGCGTTGTAATTACTTGAGGCACGCAACTGTCATTTTAGCTAAGCCATGTCGCACTTTCCTGTGCATATTTCAAGCGCATGCAACGCGTGTGAGTAACAGCAACAACCAGCCGACCCACAACGACGCACAAAGGCTCTCATGCCTCTAAGCTTGGGCATTTTAAATAAAGTCATTTAAGTAATCCACTAAAATAATTACAGAAATTAATTTAAATTGCATAAAGCGGCGAGTTCAAGCAAACCAACCCCCATCACCCAACCCACAAGCACCACTCCCTCGCGGTCTGAGTGTGAAAAATGCCAGCGGTATCCACAGTAGAAGCAAGCCAAGCAAAGCCAGCCATATAGGCGTCACTCCGCACACACACACACACACACACCGCGTTTAGCAGATGTGTGCACATTTAGCATGCAATGGGCTTTTCAACGTTTAATGAGTTAATACGCTAAATTTGGAAGGCTCGCAAGCGTGCGTCAAGTGCTCGACCAGAATACTTCCTGTCATATTCCAAGCTTTCCAAATGTTCATTGCTTGCCGTGGCCATTCCCACAAGTAGCCCATTTTAGAGCTTGAAAAATGAAAAACAACAGCAAGAGCAACAATAATCACACACAGACACACACAACATGCACACGCACACTAAACTCTTGTCATTTTTTTGTAAAATATTCGTCCTTCTGTTTCTCGTCGGTTGTTGGTGAAAAGTGTGGCAATGCTCAATACTTAACAATACTAGGTTAAGGAGGGGAAGTGCGGGGCATGGAGAAGGCATACCAAGTATGCTCATCTAAGCTCTTGGGTGTAATTTCTCAGGCACAATAAACGGCAAAAGACGAAGATGTCGACTAACAGCGAAAGTTAACAGAGTCGTCGACTGCGACGCCAGCAGCGCAACATGGGCCCAAAATATGCCCAAACTTATGTATGGTACATACATATGTCCGAGACAGAGTCGAGACTAGAAACAGACCGAAAGCCGCGACGCGAGAAGCCACACAATTGTTTGGTGCTGCCAGACTGTGTCACTCGCAACATACTAAACAAAATGGGGGTTTGCAGGCGGCACAGTGGTAGCAGTTATACAATGTAAATCTATGAAATTACATTATTACTATACAAAATTATTATTAAATTCTAAACTTTCTTGGTGGTAGGGGAAATTACATTAAAGCAGAAGTACAAAAATGTTTGAGGCAGTGTATCGATAAATCAAATTAACAGAGGTAAGCTTATTGTACTTGAATTTCAATTGTTTTCAATTGGCAGTTTCTTGCACTTAATAAATTTTTCAATTTGTGATAATTAGTTATCTAGTTATGTCTGCTTGTCCCACTGTATGCGCGGGAGCCATCGCACCAACATCTACCTTCATACGAGCTTCTATCTGGCTCTCTGGCTCTCTTTGGATTTCGCTCTCGCCGCAAGTAGCCCCTGCCGCCAAGGCGAGAGCATAATAATGTGAAGCTGTCGGCGCTGCCGCTTCAGTCTCTATCGCATTCTCAGCTGTCAGGCGTAAAGCAATGCCAAAGCTGTGCTTAGTCAAATTTCAGTAACGGAACCTGGTCGTCCCCGTCATCGTCGCCGCACTGCCGACACGAGCGCAAAACCGAAACGAATCGGAGACGAGACGACGTCGACGTCGGCATCGCTGCCATTTAGCGTTTGAGTCGCAGTCGCTTTCGCCGTCGCTGCAGGGACTGTAACTGTAATCAGTTGTGTATAGGATACTCTCGTGTGCGCGTCGCAAGGTTCCTGGATAAAGGCATCGGTTAACTGTGACGCCAACGAAAACTGGGCTGCTTGGCGGCAACGCACCGCGGTTTGTTCTTAACTTTTATTTATTGTATGCTGCTTTTGGTGCTGCTGCTGTTTTACTCTTCTTTGTCGCCGATTGTTGTTTGTTGTCAATTCAAACGAATTCACTAAAAACGAGCGTTAAATTTTCGCCTAGCAGCGTAGTCGAAAAAATTTTTTTTCCAGCTACAGCTGCTGGCGGTGCCACAGCCGCAGCTGCTCATGCTGCTGCTGCTGCTCCGCTAACTTCGCAGTTGCTGCTGCTGCTGACTGCGCTGCTGCGTTGTCCGAGATAAAGGATATGCCCGGATCTAAAAGATACAGTTTTTTTTTACTTCTGTAGGCTGCTTGCTTGGCTTTTTGCTGTGTCGCTCCATTCGCAAGCGAATTTAGGTAACAACAACAAGAACAACAACAGCAAGAAGAACAACAAAAACAGCGGAAAACAACGTTAAATTAGAATGTGTGGTATGCGTGCGGGTTGAGAGTAAAGTGAAGTGAGTGACAAGTTGGCAAAAACTGAAAATGTAACAAAAATGTGCGCAACTATACAACAAGTAAATTAATAAGCCAAAGTCATTACCAAATTAAAACGAGACACGCAAAAGGCGAAAAAATAAGAAAAACAGGAAGAACCAGACGAGGGCCAAGTCAAGTGCGACGAGCCGAGTCGAGTGTGGCAAGTCAAGAGGTTCTGCTCTGTTCTGTTCTGGCTTGGAGCATCGGGTTTGTATCGGAGGGAGCTGCTGGCTGCCATGCTTTGAGGTTAACTCGCCCGTGGTCCTCGTCCTCGTCCTCGCCGTCGTCATCGTCATCGTCATCGACATTGTTGCCATCAAAGGCATCGAAGGTAAATATATACATAGCAGAGGCAAGCCAAGCAAACTAACCTACAATGTAAACAATAGCGTAACGGTATAAATGCAAATTTATCACCTACACACACACAATCACACTCTCATATGTAGAAAAACAGTGGTTTAAAAATCAACACTTCTCAAGACTTTCAAATCAATAAAAATAATAATAGTCCGTATGTACACTAAAATATTAGGCAATTTATCAAATTTAATTTGACCACAATAGTTTAACTTCGCTCGATCCGAATTCAAATTACATTGCTTATTTACATTAATGTAAGAATCTTTCGTTTAGCACACGGTATGTGGCAATTAGAATCGTCAATGAATGTAAGACTCGTAAATATAAAAACACTTCTTCAATCTTGTTTGCCTTAAGCACACATTTGGGACTTTTGTGTGTTTAATTGTTATTAACGGTTGTTGAAAATATAACTCCAACAGTTTATATAAATTTATAGTTTGACAACGATACTTCCCAATATATATTCAGCCAGGTGCCATAGAACAGCGCAATGAGAAAACCTGCGAAAATGAAAAAGAATTTTAAACCATACCAGAAACTGAACATAACGAAATAACGCAACAAAAAAAAAAAACCAAAACGCATGCCACTATAGTGAAGAAGGTGTATAAATTTGTAATCGCATGCGATTTATTTAGCTAGGCTGCCTAGTTGCACATGGTCATCCACTCACACACAAAAATCACTTGACGCGAACAGAACGCGCTGTAAGTTTTCACACACATGCCAAACTTGATATATGAAATAGAAAAATCACAAAATAGTCACAAAAAAAATCAATATTTGAACCTATATCTTAAAATCTTAGCAAATTAGCGTCGAAATGACAAGCTATTTAATTAATGTAAAATAATTTGTAGTCCATAAAATAATGTAGAGTTCATTATCAGAAAATATCGTCCGTGATTGTACCATTAGTTCTGACTATATATACGCATTTTGAAAATTATTACTTGATATGAAGGCTAACAACAAACAAATCGATATTCACTGAAAATCCAATTAAATATAAAACAAGTCGAGAGAACTCGACTACGAGCTACCCTTAAACCCAACCGGTAAATATGGTTTTCAAATTCGAGAAGCGTTGATAAAGTGAGATAAATTTTACCAGCATAAGGCATACGACATCGACTTGGCTGATCAAGAATATATTCTTTATAGGGTCAAACATGCTTTGCTTTGCTTTTTAAAAGTATATGGTCTAAAAAAATAGCAATTTATTTTGTGTGGCTCAATTAACGTTATCTGTTTATATATTTTCATTAAAAATTCAACAATGGGAATTTAAGTGCAATTTGAATTTGACTCCTTTTCAAATATTGGTTGCTTTTCATAATAAAAGATTGTTTTACTGGAATACTAAGGATACTTTAATTAATAAAGCACATTTATGCATACGTTTTATGTATAGTTTTACTAAAAATCCTTTTAAATGTTCTACACGAGCTTTGAGGGTCCTTCAGGGGCACTGCAGTTTATTAAATAATGTCTGAGTAAAACGTTCAGTGTCGTGTATGTATTTATACAATGCTTGACGTTATTGCCAACTAACAGCAGCAACAGCAACAAAAACCACGCAAACTTGGCCCAGGATGCTGCACAAAAGATACGGCGGCAATATGAAAAAAAAAACACTTAGCGCAAAAGTAAGCGACAATTGTTGTTCGTGGCTGTTGGCTTCTGTGGGGTATAAAAATAGCATCAAGGTGCGCTCTAGATTCATTCACACATACGCTCATACCCACATACACACACACGCCTACGCCTACACAAAAGTAGCTGCTCTCATGCAAAGTGGGCAAACGCCCACAAAAGTACTGTAAATAGAAAATGTTAAAAATAAACTGAGTTAAACTAAACCTACTATTGGTTAGTTACGGAGAGGCGAGGGTGTGAAGCAGTGGAAGAAGAATTTAATCAAATTATCATTTGCAATTACTATCATATGATGTTTGTGTGTATGTGTGGCATTTGAAATTGATGAAACACAATTTTTGCGATTGCATTCGAATGTTCAGGTCACACCTTGTGACCTTACCTTGCCTGGTCAAATATTTGTTACCTAAGCAGACACGCAAACCACAAATGGCAAAAGCCGAAGGCGTGAAATGATTCAAATGCTTTTACAAATTGCCTAATCACTCTGGGTGTGGGTGGCTCCGGCTATCAAAATACACAGGTAATCGCAACCACTGAAAATTGAAAGGACGTGTACAAGGTACATGCTTACATATATGTATATCAATTTACGATATTGGAAATTAATTAATAGTGACAGACAAGTTGGTAATATCGCGAATTGTTGATTTAACCCGACTGTGGCGTGAACTACATTTCTTTAGTGTGGAATTTCTGCAATTATATAATGTGAAATCGCAATCAGGCAAATACAGGCTGGTCTGCTGAAAACACAACTATTATTGAAACTCCGCGCAAATTATTTTATGGCTAACTAGTTTTCAGCAGCTATAATAATAAGAACTTTTTAATTCTGTCTAACATCCACCAATAACGATATAATATATAACTTAATTAAAGGCCGTAATTTACTAGAACACACATAAAAAATAAAATGACTATTATTCTTAGCTTAGCTGCTAATTATTATTGTAATATTATTTGTATATGCATTTATTTTATTTAATATTAATAAATAAATAATATAGAATATATTAATTAGTTTGTTATAGAACTAATAACATATATTCCACGTATTCATATTGTATTGTATCTATATGTATACTAGTTCATTTTAATTAATAAATAATTCAGAATATATTTAGAATATATTTTATATAACTAATATCAATGTCAATCCAATTATATAAAGTATATTATCAAATCAAAACATATTTAATTATGGTGTGTAGGCAGAAATTATAGTCCACATATCATAGCTAAAATGGACACGCTTTTATTATAAGAATATTTCCTCATTATTGGTGAACTTATTGAACATAAATACGTCAAGGACAACATCATATACGCAGATGTGTCTAGAAAATATATACACACACACACACACTCATACACCCACAAATATTTTTGTGAATTTGTATGTATATATATGTACTTCTATTTTTTACCTCGTACTCATTAATATAGGAGTGTGGCATAATAAAGTTGAGCAGATAGAAGAATTAATGAACTTAGTGGCATATATTTCCAATCATTGTAGATGTTTCGACCTCGCTAATTTTTTCTGTATTATTGATGCAATTAATAATTTATTTATAAATAATATTAAGCAAATAATAGAATTCCATGAATATCAAACAAAAACCCATTCTATATGTATATGTTTGTGGACAGGGTACATTTCAGTTATATGACCTGCCGTCCTTGCTGTTTATTTTTATTACCATCCGATGAATGTAAAGTTGCGCAAAGTTTGGCGCTCGTAGAGGCAACACGCATACGCCTTGTGGCAAGCTTGAAAACGATATTAAGGATGATGGAGCGAAAGATTTTACTGCCACAATGGCATGTACAGCCTTATTGCGAGCATTGGGAACATTTTTTAATGGCCGCGCATTAGCTGCAAGAGGCGTAGTTGTCGGAAAATTCACATTTGCAAGCCAACATATGTTTGGCAACATGCAATTAACAATCAGCCTCCGAAAAAAATAGAACCCAAAATTGGAAAATGTGGCAACACTTCGCTGCTTAGTCACACACTCACACTCACACACCCACATTCACACAAACATACTTGCACCCACACACAGAAAGCGAGATGAGTGGCACTTACAAGCATTAATTACTATGCTGGCACTGGCCAAGTTAACGGCAAATGGCCTCCAGCAGCAGCCAAGAGACTACCACTCGTGGAGTCGACAGTCATTCTGCGCTTTAATAAAATAATATATACATGTCTATATGTATAGCATACTTTTTCGCGCAGCGCGCATTTTTTGTATGAGTTGTGCTTTCAATGTTTCATTTTTTATTGCCGTTGCTCTTGTTATTGTTGTGTTGTTGTTCTTGCCGTATTGCCTTCGTCGTTCTCGTCTGAAGAAGCTTTTATTTGGTTTGCTTGTTATTGTTGTTGCTGTTATTGCTGATGAACAAAACAAAATTTGTTCAAAAACTGATAAAAAGCGTTCAGCACTAATAAATGTTTGCAACATAAGTCTACGGTTATTGACTTTTTATTTAAGCCACAATTTTTCAAATCAAACAAAATACCAGTTTTATTCAAGAGATCAATTGCTTCACAGAACCTGTGCGAAATATCTTATAATGATGTCATAAATGAGCTGCACAACTGCACATGAGTATTTTATGCTCATGCATTGCTAAGCAGTACAAGGAACTGAAAACCGCCTCCACATCAAAAGCTGGACCTTCGTGCAAACGAAAACTTGAATTGAGCGAAACAGCAATCAGTTTCATGATATGCTTCAGCAATATATATACAGTGACGGACAGCTCAAACCGGGCATGGTCAAAGAAAAAACGTAATTGCCTGCCATAAGCTAACCATTCATTATTTTTCAAAAATTCCAAAGACCGATGGTAGGTATATATATTAACCACCAAAATTAATATATGACCCCAATACACTGGGGTTTCCCCACCCGCTGATTTTGGTCCACTCTTCCCGCAGAGCATTTTTGAGGTCTTCTTTGCTGGATATGCTGTGCTTTCGGATGTTATTTTCCAGCACAGCCCACAAATTCTCAATGACATTTAAATCTGGAGACTGGGCCGGCGGAATTATCATGTGGGGGCAGTTCCTCATGAGCCAGGACTGTACTATCTTAGCCTTATGCTTGGGATCGTTGTCCTGGTAGAACCGGAAAGTGTCTCGGATTCCAAGCTTCTCGGCACTTTGGACTAAATTTTCCTTTAGTAAGTCGAGGTATACATTCTTGTCCATTGTTGTCTCAATGAACACCAAATTCCCGACGCCGGCTGCCGAGATACATGCCCAGACCATGACACTTCCTCCGCCGTGCTTGACTGTTGCCTTTACGTGTTTGGGATTCAGCTCAGTATTAGGCTGTCGCCACACCAAATTCCGTCCGTCAGAGCCATGAATGTTGAATTTGGACTCATTCGCAAATATGACTGTGTTCCAGAACTCCAGATCCTTGTCCAAGTGGGTTTTGGCGAACGTCATCCTAGTCGCTTTATTTTTTGCGCTTATAAAGGGCTTCTTCCGTGGTACTCGGGCATTAAAGTCAAGATTGCGCAGAAACATGCACACAGTTTCCACACAACACTTTTTCCCCATTTCATCCTCCACCTGTTGAGCCACTTTTGGAGCCGATATCTTGGGATTTCCCCTTATTTTCCTGGTAATCCTTCGCTCCTCCTCTTCGGTTAAAATCTTGTTTGGTGCCTTTCTGCTCTTGCCCTCAATCCGATTTGCGTCGACGAAGCACCGAATGATGTTATTCACAGTTGAGTTGCTCAGATTGACCATTTCAGCTATTTGGCGATGTGCATATCCGTTTTTGTGGTGTTCCAGGAAGAGTTTTCGTAGTTCAATGATAGTCTGTTTGTCCATAGTCCTTTTTGGCTTATTGCATCCGAGATGGACGATAAAACTATACTGACTACGAAAGATTGGTCTACTTATACCGAAAATACTCAACTTTAGGTAAGAAATCCGGGTTTTATGGCACCCAGGTGTCCACAATGTACCTGCTCCAAATGAAAACTCGGCCTAAAAGTATGCTACATTTTTATAATCCTACCTAGCGGGTGGGGAAACCCCAGTGTATTGGGGTCATATATTCATTTTGGTGGTTAATATATATACCTACCATCGGTCTTTGAAATTTTTGAAAAATAATGAATGATTAGTTTATGACAGGCAATTACGTTTTTTCTTTGACCCTGCCCGGTTTGAGCTGTCCGTCACTGTATATAACTCGAGAGAGCTTCAAATGTCAAAGTCATTTCAAAAAGTTGGAGGAATTGTAGGCAATTCGGATGCTTGTTACATTCAACTTTTTCGCATTGAAGTTTAATTAGGGGTCAATTGAGAACCTCTGGAGTACGCATCCCAATCGAAAAGTTGAACCGTGTAATTCCTTTCAATAATTCGACTAAAAATCCAAAATGGCCTAATGAAATTAAAGCTTAATATTTTCAGCAGTGCTACGAATATGCAAAAAAAATTAAGGAGGCAAATAACTTGGCGCTGTATTTCCGATACGATAGTTTACTAACTCTTTACAATGAAGTTGGCTTACTTGGCACTGGCCAACCGGCTAAAAACTGACTTCATTGTCGGCTAGTCAAACTAACAGACTGCCAAAATAGTTTCGGACCCGCACCCCACACAGTGACTTCCCTTGTGCGGGAGCGGGTATTTCCATATACGATTCTCCCCGTCGTATAGCTGTGCGAAATGCTTAACAATAAAACGCCATTGAGCGTCGTCCTGCTGGCGACGTACAAACACACACAGACACACAAACATACATCATACACCCACACATACATCATACACCCACACACCAGCACACAATAATCACACAAATACACAAACACTTCTAGTGCCGCCCGCTAGTTTTTATGGCCCCCAGAACATCCGGCTTGGCGAAATGCGCCAAGTTTTAGACAATCATTTTCTTTATCGGCCAACAAAGCAAAAGGCGAAACGCAAATGCTTAGCAATTTTTGTTGCTTGATGAAGAAAAGGGGAATTAAGGGCCAGTGACTGAGTACTTCGAGGGCACTCACTACAATCATTTTTGGCCAAGTTATAAATATGTGGCACTATATGTATGTCTGTATGCGTGCTGGAACGGGCACCACAAAATGTTGACTGGACAACAATTTTTTGCTTGAATTGGTCTAATTTATGAGCTGGCTTAATTTATTTCCGCCTGCCATATACAAAACAAAAACTCGAAATCAAATAAATGCCAGCATGTCTAAAAACAAGTTTTCGAAATATTTTTCCAAATTTTCTTCTTTTTTTTGGGAATTGCCTAAAACGTAATGTGCTCATTATGTCACATTTTCAATAATTCTTAGATTGTATACTGCAATGATATATGTATTTAGATAAAAAGGACTATTGATCCGGATTTGCATTAAAAATGGCGAAGGAGAATGATTTTAATTGACGAGCAGAAAATTTAGGTTGTTGTTGTGTATATTGTGTTTATTGACAGCAGCCTAAAATTCAGAAAATATTAATGAAATAGGTTTCCTGAATTACAATTCTAGATTTAAGAGAGCGAAGCTCAATAAGTTTTTTTAAAAATTATATTACATGAATTTTGAGCTTCCTAAAACATTTGTATGTGTGAAATCTTCAATTACTAATGCCTAATAACAATATAAGTTTGAAAAATGACAATGCGATGTTAGGGTTCTGTGAATACACAAAAAAAAAAACACTCTGGATATGAGGCAAAGCTTTTCTAAATTTTAGAATATCACACACAACCTTCATATTTAGCAACACACTTCATTATAGAAATAATATGTCTGAATGTCTGAATAATAATAAAATTTATGAGTTAACTTGGCGCGAAAGGAACGATTTTCTAAAGTTCTGATCTTGATAAAGCTTTGAACTCCTTGTACTCCTTGATCCCTACAATTAGTTAAAGATGAGTGTTTGTTTTCCAAACTACCTAATAACAATTTGAATAATGCCACAGAAATCGTAATCGGAATATTATCATAAATATTTATGTAGCTCCCGTGGGAAGAATTCTTCAATCTACAGGTACTTCGCTTTCCGAAAAGTTTAACAGTCAGCGGTCTTAAACCTCAAAAATAACCAAAATATTTTTTTTTTCGTTAGTTACTTAACACTTAACTTAAACAAATGTTTTATTCAATAATTCAAAAGTTTATTTCGTTGTAACATGAACATAATTACTATAAATATGTTAAACTATATATTTTTATCTTGCGCTCCACACATTTTTTTACCCCAAACCCATTGAAAATAGCTAAAAAGATATAATGGTTTTGTGCAAATGTATTTTTACAGGAAGAAGGAAGTATATTCGACCCCATAAGGTATACATATTCTTGACCAGGGTCAACAGCCGAGTTGATATATCCGTGTCCGTCTGTCTGTATGTACACGCGGATCTCAGACACTATAAGAGCTAGAGTAGCCAGCGAGTTCAGATCAGTTCGGGCTTATTAATAAGAATATGCGCTTAGTTTTTTTTTACTCTGCAGTCCCTGTGTCTGCCACAAGAAAAGAGTGCACTCGAAGACCTTCTCACATTTTGGTGCAAGACTTTTTAAAGGCGCCACGTAGCGTCATAGAATCTTCTTATTTTCTACCACCATTTATACATTTAACGGGGCAGTAGTTTCCAAATGTTATGAAAAATTTCTAAACTTGAATAAGATTACAGAAAGAAATAAAATGTATGAGTTAAAAAATCGTCCAAAAAACAGGTAGCCTTATTCAGTATATTTATAAACCTTGCTCGAGAAAAAAATAAGTTTTTTCTACTTTATTTTCATTGTATACTCATTTCCATGTAAGCCTAAAGCTATTGTTATAGTTTTGGAGCTACAACTGGGTAAGGCACCAATTAACTTTTCTATATTTCGCATAGTTTTGTGCCTGCCGGAAGTGATATTCTGGTAGAGACGGCCACGTGACATTGATTTTCTGTCACGTGAACCGTCGACCTGTAGGCCAAACCATTTTAAAACGAAGTCAGCATGTGTCGAGTCGAATCTGATTCTGATTTTTAATGTATGACATATGAGACTTAACTTGTATCACAGATAAATCATTCAAGTTTACAACCTCATAACTTAGCTATTAAGTATACTCAACTTACTTTCACGTTATTATTTGTCATCACTAATAAGAGGATTGAGTGTAAGAGGGTGTCGCATGCTGATTGAAAATCAAGATATGAATGGCACTTATTCTAGATTTGTGTGGATGGTGGTAGCCCAAATTGCTTGTGGTTACAGTATTTAACTAACAAATTATTACGAATGAAGCTTCGCACTACCTCGCTACAAGAAGATGAACACAAACAAGGTCACGGAGACAAAGTATCACGAAGAGGGATACGAACAGAACAAATATAACGCTCCTCAACATGCTCGTGGGAGTCATTTGTTATTATTTCTTGGCATATCTCAAAGCTCCAGTGGGGGCAACTGCTGCGTACATGCCAGCTGCAAAGTGGTCCCCTAAATTATCACAACGTAGTCGAGTTTTTTTATTAGCAAGCAACTAACCACAAAAAAAAACAACGCTGCTTTAGAATCGTGCAAGTTTCCATCAACACTTTTTGCCTGATTTCCCCAGCGAGACTCTCAAACGAAAGTTTAGTTCTTAACTACATTTTAATGCTATTTATTAGCCTTATTCCGTATTCGCATAGTTGCTAAAATTTTCAACTGTCCACTTGTTAGTTTAATGCAATCAAAATATTTTTTTATCTTATCTTTCACCTACTTTTTCCATCTCTCCTCTCTTTGGTATTCGTTTTATACTATCAGCTGGCTGGTATCCAAAATTTCACATACTTTTGTAGCCAACTTTTTTTTGACAAATATACTAGCTTTAATTATGCGTCATGCTAGCTCATGTTATTATTATAATTGGGGATAGTTAGCACTGCGACCTATAAGGTCTATTGTGCCCCCTTAATGAGCCTACAGCTCTTCCATCAGTCCCAACTCCTGCACGAATGCTAGAATCTTTGTTGGGTTGAGAGTTTCTATGTCCCTTGGCCTCATGATATGCTTCCCTAGGATGTTGCATCTTTTCCTGGTTAAGGCGACGCATTCTGTTAGGGTGTGCGTCGAGGATTCCTACTCGTATGCTGCTGTAAATACCTAATTTGGTTAGGTGACTTCTCAGTCTACAGTGTCCTGTCAATAGACCTGTGAGTATTCTGAGTCTATTCTTCCCCATGGATATCATTTGCTTAAATCGCTTTTGATTATAGCCACCTTCTTCTGGCTTGTCGGAGTCCTGGTGTCTCAGCCCAGCTCCGTTCCCGCATCAGTCTTTCTTCATCCCTGATATATAGCCGTATTGTGTGTCTGTGACCCGGAACCCATCTTAGGGTGAGCCTATTATGTTTTCCGAGTTGGTCAAGCTTGGATCTTACTTCGTGGACTACTTTGGATGTTATTTTCGTCCCATTTAGAGCATTTATTGCTGTTTGACTATCGGAGAGGAAGAATATATCCGCATTCCGATAGTGTCGTTTCATGTTAAACTCCGCACATCTCCCTATCGCACACACCTCTGCTTGAAATATGCTGGTGTGCTTTCCAAGGGACTTATGGTATGATACCCGAGGACCCACCACTCCAAGTCCTGTTCCCTGTGTGGTGAGTGATCCATCGGTGTACCACTTTATGGTGTGCGGTTTCATAGGGTGGACTTCGTTCAGCGTCGTCCAATTCCTTTTGCTGCTCATATGAACCTTGAACCTATAAATACTCGGCCGTCATTTCGTCCCTGGGTTGCATAATCAGGGGAAGTTTATCTGCTAGAAGTTGGGCATCTTTGTGGCTTAGGATGTGATTGCCCTCAACTCCCTCAGCTGACATCCTTAGAAGCGTTGCTTTCTGTTGGAGCCTTATGGTGTGGTGGAGTGGTGTGAGCTCCATTAAGGCTTCCAAGGCCGCTAGCTCATGTTACGCGTATATGTTTATTCTTACCTGCATTTGTATAATAAAATAAAATAATATTTTAATTGAAAAGCAGTCGACATCGTGAACGTGTGTTCAGATTATAAATATAACATATATAAGTAGACACTTCCTTGCTGCAGAGCAATTCAAAGTCTAGTCGAAAAGTAAAAATTGATTAAATTTGAATGCACTGAAATAATTAAACAGATTCAAATCAGTCATCCTATAAGCAATGTGACTTATAGTTGACGAGTGGAATTAGGAAGGAACTAACATATTTGCTCAAATTATATGTATATTTGTATATAGCATACGTTGATCTCAGCAAATGTTTATAGGAGCTAAAGGTATAGAAATACATGTATTTCGAAGATCGATTAAGTTTCAAATTAGGTAAGAGTGTTATAATGGTTTTATGCAAAAGTATGTTACAGGCAGATGGAAGCATCTCCGATCAGGATTAACAGTCGAGCCGATAATTCCAATTCTGCATATCGATCTGTATATCTGTATGCGGATCTCAAAGACTATAGGAGCTATGGACTTCAAATTAGGAATGCAGGTAGCTTATTTTTATCGATAACTGTAACAGTTTCGCGGTGATCGATTTTATCAATTTCCGATAGCAATAAAAGCCACAATTAATATATGAATTATCTTGATATGTTATTGATCATCTGAAAAGCCGGAATTTTCTTTTAGACTTCAGTCCTTCTGCCTTCTGTAACAATAAATAAGAGCACATCCACATATACTTATATTTGAGTGCGACAAACTTTATAGAAGGAAATTTTCCATAAAACTAGCTTTATCCTATAATTGGGTTTATCTCGACTTTGAAAACCAATGGCTTTGCAAATCAATGCGAATATACTTTGGCATAATGCAAATTCAGATGTTAAACAAAGTTGTGAATTTTATCTTGAGGAGGTAAGCATTTTCACTATTTACTATTTATGGTATAAAATTAAATTATAAATAAATTGTGTGGCCACACGCTCATTTGCAGAACTTGTTACCCTTCTCTCAATTCTACTCTCGATTACATATATGTGGATAATGCACTCGCTCAGATTGCCGCATGATTTAATTATTTATTGTGCACACGCAATGGGGAATGTGACTAGATATATTATAAATCAATTGATTGTCAACTTCCCACATAGGTATTAACCCGCATGCATTAATGAAGACACTGTCGCAAATGCAAATCTTAATCCTCCACACGCAAATGTCAGCACGAAACATCACCATTAGCAACAGCCATGATAATGGCAACTACAACATCCACTAGCTGAAGCATAGAAGTCAATATTGACCAATTTCAAACCGCACCGGCACTGTGCAAATGCATTTTGAATTTGGACAAAATGTGGAAATGTGGAAATGTGGCTCACAAGTCCCACTTGTGCAAGGACCTCACATGCAAAAGTGCTGTGGAATGCCATTGCAAATTTCAATTTGCTGAGAGTATTTCTCACATGTCGACACGTAATTTGCTGGTTCATTATTTAGTCGTTTCTCTTTTTGGCAAAGGTCTAGCCAGATTTGGTTTTGAAACCACAAGAATCCTTCACACCCAATTCAGCTTAGGCTAGATCTAAGAGCAGATTGATGTGTTCCAATTTCTGATGGCTCTTTGCCCAAAGTCGTTTATCACGTGGCCAAGAATAAAAAGTAAAACACCCTCACCCCAAAAAAAACAACAAAAAACTGTACATTTGTATTGCTGGTGGACGGATAATTGGCGTTGATTTATTATCTTCGTGTTCGTATCAAGATGTAGTTTCGATTTTGTGGGTTCTTTGGATAATCCAAAAATTCAATTGTGTAATTGTTTTCTGCGCCAATAAAAAGTGCAATTTAAATAAGTAAATTTGTATATGTAAATAGGTATACACATTTCCACATAAAAGAACTCACAGGTATATACACAAATGCGGGTTTGTGGCCATCGCGTGTCGCCGCTGTCAGGCTATATTTTTTTAGATAGTTGCTGGTTAGTTCATTATTTAGACGATTGCTTTTCTAGTATGCCACTCCTCTCTGTCTGTCAGTCTGTCCGTATAAATGGCATGAAAGCTGTGTGAAATGACAAAGCCTGAGTGACATTGTCCATTGCACGGTGGTTCATAAGTATGAGAGAATCTCATGAATTCAATATTCTAGAATATAATATATGAATACTCAAGTCCAAATTATAAACAAAGTAAATTGTATATATTTTAGCTGTTTCGATCACAAATATTTGATTTTAAGTTTGTATGGAAGTAGACTATTTAACTATATAAAATTTAATTAACATGGTCAATATCCACCTAGAATTTCTAAATACAATTCTCCCAAAGATATCCCAAGTTAAATGTACCTAAGGTTCTTTTTCAATTTTATTCAAAATATAAAATTATTAAACATGATTAGATCCATCTTCAATTATAAAGTCGCGTTTTTAGTTAGTTTACTTTTTGAGGAATTTAATTTAAGCAGGATATAATTGGTCATCATTTTCAATTAAAATGTACAATTTTATAATGACGCCAATTTTAATTTATCGTATGCATTTTATTTATGGTTTTACAATTTGATTAAGAAGCCTTTATCTTCTTCTAGAGGCCATCATACACAGTAATGAAAATTGAAGTTGCTTGAAGAGTTATTTGAGCCACTGTATGCGTCCCGAGGGGGGTTTAGAGGAATTGGCTTGCGTTTTTGTTTAGGTTCTTTTCAAGTAGTAGCATTGCATGACTGCATGCATGCAAGCCTTGTCCTTGCTGTTGCTGCTGCTGCCTGTCGTTGCGATTTAGCAGTTGTAGGACTGACGTGCACACCATTCCAGCACATCAGAGCACAGCAGAGCCTGCTGCTTCGCAGTTCCAATTTCGTACTTCCATCTCTGGCTGAAAACAGCACCACACAAAGTCAATTAGGCAAATGAATAAGTATGCTATTCTTGGCAATACAAATACAGCACATTTACTCAATGCAATTTGCATATGCCAACAAATCTCCATATCGCTTTTGCCTTAATGCTCTTTAAGAGCATTTTAATGTGCTCCTATTTGATGGGGTTGTCATTTGCCATTTGGCGCAATTGGCGCATTAAGACGTTTAAGCACTGACCTGGGTTAACATTTAATTAGGTCGGCATTAAATATTAAGGACCGGCATTGAGCTGCGCTGGGTGTTCCTGTGCTCGCTGACGGAGGACATGTGTCGTATACGTGACATTCGACAATCATATTTTTCTGGCCCTCAAATTGGAAAACCAGCACCGGGAAAACACCAGCTGGCTTACTGCATTTTGAGTTTATGGGTGGTTTTGAAAGTGAGTTTTCTTCTAACAACCCCTAAATGGGGGCGTTCGCTTTAACATCCGCTCCTTAAGCGATATAAAAATGTTGTAAAATGCAGGCAATCGCGTCGTTTACTGTTGTTGCAGCTGCTGCAGCCGTCTCTGATTTGTGCAAATAGAGTCATGCAATTAGCAGGACAATTTTATTCAGCTGCTGCTTGTTGTGGTTAAAGCTAACGAAGACATTCTCGCACTAGTCGTCCTTATGGTAAACTTTCTTTTCCAGAATAACAAATGTTTATTTATAGTAGTTGAAACAACAAACTCAGGATGTATGCATTTTAT
The DNA here is from genome assembly GCA_035043295.1 of Drosophila sordidapex. Lineage (NCBI taxonomy): Eukaryota > Metazoa > Arthropoda > Insecta > Diptera > Drosophilidae > Drosophila > Drosophila sordidapex. Next base: position 848,652 of record JAWNNA010001332.1, read on the forward strand.
GAAAATTTACGCTAGACAGGCTGTCTTTAAGGAAACTATGCAGCTTATGATTGGATTTGCGTGCGCAAATATTTAACTTTAAGCACGCCATTTTATAATTCGAAATTCTTATGAAGATTGATCAACTTTTGTGCGCTATGATTATCTCCTTGCCTTTAAGAAAGTTTGTTATTTCCTGTCCAACTAGATATTATTTATTTTAGAATACAAAATAAAAAATGTAGTACTTTGTGAATGGTAACTTTCTCGGGATATGTCAAAAATATTAAATTTTAAAGAAACAAGGATAACAATAGTGACGTATCTTCGATTGCCAGTTGTGTTAAATTTTTGGGAACAAAATTGAGCTAAATAAACACAAAGTATTCACTTGGTCTTGTACAAGTTAAGGAACATAAGTGTGTGGGGTATGTTTTTAAGTTTAAATGAATAATCCTGGTCACTTTTAATACGTACATCAGATAGATGTGTAAGCCGGTAGTCATCCAAAAAAGAGAAATGAAGATTTCAAAAAGTAGTTTCTGTTTCATTTGTTTTACTTTAAATGTTTTTACATGTCTCAAAACGTACTTGAAGTAATCAGTTCTCAGATGCGTGCTTAAAAACCCTTACTAAAACGCGTACGTGAGCATTGTGCAGTTTGTTCACAACATCATAATTTCTGGACTGACAAACGTCAACTATAATACTTGCATAAGTACTCTCTTTAAATCGAATATTTAAGAATTTTCGCAACTTGCGTAATTTTTCATTTCCACTGCGTTCAACTAGATTACTTAAGCTTTTAATAAAACTCAAATACAACAAAGTCGTGCGTTGCTTAAAACTTTTATTCGTTTGCAATTTAAGCAAGTTTTTGCCAAGTGCATAATAATACGAATCTGTCTGTAGTATATCTTTATCGATTTAATGCTATGTACTCAATAAATAGATGTTGGCTCCGTTTCGAAGTGTAGTGCGGTACTCAGGCTCCGGCATTGATGAATTATGCATCTGAATTGTGCTCTAGCAGCCTGCAACATATTTAAATTGCTAGAAAGCTGAAAGTCAAGCAGGAACTTCAGAATGTTTATTTTTGATGCAAAAGGTAAAAGTTGATGCTTAACTGAGTTTGTGTTCCCAACGGAAATTACTGCAGCCAATTGGCGAACTGCGAGAAATGTTTGCCTGGATTAAACTGTCAAAGCTATTTCCGCAGTTGCTCTGACCTATTTCCCTATCTTTTCTGTCGCTATCAACTGATTGTATCAATTTCAACTGAAAAATAGCTGAACCGTCGGAAATTACTCTTTGCTGTCCCACAGCTAGATTGCATTTTTGTTTGTCTCTGCGTGCATCATTGTGCATTCAGTCAAATTCAAGTCTAGTTTAAATGCCATAGAAAACACAAAGATTCATTTGCAGAAGAGAAAAAATGCTCCATATTGAAGCACCATTGCATTTTATCAATGCAGCGAAGTCAAGTTTCTCACTTGTGTTGATGGAAAGTGCCTTCAAATTGCTCCTTGCGATGTCTTTGGAATTTTCTCATAAATTCCCAAATACGCTGCCAACATGGTTCTAACTTAAATTCTTACTCAATTAAAGGGAATGCATCAGACTCAAAATTTGCAGCAAATTCATTCGCACAAATTCATCAATTATTCAAGCTTCAATACATGAACGGGTTTTTCTCGTTTACTTTAAAGAATCTCGACTATATTATACCATTTACTCACTGTCTGGCTATTCCGAATACAACAAACTTTGAATGTTGAACATACAATTTTGCAGGTACAGATGTACTTGAATTTTTAATTGAAAAAATAGTTTATTTTCGATGATGTCCATATTTTATAATTATTCAGCTACGAAAGAAGAGAAAGATTTTTTAGCAATGCTATGCTACAGCCAAACCTTATCTATGGAAATTAAAATATTTATTTTGATTTTTTATATAACTCCAAACTAGTTTTCAACTCGCTTTTATCGTATGTCTAATTAAAAACATAAATAAAAACTTTGTCATCTGGCGTATCATAATGGGTGGACTTGTACATATTCATACATTTTTAGGTTAGATAATTAAAATGAAAATTGTTTTCATTATTTAAAAAATACAGAGGACAATTAAAATCAATAATAAATCATTTTTAAAATAAATTTAACTCATTAATCAATCCATATCTGAAGAAATTGACTATCAACAAGTGAAAGGTAAGTTATTCTATAATTGCTTAAAATTCGAACGATTACATTTCAAAGAGAACGTAAATTGGCTACAAGCATCATTGATTAAAATGAATTTTAGATATATGCAATGCCACAATTTGAAGTGAAGGTGAAGGACCATACATTTGATGATTTGTGTATAGGTTTTGAGGGTCAACCATGGAAATATACCCCATTAAATGCTGTCGTTAAGTGCGTTATCAAAACCGATGCACTCTGAATTCATCTGCATGCAAAGTGCTCATTAATATCATCTGAGTTAGCAGATTGCAAAATGCTACTACAGTGTTCGAGTACGAACATGGGAAGTAGTGAAATGAAGGCAGCTAGCGTCAACTATGTACGCCAGCCTTGTTCATCGACAGTCGCCGCGATCCAGCTAGCGTCGCGACGGTCACAGTTAGGTTGCCTTACACACAGCCGCGTAACAATTCAAAGAAGCTAGGCGACAGGTTGCCGGCAGTTCGCGGAGCGGCGATCGCCTGACACGCAGCTGCATATGTGCTTGGGCAGCTGCATATGTACTTGGACACGCAGCTGCATATGTACTTGGGCAGCAGCATAATGTATATTATATATAATGTATTTAGATATAAGCATATTATATACTATGTATTTAGGTATAAGCAATTTATATTAATAAAGAGCTTGCTCGTCAGAGCAGCTCAGTTCGATCCTAAACGTCGACTCCGCACGTTTGACTTCACACTACACGTGATTCAAACATTTGGTCCTTCGAGCCGGATACAGTTTTACACTACACGTAATCTGTATAAGTTGAATCTAGCGCCGCGTTTAGAGTTCGGATTTATTCATCGAATCTAAATAACAATTGAAAAATTAAAAGTGAAAATGATGTCAGAAAAACAAATCGAATTATTGAAGGCTCAAGCCAAACTCAGAGAGCAAGTGAAAAAACTGATCACCCAAAGTGCAAGCGCGACCTCGTTTGAGAAGATTTTAGCCGAGTTTCGGGCAAATAACTCGAAGCTAGTGAAAATCGGATTGATCGACCACGAATATTTCAATAACAAAATATTCGAGTCGACTATAGCGGAAGTGACATTATATAAAAGTAAGGAGGAAATGTTGACGTCATCCAACGAGGCGGCTCTTCAAACGGAGCGTTCGGCGAGGCCAAAAAATCCTAATTTTGGAAAATTGGAGATGCGCCTAGACGGTCTACGAGAAGAAATGGAAATCGCCAAAATATGGGTAGCTAATCCAGCAAGGAAGGAGCTGCAAAAAATTAAGAATATGCTGGACATCCGTATGAGGAAGATTGAGAAAATTATAAAGACATTGGAAATGGAAGAAAAATCATGGACATGTCCAGAAGACATTGAGGAACTAATGGACAATGCGGATTACTTGAAAGGGGACATCGATATAGAATTGTCGAATCTACCATCTACATCGACACAAGAGTATCCCAGGCAAGAAGTTCCAAAAGTTGACATACCTCACTTTAGTGGTGATGCTAAGGAATGGCCAAACTTTTTTGGGCTATTCACAGAAGTTATAAACAATCGAGCAGATATCAGCGACACAATAAAGCTGAATCACTTGAGATCATACCTAAAAGGAGATGCGTATACGATGGTAAGCCACCTACTGATGGGCTCAGCATCGAACTACAAGGAGGCTTGGAATCTGGTTTGTAAGCGGTACGAAAATAATAGAAAAATTTTCGCTGACCGGCTGAACACTCTATTGGAATTGGAACCATTAAGGTGTGATTCAGAAGAAAAAATCCGCAAGTTCCTAGACACAGCAACAGAAAGTATCTATATCATAAAAGAAAAATCAAAAATTGGCGATGCAGCAGATGCAATCTTTGCCCAAATCCTTCTTCGACGTTTCTCTACAGAGGCTCTGCAGCAGTACGAACAAAACATCAAGTCGAAAAACAGAGATATCCAATCCTTGGACGACGTGCGGGAGTTCATCAACCAATTATACAATGCAGTGGATTCCGTACAAAGAAACGAGGTTAAGGAGACGACGCCCCGTCAACAGAGAACTTGCCGATTTTGTGCGATAAGCGGACACGACATAAACAGATGTCAAAAATTTGCAGAAGCGCTGGTAAGCAAACGAAAGGAGTTTGTAAAAATGCAACATTTATGCTTCCGTTGCCTGGGCACTCATACTTGGGCGGAGTGCAGGAAGGAATGGAGATGCCAAAAGTGTAACAAGAACCACAATACCTTGTTGCATGAAGACGCAAGTAAAGAAAGTGTCAACTGTCTTAAGCAAAATAAATGGCAGGGAACACTATTGGCCACGGCAATTATCAACGTGAAGAATGCCAGTGGAAGTTATGTACAACTACGAGCACTGATGGATGGAGGATCACAACGAACCATGATATCAGAAGAGGCAGCGCAACTTCTAAAGCTGAAGAGAAGCAAGGAGTCAGTGGAAATACAAGGGATATTTTCACAAAGCATGGACCTGGCAAAAAACAGTGTAACACTTGAAATGAAACCTCGATTTTCAAGTAGTTTCGAGATGAAGACCACGGCGCTAGTACTTCCCAAGTTACAAAGAGCACTCCCCAGCAAGGGGATTGATATGGATATCGATACAGACTGGAAGAACTGCACTTTAGCTGATCCAAACTTTAACATGCCTAATAGAGTAGACATGGTTATTGGTGTGGACTTATTTCCCTTAATAATGATGGGTCAAGTCAGAACTATTAATGGAGCACTTGGACAAAAAACACGACTCGGATGGATAGTTTCCGGAAATATTGCCAGAGCAACGACAAAGGAGATTCTGCCCACGATCCTCAACAGAAATTGCAGCACATCGGAGAAGCCACCAGCTCGTGTGGACGTGTCCATGTCGCCGCCTCCAACTCAACATTATAAGGCACCGTCATCGCATCGCAGACGCAACTCAGTGCTGACAATGCGTCCGCCCCAACCACCTGTGGCAATCGATACTTCAGCTGTCCATGGACGTCACGACTATCCACGGGGTGACAAGGTGGAGTCCACGGACTCGGTTGGGCGCCATAAACTACGGCCACCGCCGCAGTTACGTTTTCAGCAGCTAATCAATGAGTCCAAGCAGCTGATAAATTCTACATCGGATCTCAGAGCAGCATCCAAATACCGCAATCGGCAGCAGCAGTCGCCACATCATCATCATCCTTATTATTTGCATCCGGTGGATGCGCATCGCAGTCATCGCAACTCGCTGGACAACCATTTTGATAATCATGCCTCAGGCAAAGCTTTGTACAACAGCAGCCCGCTGGGCAAGCAGCACAGTCAGCGCCAAGTCAACTATATAAATCCGGATTACAATAACACATATTCCATTAATCGTACGGAAGATCGCAGCAGGAATAACAATAATAATAACTCAATTAATATTAGAAGCAAACGCTTTGCAAATGGACCAGAAGACCAACAAAAGAGGAAACAAGCAAAGTACAGGACTTCATGCCAAACATCCTGGAATTACAGCTGGGCATAAACTACAAACTACAAGCATCATAAACACTTAACTTTAATCACTAATATTAGAATACTAAGTTTACATTACAGAGATTACATTTAATGCCCCCCCGGAGAATGTTCGAGTACGAACATGGGAAGTAGTGAAATGAAGGCAGCTAGCGTCAACTATGTACGCCAGCCTTGTTCATCGACAGTCGCCGCGATCCAGCTAGCGTCGCGACGGTCACAGTTAGGTTGCCTTACACACAGCCGCGTAACAATTCAAAGAAGCTAGGCGACAGGTTGCCGGCAGTTCGCGGAGCGGCGATCGCCTGACACGCAGCTGCATATGTGCTTGGGCAGCTGCATATGTACTTGGACACGCAGCTGCATATGTACTTGGGCAGCAGCATAATGTATATTATATATAATGTATTTAGATATAAGCATATTATATACTATGTATTTAGGTATAAGCAATTTATATTAATAAAGAGCTTGCTCGTCAGAGCAGCTCAGTTCGATCCTAAACGTCGACTCCGCACGTTTGACTTCACACTACACGTGATTCAAACAACAGCAAGTGCAGCGCCAACACACACAACAACAACAAGAACTGACAGTCAATATCTGCACCCCTCACTCCTCATCACACACCCACCAAACCCCTAGCTCCAACCCTTAACTCCAACCCCTCTCACGCGCCCGCCAACTGTTCCAATGGCAACGTGAGAAATTGGTGCTGCATTCGGTAAGGCGCGCGCATAACTCGATTTGATTTGATTTATGGCACGCAATAATAATCAGCATTTGCATGTTGCCGACAAGCAAACATGCAACCAAACTCTCACACACACACACACACACAGATACATACATATATGTAAAAAAAAAACACGCACATTGCCAAGCAAGTGAGCAAGTTTTTGCCACAAGCAAACACGGTGTATACTCAAAGTGGGTACCTATTAATTTAGCTGTGTGCACACACAAATACTGATAGCTAGTTGGTTTGCCGACTGACGGCAACAACAAGTTGCACTTGCGGCAGCTGCAAGTTGGCCCTTCGACCTTTTGAATCAAGACCCGGAGACCGCCAACTAGCACTGATGAAGAGCAGCGTCCTTGCGCTGTGGCATCCGTCGACCATCCGTGGTTTATGTAACTTTTTATTCAGGCCCCTTTCTCATGTTGCGCTTCTGGTTCTTTTCAGCGATGCTGGCCTCATTAGCGACTTAGTGCTTCGGTTGCCGTAAATGTAAAGGTACATGCAGTGGAAGCCAAATGCAAATGCAAATCCAAAGTGAAAGCCAAAAAGACAACCGCCCCCCGAAAACAGGAAAATCCACTAAAGGAGTTTACAAGGACATACCAACTAAATAAATATATACTTAGATCTATCTATGTACGTATGATGGTTGAGTGACCATCGAATTCGGTTAATGAGTTGCTTTTTACGAGCGAATAGAAATGGAAATTGATATTATGTTGCAGCTATAAATAAACGCGGCAAATTAAAATTAATAAGCGTCTGAGCTTGAAGTGCATAGCAACAACAGCCAACAACATTCGCATTAACATTTAGATTAACAACATAAACAGCCACAAAAACAACAACAGCCATGGCATCACCACCAGAAAGCCCCATTGAGGAGGTGGTCTATGAGTTGGAACACACACGCGTGCCTAAGCCCATTCCAGTTGCCCTCGAAGATTTGTGCCGCCAAACCAAGTTCACCAAGCAGGAAATCCGCGTCATGTACAGAGGATTTAAAACGGTAAGTGGACACACGCATCGCAATTTATTTGCACCACTCCCAAGAAGAATACAAATACATATATATAAATATATATATATACATATATATACATATGGAATACTACATGATATAAGTAGGGAGCACATATGTATGTCTATGAATTTGTTCATATTTATATGAATATACATTTCTTGCGAAGGCTGAGCACATCAATTTATGAGGCTGGATGTCAGCAGAAAGGAAAAGCAGTGCAAAAGATACCACAGCCAAGTGCTTTTTGGTTGGGCAACGCAGGCAAAGACAGCAAGCGAATGGTGCGAAAGAGCACGCAAATAATGCCAGCCAATTTAATGCATACGCGTTTTGAATTTCATTGCACACCATCACTGCGTATGTGTGGGTGCACTCATACTTTCATGAATAAAGCAGTTCTCGCAAATGTGGGTCATCCAGATAACTTGTATTTTTGTGATCTGATTTTTTACAGAGACCACAGTATATTCAAAATAAATATTCGTGGATATGGATATGAATTTTTTTTGTTTGTGCCAAAGTATTTTATAGGCAGAAAGAAGTATGTTCGATCCCATAAATGATATATATTCTTAATCAGCAAGCTGATCCCAGAGAATATAAAAGCTGCAGACTCCAATTTTGAATATATAGTGCTCATATACCATAATATTTTTCCCGACAAGCCCAGACAAGTAAATAATAACATGAGTATCCTTATTGATGCGTCTTAAATTTGAGCATGCAAATATTAAGACCAATTAAACTAAAATCAGTCATTTAATCGATTTAATAAAAGTAACAGCTTCAGGGCATCTCCTAGTCGAGCTCTCACGACCAGTACATTCGTATTTGTTCTAATAAAAGCTGGTAGTCACTTGAAATAGAAGTCGCACACTTTTGTCTAGGGAAAAGGTATAGGTGCACAGCATACTTTGGCAAGGATTCAGTTCGAGTGTGAACTCAGCGTATGGTCATTTCATTTGCTCTCATATTTTCATAGAGACTTTATTTTTTGCTTTGCAGGAATGTCCCGAAGGAGTGGTGCACGAGGATTGTTTTAAGGATATTTACGCCAAATTCTTTCCACATGGCAGTAAGTATTTTTGTGTATTTTGCGTGTGTGTGTTGCATATGTATGAATTCAATGTCCTTGCTGGCGTTTTTCGGTCTTTTTATGGCTGCGCGTCATAAAGCGCAACTTTGGCAGCTTGCAGTTGCTCACCCCAAAAATGGCAGTGCCAAAGTACTTAAGTACTTATACGATCCTAAAATTTGCTATTTCCTCAGATTCCAGCTTATACGCTCATTATGTGTTCAAAGCTTTTGATGTTAATTGCAATGGCGCCATTAGTTTTCGGGTAATTACGCTCCATACTATAATTTTTTTTCCTGTTCGTTAAATAAACACATTTTATATATGTACACAACAGGATTTGCTAGTCACCTTATCCACGCTTCTGCGCGGTTCCGTCTATGAGCGTCTGCGCTGGACCTTCAAACTGTATGACCTGAACGGAGATGGTCGCATCAGTCGCGGCGAGCTGAGCGAAATTGTTTTGGCCATACATGAGCTTATGGGAAGGAGGCCACATCAGCCGGAGGACGATCGGAAGGCGAGGGATCAGGTGAGAAAGAATTGTACATGATGGAAGAATCATAAATTCATTTATTATTATTTTGTGGAAAGCAAGTGAGAACGTTGAAGTCCGGATTAACCGGATCTGATCAAAATATAATACCAGCTGATGGCAGGGTGAAGGAGATTCCAAGTAATCCACATTCCAAGTTCCGTAACCCTAGCTCTTAAATTACAGAAATATAGGCTTTTCCAATTTTTTAAATTATTAAATTTAAAAATTAAATTAAGTTAAAAGGGATTGCATTTTTAAGTGGGCTGCTACTTTTCTATCAGGGATAATATGTCATCAAAGTTATGTGGTTAGTGTAGCATCTGGACAACGCGCAAATTCTACAAACTCTTTACCTAACTTAGCCTTTTGTGAAGGGTTAGATATTTGTTCAGCTGTACTAGTTGAGATTCGATTATTATAACTAACTAACTAAAGCCCTAAACGAAACTCATAATTGAAATAATCATTTGAAACATTGGAATTGTCATAGTCAAAAGCACAAACTCATTTAGATTAGGCTAACAATATTCGCTAATGGAGAATATGATAGATTGTGCCGTTAGAATGTGAAATTCAAATTTGTATTTAAGTGACTTATTTGACTTATTTGTGATTCACTTATTTGTGCATATTCAACACAAATTCCATTAAATTCAAGTTATTAAAACATTAAATTTCGACACCAGCGGTGAAAAGTCGACAAAAAACCCAAATTAGTTTATGTTGAATGCAATGTGGTTGTGGCTTTACTTTTTTGCTTTATGTGCATGCATCATTTTTTATGCAAGAGCCGTACTTGACAACGTGCAGCATCCGATGACATTGCCGATTCAACGACATGGGCGCGTTGCGAGGCGACACGGCTTACGTTGCGTATGAGTAATTATGATTTTGCACATATATCGACAGAGGCATACATTTCTATATGCATGCAAGAGCGATTGTGCTTGTATGTGGGAGCAGCTCTGGGGAATTGGATTGAAAACACCGAGCAGATGCTTTGTGTGTGCCTATGAGCGGAAACTGCAGCGGATATTTCATTTAATGATAAAGGCTTCATTGCACATACAGTCGATAAGCGATGAGGGTGTGTATAAAGAGGAGTGGGTAAATGGATTTTGACGATGATTAACAAAAAGCCGTGAATGAAAGCTTAAGATCAACTATTGATTGATTAAAGTGTGCATATTTCAATAAGTTGCAAGCTATTGCTGAAAGTTTTCGTATTGCAGGTGGATCGAGTTTTTCGTAAATTGGATTTAAATCAGGATGGCATCATAACGATAGAAGAGTTTCTTGAGGCGTGTCTCAAGGACGATTTGGTAACACGCTCATTGCAAATGTTCGACAATGACCTTTGATGACAAGACGAGCCAGAGATACGCAATACGAGGACTATAATACCGCTTATAGATCTGTAGATTGAATAAACATATGCTGCGCCAGTTTCAACAAACAAAGCCAAGGACAACATCAACCGTTATGAATAAATGAATATCGGGCGAACAGAAAACCAAATAACAAACTTTAACATTTATATAAGTGTAACGGTACAAGTACTTAGGTGAGAAACGGATAAAAAACAAATTGAATACAATTTATGAAATATGTAATTTTTTTAAGCATATTTTGAATTTAATCCTGCCGTCAAAAGCGATTTGGTCGTATATGTAGTTATTAAATGTATATGTATGTATAAAAAAAAATACTTTATTTCATCGTATTAAATGAGCAAACAGCTAAACTGAACCACCAACCAAAATGAATAAACAGAATAACTTTGAAACGGAATTGGTTATTTGATAACTAGAAATGCAGTCTAGCAACAAAATGTAACACGATTTACTTTACACGATTTAAATAAAAAATAGATCAAAAGTCAAATGAGTAACAGCAATTTATATACACATACGCGTATATGTATAAGTACTTACATTATAATTAAGTATATACATACCCATAAACACACGATCATAATTGTACTTTTTAGCAGACATAACAATAATCGTTTGTGAGTGAATTTAATTCCTTGACTAAACTTTGCATACAATTTTTTGTTTTCTGTAGTTGATTATTTCCAAAATCGGCACTTTAAAAGTTGACTATTTTTTGTTGTTTTACGCGTATACAGAAATTTCAGGCATACCAAATGAATATTCCAATTCAAAATGTTAATATTTTTAACGTATGAACTATGCGGTCAATTAAAGAATAAATAAAATATGCCATATTTCAATACGGTCAATCGATTGCCATTAAATTTTGAGTTATGCCAATTGCATATGTTTCCTGTTAAGTTTAAATCATATTTTGAAAAAAATTTGATTAATTCCTGAAAGCAAAACTACCACCGACAAAATAGCACTTGACATTTAAAACCACATGTTTCCATAACAGCATGATTAAATTGCGTTTTGTAATTAATAATTAAATTGCGCCTGCATTAATAAATATATATGCCCACGTGCCACCAATATGAAAAACAAATAAATAAACAACAATAACTGCATATACGTACAGTGAAGCTCAAGCTTATGCAACATGCGTCCATTCGTCGCATGTGCCATGTACTCGTATTATCTCTTTATGCGCCACGTGTGCCCTACATTTTAATTATTGCACATACAATTAATTTAGTTCTTAGCATATCAGCAGAGACAGACAGAGATGAGACCGGCAGCAGTATAACACGATTGCCTAAGCTGTGGAAATATTTAACATTGCCTCAAAGCACGATAGCAAAAAAGTTCTTTTTACATTGTACCTTCCATACAATACAATTGTTGTTTCAGCTAAAGTTTTATACTTACTTACATATAATACATGTAATACGCGTCGCATTCATTGAATGCCACTGTGCATGGAGTCGAGACAATCAATGTGGTTTGAAATTTCCCCTTAGTTATATAAATGTTCTTCCATTGTTATTTTTAACAGCAACAGCTAAATATTCTCCACATACTTATATTTACATGCTTATAGAAATACGCAAACTGTTTTCTGTCCCAATGGACGTATTGCCGCAATTGGCTTTTCATAAAACAAATATTGAAATAGAGAAGAGAAAATTGCTCATGGACCATAAAGTCTGATGAGCTTGAATTCAAACATCTTGTGAATCTCACGCTGCAAACAGTCTATTTAAAACTTATATTTTTTGAGCAATTGATCTGCTTTTCTGTTAAATATTGAGCAAGATGCTCTCGATTTTTATATAATATATATGCGAAACTTTCATGCAAACCCGATTTCCTTCACTAGGCAATGCGTCAATATTCCATACTTATCTCAAATGACATTATCAGGTTCTATCATGAACTAGTCAAAATTATTGGCAATACTAGCAAATGCGCTTTTATAAGTACTTAAATGCAACTTACTTGTAACTAAGAGCATGACAAGAATGTACTTGAACTTGAAACTTGAAAACCTATGCGACCTATTTAATAAACCACCCAAAGATTCTACCTACTTAGTCTGTATGGATTATTATTGTGCAATATGTATAAACTTACACTGTCCATAAGAAATAAACGGAAAATTAAATTTACCATTTAAATGTCTATCTAGTAAAATACTAAATAATGAATGAAATTAAAACGCTTAAAACTAATTCCTTTATTAATTAATCAATTGATCAACTTTAAGCTAAAGCCAAACATTGTCATTGTTTGTAGCAGCTAAATGTTTAGTAAATGTATCGAAATTATGTGTAAATGTCTACTAAACTACTCCCAAATCGATCGAACTACTAATTAAAAAAACCCATACAAGTAAAACCAATTCAAGGAATTAAAATTTTTAATGATGTCGTGAATATGTAGCTAGCTAGCAAAGATAAGTCCCTAACTGTGTAGCAACTATTTTTAGCATGATTAAGATTGGAAAAATTGACATTGAAAAAAAAAAACGAAATTATGTATTTTTTAACTACATATATTGCATTCGCATTTAGTTGAAACTAAATTAAATCAAAACGTACCTAGTAAATGTAAATTATGATAATAATTTTCCAATATAAGCTATTTAAATTACGATTAAATGTAAAGGAACTTGGAATGAAATGAGGCGATAAAGAAATGAAACCCAAGGTAATTCACCCACTTCATGGCTCCTGAAATTTGTAATACTTTAAATTGTATTATTTATGCTATCAACCCTTAAGCGAAATTTTAAATTAACTAATTTATAAACCAAACAAAATACTTGAAAGTAACTTAACAGCAGTAAACGTGGTTAGTGATTTGGATTGTTTATAAGTACATACTATAATAGAAGACCCATACACATTGATAATACAAATGAACTAATACAACTATTAACTAACTATATTAAACCAAAACAAATTCTATTCAATTTATTTAATTGTCTAATACATACTTATGTGTGTATATAAATGTGCTAGGACTATCCGTACATACTTCTTTGTTGTTAAATATTCAAGCAGAGTCTGCGACTAAAAATATTTGTGGTCGACTTTTAAATTAACATAAGCATGTGGAATAATACATTTGACACCTCATTTCTCTCAAACCAAAAACCTTTTTCAGTTGTATGAACTCGCTATCTTATCTTATTAACTCATTGCATATGTATACATAATTGTTAGTTTAGATTTGGTGTCATTTTGGTTATTGTTTCCTATTCGAATTGAAATATGTATATTTCATTTAAATCTGTTAGTTTTAGTTCTTATTTAATTAAAAATATGTCATGATAAAAGAGAACAACAAATAACAAATGAAAACTGGGCAAAAATAAACAATTTTAATAAAAATAATTTAATAATATACAGTTGTTTTTTTTTTTAATTTAAATTTAATTTAACATTATTATTATTAATTTAATATAAATAGAACAATATGTTTTACAGGTTTATATATATGTGGATTTTCAATATCGAAGAATGCCGATAAAATTTACAGAAACCTGGAACGTCCTGTGATTTTTTTCTGCAAGAAAAATTGGATTTCTGGAGTGGGCGTGGTCAAAACATGCTTTTCATGATGTGTATACCCTGAACCCATTAAAACCGACCCCATAAAGTATACATATATATTATTGATCAGGATCAACAGCCGAGTCGATATAGCCATGTCCGTCCGCAACAGTATTGACTTCAATTTGGTACCTGTGGAATATAAGGTCCAATGGGGCGGTAATTGACGCTTAAATTATTTCTTGTGCTTAGCACCGTGAGATTAAGCCTTTACGGCAGATGCTCTCGTTAAACAACTTGACATTAAAGTCCGTCCGTCCGTCCGCCTGTCTGAACAAGCGGATCTCAGAGACTACAAGAGGTAGAGACTTCTTACATGGAATATACATAGGTTCTCGTATACCAGGCGCAGATCAAGTTTGCTTTATTTTAGCGATAACTGCCTCTGTTTCTCGATGTTTTTGTGTGTATTCTGCAGAGTCCCGTTACCTACGATTGAGTGTATGTATGTGCACGAGCTTGTAGCCAGTCAGTTCGGGTCAGTTCGAGCACATACATTGTATAATCTGCTTTGTGGTTCGAGCCTGTGAATTAAAATACGCACTTGCTTTGTTTTCCATTACTCTGCAGTCCATGTGCCTGCCATTAGAAAAGAGTGCAATTAATGACCTTACATTTATGTGCTAGACTTTTTAAAGGGAAATTTGCCAATAAAACTAGAATATATTTAACAACTGAGTTGAGGGTATATCGTAGTCGAGCTCACTCGACTGCAGCATTCTTATATGTTGAAAGGTATTATTAGCTATGTACCTTTCCAATTTGGCTTTAGCTTAAAATTGTGCAAAATTTATGGTTTTGTCGGTCTATACTCGATAGAGGCGTATCGGCTTTGGGAGTAGGAGTGTGCGTGGCCATTTAATTTTTTACGATCCAGTATTATACTTTCAAAATTTGGTGACTCCATCTGGCAAATTGTGGAAGACACATTTCAGATATCTAATGCCGATGTTCCTTTGGGCGGCGGTTGTGGCCGTAGTTTGAAAATATGCCGATCTTAAAAGGAAGTTACCAGCTTCAGGTAAATGATGGCTTTAGCTCAAAAACTGTGTAATATATAGCCAATTCAAATTTTTAGGGACGAGAGCATAGTGTCGTCAGAGGTGTGCATTGCCAACAACCTACCAACTAAATTGGGTGAATGTAGCCCTAAGATTGTGGGAGATATGAGGCTTTGTCGATTTGCGATTATCGATGTTATCGATTTTCTAGAGTCCTAGTGGACGTAGAATTTCAAGGTTGAAATTTCTATCTCTAAGGGTGTCCATAAAAGTTACGATCATACAGATGTACAGACAGTATGACGGACATTGCACAAAACTATGTGAACTTCTGTAAAAAATGTTCTACGATAGAAAAAACCGTAAAAAAAAGCAAGGAGCACGGGAGCACATGATCAATAAACTCAATCCGTATCTTATTCTCAATTTATACTGATTTGAAGGAAGGAAGAGTGTCGAATGCCTCATTGTTCCGTCGCGGCAAATGTGTAATCAACGTCTTTTCTGTTAAATAATATTGTACATTTTTAAAAACATTAAGCATAATCTTTAAGACTGGATGGAGTTCCTTTTAGTCATGGTGCTTAGGAGGTGAAGTCAGTTTCGCCCCAAGCTCTGCAAGTTTGTAATGCAATACTAATGCCTCAAATGCTTCAATTGGACCTTAATTAGAGACAAAAAAAATAATTGTGCAACATTCGTGCGTTTGGTATTTATTCGGATTGTCGACCATTATCGGAACTCTTGCAGATGCGAGGATCCTTCTATCCCGGATCCTGATCCGGGATAGTGAGAAGACAGAAAGCTTCCCACATGAAGCGACAAACTTTCTAAGCGAGTTTATGATATCGAAGTGACACATATATCTATGCTTACATCTACCAGATTGGTGCGGGCGACAAAACTTGTTAAACTTATCGAGTCAGTCGGATTTTAAGATAGTGTCATCGCAAATTAGCAAGAGTAAGTTATTCCGCAAGACCATAGCAGTTCTATGCTACCTCCAGCACCACTCAATCGAAAGCTGGGATCCTGGTGAATGGTTGCTCCCGGACTCGATCAGAACTCTCACCTTTTTTAATGGTCACGGATATCCAGAGACACCTTGAAGAACTTTTCTTCGTATTAACGCCAGAGAATTGAGAGTTTGCAAAATCTCTAACCAAAATATAAACGAACAACTCTCACAGTAAAAAGAGGCAAAAAAAACATCCAAAACAAAGGTCTATATGTGACTGAAAGTCGAACAAATTTCTTGTGCTATTCAGTTTAATAAGCCGCGAGCTCCGATTTATTGTAAAGCCGCACTAATTTATTTGTTAAATAGATGTTTATTTATTTATGAAATATCAATAATATGTCACTGATTTAATACATTCAATCAAATTGATTCTCTTCATGTCTTGAATTTTGTATTTATGCGTCCGGCTGTGAATATCTATATTTGAATGTGTGTGTTTGTTTCATACTATTAACATGAAGTATTTCACATACTTTTATGTGTGTGTTTTTTTTTAATATTTACGATTATTGAGCGTCCATATCGTAGGATTCAATTAATATTGCTTAACTTGTTTCCTCATAAATATGTATGTAAATCCTATTGTGCATGTTTCACCCCACAAACTTTATGCTTAATCTTAACTTGCATCAAGGTGTTTTTTAAAGTCGACTTGTCAAGGACTCAGTTATTAATTGTATGCAAGGGAATCCAGTTAATATTCCGCGTGACACTCATTTTGACAGACATTTTACAAGGGGTTTGACAATGCACACTTTTTGCATTATGAATTAATTGTTTATGAACTACTTTCACTTTGATTAATGCAATATGTTTGATGTATTGATTTGGGTTTGATTTTAACGACGTATGAGCTTTGCGCCGTAATCAACTTTTGAGGTTTTATGCCAATATGTATGTCAAATGTTTTACTTGAGTGATTTCTTAAAATTTCTATATTTTTTATAAAATGATTCACTACAATTTGAACGTGTTAATTTTTGTTACTTGGATTTGTTATACATATTTGTTATTTGTGAAATTGTTCACTTATACTACATTTTAAAATTTAACTCCATTTGCACAAACATTTTTACTTCACTAAATCAAAAATTGGCTTAACTACTATAAAATGTAAATAACTGATTACGTTTTGATGTGTAAATTTAAATATATTTATTTAATTACTTTAGTTTGTAAAGTAATGTAAATTTAATTTAATTTTGTCATTGGATTGGTTGTAGATCAGATTTATTTTAAGGTTGTGAAGGGTACAAAGTATGACGCTCAGTTACTTTTAGCTAACAACAAAATACATTTAACAATAGTAAAAATACGAAAATTCGTTTAGTTTCGCTTGTATGAATGAAATGGAATAAAAAACAAAAAACAAAATATTTATATGAATGTATACGTATATGAATATATATGTATGTGTAGATGTATGTATTCAAGGTTTTATCGATCTTTATTTTAAGTAAATAAAAATGTTATTTCATGTTTTATATTGAAATATATTTGTTTATGTTTCTGTTTGTATAAATAATTGTACTTTGATTAACAATAAATAATAATTGATTTAATAATGCAAGTAGTCTGATTTTATATATGTTCAGATCGGATGAGTGTGTGTTTGAGTGGCGTGGTTTGAGTGTTCTTTCGATCATATTTAATTAATGGCAGGGTCATTTACAGACAGCTGTTAGTTAACAGCATGTTGAATTGTGCTTGAACTACAGCAGCGCTTCTTCTTATGGCAGCTAGTTGGCATTAAGTTAACAGTGCGCTGTTTTTTAACATTGGATGTTAGAACAAATTTTGTAAATATATAAAATATTTGGCATTTAATTTCGCGAAGCTCAACGAATTTCAATTAATGTTTACTGATTAGCTTTAGCACATGATTTCACACAAGAAAAATGATAAGTATTTTTTGGGTTTGGATCTTTGGATGGCAACGCCGACTCAGAACTGAAAGATGGCATTTTAATCATTTTCACTTGTGGAATGCTCATTTGAAAGATGATTATTTTTGTAAGTTATGCATATATAAAATTGCATACAATTCAAAAATGTTTCGAACATCAAAACAACAAATTTGAAACGGCAAATAAGATTTTACTTTGTGCTTAAATTGTTAAATTATTATATGATTTCTTTATAGTATATGAGTCGTACTATATTTATTTATGCATTGCTAAAACTTTATGCAATTTTTGTTGTTTTAATTTGAAAATGTTCGCCTTATGCGGTTAGATTATCCTAATGTTAAGGAGTTTACTGCTGTGTAAAGAGTTGAGTGTCTTTGTATTGTAAAATGTGTTTTGTTTTCGGTTTGTTTATGTAGAAATATTTTAGAAAAGTTGTTGCGTATCTCAAGTTCATATAAAGTTCATTCAATTACTGTGACCATTCGTTAATTCCAAATCTGACACCATTTCTCAGCTCAGTTGTTGTTTGTTAAAGTACTACAAAAGTGTATTAAAGTATTTGCAACGACTGACAGCCCCCTCAAATGTAGCCAGCTACAGCTCTATGCTGCTGTCAGTGTTAAATGCATTGCTTTCGCTCCAATTGTTGTTGTTGTTGTTGCTGCTTTTAGTAACGCTTATGCTTTAGTTTACATTTGGTTTGTTAGTACTTCTCATCATCCGTTATTTCCCTATGGGAATTCTGTAATTCTCAGGCCTTGTAATGCTGATTCCTCACCGCACAGCACAGGCTCAATGCAAAGGTGAGGGACAGCAGCTCCAGCAGAATAACAGCGGCGGTAATTGCAAAAATGGTAACCCAATTCTCATAAATGATGTCGATGAGCTTATCAACGCAGCCCTGAAAAACAAAAGAAAATTTCATTACTAAGAGACACAGACTCTGTTTTTATGTATGTATGCGAGTGTATTTGTCTGCTTCTCGTTTTCACTGCAACCAAATATTTATTGAATGTTTATTATACGCATTCAGCAAAAAGAGAAGTGGCTGCCCAGACATTTGAAATGCGTGCGGAGTATCAATAATAATTAATACATTTTTATTGCCGCTGTGACAGAAGCAAAGCATTATTAATTTTTATGGTCTACCGTTTGCTATTGCTCAAAAATCAAAAGACCGACATCAAAGCTCAGGCAAAATTTGCTCAGGATTATCCCCATTATATGTCGAGATTCGAGATAAAAAAAAAAAATTAGGCTGCTTAATCCGCATATATAGAGGATGCAGCTAGACTGTGGAAGCTGTCTCGGTATAGCACTAGAGGGACCGATCCAAGAGAAGACTTCAATTCTTGAGGTCTCTTTTCCTTGCAATTATATCGGATATATCACTCAACCTAAAAAACTAGACACTTGCATACAATCCGTAAGATGAAACAATTACAGGAGTAGTATAACCATGGTTCAAAGAGCTTGATATGGGGCTCTTTCTCCTCCCTTACTGACATCTTGCTGATAACCTAACCTAACCCCGCTTATGAATACAGGACGATTGCCTATACATAAATCATATTTATATTTGCAAATAAAACTACTAATCTACCTAGATGAATACTAAAATAATATAAAATGTTAAATTTAAAGGATTTAATTAGCTACAAATTACACTATTTGTTTAAAAATTAGCATTTTGTTATTACATTGCTCGACTTATGTTCTTCAGATTCATATTATTATTTGATGTAGTTTGATACACCAGCAGTCTTCCCCAAATGTTTATGTTCTCCCTTCACATAAGCCAAAAATAATTCTAGTTTACCTGCTGATAAATGGACGTATTCAACGGACCGCCAAATTTCAAAATACGCGACTTTTCACAGTCGTTGAGACCCTCTTTGCAACACGATTCGGGTATATTGTAAAATACGTTCATCGAAGAGACGGCAATATCAACGATATTCGTGCGATCCACATTATTAAAACGACTCGTGGCCCAATCTCCAGGTCCATCTGCGCCGCAGCACTTCAACTGCAACATAAAATGGAATATCCGAATACACAAAATAGATCAAAAATAGGCCAAGTGTTCATATATCTACATTCTTTTGCAGCGTATCAAAGGTAACGGTGCGTGAACTCATGCTAGACTGTCCGTACTCTTCCTGAACAGATGATTTGACCGCCGCACGCACAATATCATCCAGTTTGTCTTTGTTGTGGAAGGCCCAGGCACCGGCTGCAATTTGTGCCACCATCACAATGAGAATGACACAGAAGAACTGCAAAGAGTAAGCGATTTATGAATGGGACTTGAGCGTAAGTATGCAAGTGGGCGTAAATAAGCAGCAGTCCACAAAAAAAAAAACGATTTACAAAATGCAATTTTAATGAGACTGTGGTGGGCGAGGCAAATGCAGACAACTGCAGGATGTGTGGGCTGCAACTGTGAATTTTAATTGAGACTTACCGAGACAAGCAGGCACTGACTCTCGCGACAGACGCCCAAGCACCCGAAGAATGCGCCCAGTGTGATTAATATGCCAATCGCCAGGAAGACGTAGAGTGCTATGTGATAATGGTTATACGATTGTGTCATTGACAGCATGAACGTGGGATCCGTTAGCATCCACAGCGAGGTGACCACAATAGTCAAACCGATAAGCTGTGAGAAGAAACAAAAAAATTTAAAAAAAATATATAAATTAATTTAAAAATTAGTTTGTGTAAATAGGTCATGCGTTCATTTGCTCAGTGAAGTAACGTCATATTTTCCCCTCAATCTCATCAATCGAGACATTAGCAGCAAAACGCTTCAATGACGCCATGTGTGTGCTTGTGTTTGTGTGCGACACGCCCCACTAGAGAGAGGGGGCGGCAATTAAAGCGGGCGGCAACAATCGTGCCAAGAATCCCAATGTAGTATTTGCCCCGCCATCCCCCATCCCCTCATGGGCATTATGAAACATGGTCTGTTTGTAACTTATGATGTCAGCAGACATACAGACAGAGAAATTGTATATTTTGTTCATTATTTCGAGTCTTTGCGTTTGTCTATTTATTTTTTGTGTTTACGCTCTTCCTGACACTAAGAGCCCCTTCTTATTTCCTTTCTGCGTTCTATTTTGGTTTTTTTCCCAAGACATTGAACCAAGTGCCGATAAGAATGAGAGGCCATAACCTTATCATTTGCCCGTTGGGTATATCAAGCAAACGAAGCATTTCTTAAAAACGCCAGCTAATATTTTGGGCTGTGTACTCATTCCACTTGTATAATATGTATATATAATATATGTACTAAACTCAACGCTGATTATTCTGTTTTGCATATTATATGGTGCTTGCTCACATCCTAATTGGAGAGGAAATGAGTTATAATTATAGAGAATTGCTCTGTACGTGTTTACAGACTGGCATTTCTAACGCAAAGCTCGGATCTTGTTCTGCTTACATTCGTAATGGATACGAAACGCTCTTCAAATATTGGAATGTTATCAAATGTTTTCACAGTATCACGGCTTCTATTTACGATTTCTACCACGTGTGATTTTGTAATGCTAGAATCTGGTGCATTGTAATGTTTGCTTTTCCATCTGTTGCAACCGATAAGATTACGCAGCTTACGGTTAGCATCAGTGAAGCCAAAGCAATGCCAAAAACTAAGAAGACGCTTCTGTAGAGAATCAAGTTCTAAGTCAAACCCAATAAGAAACCTGGAAGCTTTTATTTGTACTTATTCATACCGAAAAGAAAATAAAATATAATTGCATATTTATTGAACTAAGAAAAAACGTCAATTATTTGAATAATTACTATTGTATATTTATTGGAAAATTAATTATTGTCCACATTTTGTTGGTTGTCGTTCATAACTGGATCAGAATTTAAATAACATATAAAGCATTTCTCGTCAAACAAAATCTTTGTGGTGTTGCAATCAACTTTGCATATAATGTGTGAATACAAATTGCGATGAGGAACACGCTGATATGATCATGTATGCAAATGTATGTACCCAGATATGTACATATACCACAAACACCGCAAATCGTCGCTAAAATATAATCAGTATGTATGCATATATATACCGATTAGCGATAGTCACGAAGCTTGCAGTCACGAAAATAGCAACTTGTGCATATATACATTTTTAGAGCTGAGTCAATCTGCCTGTTAAATATTACATACATACATAAATTAACTTTAACTTTGATCATAGTGCACAAAACAGATAAATCTGGCCTGATCAAAGGTATAAAATGCAGACTTAATGAGGACACTTAACAAGTGTTCAAAATAAATTTTTAAATTATAGCCAACAAATGTTTAAAGACATATTCAACACAAGCAAAATGTTTTAGTACATGTAGAACAAGAAAACTGTTCAGCCGAGCAAATACCTTATATTCCATAGCAAACACACACACCACATACTCTATGTGGATCAAAACTCTCCCAGTTGTTGTGTATATTGCAATAGGCAGTATCAAAATGTTCGACACAGACGACCTACCCCAAGTCAAAAATATTTTCCCCATCAATAAATTTATAAATACCAAATGCAACCCCCAACGTGAACTCTTGACAATTAACTTTTTAATGAAACTAACCTAATAGAACTGAAGACAGTGTTAGCTAAGCTCATTTCGAGCAAGCCTAACATTTTATTTTTAAATTATATCATTTTTAATCAAGTGAATAAAGCGGTTAGCTTTCGAGTTTGCTGAGAATACAATTTTTAAGATAGACAAAGAATATTTACAACTTATAAGGAATGAAATATATGATACAAAATTTTAATTTTAACTTTAATTTTTTGCATTATAAAAAGTTCATTACAAACTTGTATAAGACAAGCTTTTGTTTTGAGTAAGACTGAGCAAAGAACTAGGTTAAGTGACTGCTAGAGAGAGAGAGAGAGGATATATATATATATATATAAAAAGAGAGAGAGGTATATATATATATAGAGACAGAGAGAGTGCGCACACACATAAGAGAACAAGTGAAAAACATGCCAAAGCAAAGTGCATTCTGCGAATAATTTGAAAGTGTGCGTGCTTCAATAAAGCACAAAGTTATAAAACAAATGTTGCAATTGGCGGAAAATTGATTACAACAGTATAACAATAAAAGAATACGTAAATATATACACACACACATGTGCACACACATGTGCACACACATGCATACATACATACAAAAACTGACAAAATGTCGCGTGCAAGAGAAATGTGTGCCAAACGCTTAATAAACTCCTTACATGACCTACATTCAGAGCTCGGCTCTGTGAAAAATGGCGAGCGAAGAAAGAACAAGATGAGTATTTGTCCTTGCATTTCAAAATTAACCACTATTTTTATATTTCAAACGTATATACGTAATAAATGAATAAATGTGCAAAAAATAGCACATCGAATTATGAAAAATAAAACAAAAATAAATAAAAAGGAAGAGTAAAGCAAATCACTGAAATTAATTTTATAGAGAGACGCTAGCGGATGCCAATATAAACATCAGACGCATTTCAGCATCAGCAGCGTCTTCGGAAATCGTGAAAATGCTTGGAAATCACAGTCACAGTGCTCCAAATGTACAAGGAAAAATCTTAAATTACAAATTTTTCAAACAAAATCAACATCAATCGAAATTACAACGTAAAAAGTCTGAATCATCTGATTGTATGTTTCATGTGATACATTAATGTAGATACAAACATATATATACATATATGGAATCTTTCACCAACTTATGAATTCTTCGCACCACTGTGGCCAGCAACAACAGCAACAATAATCGTCGTCCACCTCCCACTAGTAGAAGCAGCACCAAAAACAAAAACAACTACAAGATTCAAATCAACATCCACACGGAACGAAAGCAAATATTTTTGTTGGTTTGTTCGAAAATAGATTTGACTAATAAATACTATAGGGAAAAATCGAAAAGCCACCAAACCAAAAAAAAACATTGAAAATTCAAATTCAAATGGTCAAATTTTCTACAAGCAAACTAAAACACAAACAACACATAACAATTAAGTCGATGAAGCAATCGGGAAAGAGTAAATTGCGTAGTCTCACATAGGAAAAAAAAAACGTTGAACCCTTTCAGCGAGATGAGAGCGAGAGAAAGAGAGTGGCGCACCCAAAAGGCGCCAAATCTAGGTCCTGCCCATACACAACTATCAATGTGTGTGTATGTATGCATTACAGAGGTAGATAGAGATACACACTCAGGCGTTAAAAGAATGAATGAGGCGTTGAAGATAAGAATAATACGAGAAATACGAAGGTGTAGCAAGAAGCAGACTTTAAAAACTAACAACAAGGCACGCATATAAAAATAAAAAGAAAAACCCAACAGGAAAAAGCCAAGACGAAAACAAGAAAAACCACACAAATGTGTGGGAGCAGCAAAAATGAGGGAGAGCAGATGCTTTCGATATGTGCGTTTGTATGCTTGTGTGTGTAAATGTCGCATACTCTCTCCACCCACAGCGGAACTTCTATTGTTTATTGGAGTGTAAGGAGCAGCGCAGCAGATGCACAGAGTGTGCGCGCGAGCAAAAGGGAACGCGCGCACAAACACACAGTATGTGTATGTGGTTTTTGATGTTTATGTGTGTTCCAGTTGCTGTCTGTGTTGGTGAGCTGGCTGTTTCTGCTTTTGTTGTTGTGTTGCCTGCTGTTGTTGCTGCATACCTACCCAGAATAAGATGTTTATAAGGACCATCAAATATTTGACACACGAACAGCAGCCGTTGAGACCCATTTTTATTATGGCTTTTGTTTAACTCGTTTCACAGATTTTTTGGTTCGTTTACTTCGACGGCTTTTTTCCACGACCGTCGTTGGTTTCCTGCCGCCGATTTGGATTTGAGAAGCTGCGTAAGATGCAATTTCTCCTTGCACTTGCTCAATTTTCAATTCAAATGCACTCGCTTGTTTTGCAGTCGGTTTAAAGAACACTTTTCGCTTAAGTCATCGACATCCTTGTTTTTTTTCCGTTAAGCGCGTTACGTTTAGCTATAATTTAAATTTTTATTTGTACATCGAAGCAGCAGCGGCGCTCTCTTAATCGCGTCTGCGTCAGTGTGACCGCCTTCGAATAGCTGAATATTACCAGCATTGCAAGAATTCTGTTTCGATAGCACATTACCCTCTTAAGCGCTGTGCAGCACTGACTTATGGATGAGCCCGATTCGATAAATTAATTGTGTTTAAATTCCATGTTAAAATATGAAAATAGCATGGTATGTCGTACTCATTCGACAATCTTTAATTTACAGTATGAATTACATCATTATTGAAGATTGAACAAAAATCGAATACTTTAATATCGATAAGCAAATACGAATTCAAGGAATTGTCATTTATGGCTTCGCGGCGTTGGGTCACACTCGTGGTTCGTTGTTTTTCCATCAGAAAAAAAACAGTGAAGGAGTGCAGAAAGAAATAGTGAAAAAATGCATTCCAAGTAACAAAACAGCAAATTAACTAAATTAGTGAAAAGTGCAAAAAGCTGCAGCTGATTGACAAAAAATCAAAATCAAAATGCATTAACAAAACATGTAGCTGCGCTGTGGTAAATTCCCCCTCCAAAAAAGCGAAAAGAAAATCGGTACGAAAGGAAAACAAAATACACAGCCAAACGTGAATGTAAATGTAAAGTGCAGGCAAAAGGTAAGCACAATATCCCCTCCCCCACACACACCCCACCCCCTCTCACACTGCATCTACTACGAGCTGCAATCAAATTGAAACAGGCTGCAGTTTTAGCAATTAAAGACCAGCCCCCCGCTACTTGCCCCTCGTCTCTTTGCCGCATTTGACTCTTTATACATACATGGCCCCACAGTGAGCGAGTGTGTGTGTGTGTCTTGTAATTTTGTTACGCAGTGGAGCGCTGCGGCGGCTGTTGAAGTAGAGTCTAAGCATTTTGTATATGAGAAAAAAAAATCTAACAAAAAAGCTTTGCCTGCGCTTTAAGGTTTTGTTGCTGTTATTGTTGGTGTTATTATGTATATAAAATTTCACAAGTGCAGCATTTGAAGCCAGTTGCGAGACGGCTTTTTCTTGTTGTTTTTGTTGTGTGTTTGTGTCTTGCCCAAAAATGATTGAAGTAGTGCAAAAGCCAACAAAAAAAGCAAAACTCAGCAACTTACTTTGCATACATATGCATGTGTGTGTGTAACAGACACAAATGTATTCACATATAGAAACATATGTATGTATTGGTTTTCAGCCCAGCGTTTGAGCTTCTCGTAAATAAAATTCACTTTCACCTTCGATTGTGGGCAGACTCGAGTAGCGGGAATAGTCGACCAATTAGTTTGTGTACTTCTTTAACTTAACTTATAGGTCGCCTTGGCAAATTCGAAAGTCAATGTGTAGTGTGTGTGTGTGAGTTGTGTGTGATGAAATAAAAATAGGTACGAAAATCAAGTCGAATTTAATTTAAATAAATATAAAAATTTTGAATTGAAAAAACAAAAAACAAATTATTGCAAACGATGATCAAATAAAACTTTTATTATATATTGCTCTTACAGATTGAAGCATATACAATTACACATTTTTGAATAGCGCAAAATTAAAAATAATTTAATAAAAATAATAATAAATAAAATACAAATATAAAGTGAAATTCAAGCAGTCAATCGGCAATTGTTTACACAAAAGATAACAATGCGTACTTTGCCAACAATTTCTTCCTATCTTTTAGTAAATAAATATTTTAATTGTTTTTTCGGTTTGTTGTTCGCATTTTAAAAATCCGACACGCTCCCCTGGCTGCTTCTTAATTTGCCATAATTAGAAAATGATCGTAAATGTATGTATAAGTATCTATATATATATATATATATATATATATTATTTTTTTTTTTTGTATATATGTATATTCGACTTCATTCCCCTTGCATGGTTTATTTCTAATTAACGCCTTTCTGCCCCGTCGGCGTCTAACTATCTGTCTGTCTCTGCCAGACGCGGTGCTGACAATTTCAGCAAGCGTGCAACGTGTGGGAACTGTTAAATTGTTGCATCGAAAAGGGGGACACACATTTAGATATTTCAATCATTTGCATTCCACACACACACAGATACAAAGCACATAATTTAGTACGACCAACGGCACTTGGCAATATGCGACAACAACAACAACAAACAACAACAATAGACAACTGACAACTAGGAAGTTGTTGGCAACTGTTTCGCTTTTGTCTTTTGTGCTTCAATTCTCTTTATTTACGAACGTCTTCATTATCTTTAACAGAGCACAGCATTCAACATTACCGCTAACAGTGCGCCAACATTGTACAAGTGCATTAAACCCAATACCAGCAGCAGCCGCATAAGTTAACCAATGTTTACGTGCCGACTATCCCATACCCTGTTAACAATTTGAAGGCATATACTTAAAAGTATGCTATCACCAAGCATCAAATCCTTCAAGCCTTCCCTCTCAACTGGCCTTTGTGTGCTGAGAGCGGCAAAAACGAACACATGAATCGTCTTAACACACATGAAATGTCTTAACTAGAAAAATAACATCCTCCAACTTTTAGGAATTCTGCTGCCTCATGAATTAGACATGCTTATGTTGGTGGAAAAAAGCTTTAAAGTAAGTTTGGATCTTCTTGCTTATCATAAACAGAGAAATGTTTCTACCACAAATTGATAGCTTAGCAGGAAAAGGCCAAATTACGACAAAGTTAACACCGTCTCAAATTTCGAATCCTCAGTAGATAAAGATGAAAAGGACATTGTTTTAAACGTTTTCCGGGAAACTCATTTGAAATTCAATTCATAATGTTACTGAAATTTCACTTGTTTCTGTGATGATTTACTAATTATAAGTTTTCCGGTAATTTTTGGGAAACTTATCTAAAGTTCATTTCTTAATGACTGTAAGCCTTTTTATGATTTAGTTTTGGGGAGCTCATCTAAATCTCAATTCATACACTCCAAATGAACTTAAATAAAATATGGGGTATTCTAACGGCAGCTTAAAAATGGTGTGTGAACATGCCAGAGAATTTGTTGCAATAACAATAGGCGCCCACAACAACAATAACAAGCAACATTGGGTGTATAACTACAAGTGGCCAAAGCACAACAGAAACTGGGTAATGCTTTTATAATTTATTCCAGTGACTTTTTATGGCCTGCTTCTTTGTGCTAAGGCCTGTTTATTTTTTCACACACACCGACAACAGTTGTGGCTTTGCCCTGTTCCGCTTTTGCTGCTGCTGCGACGGGGTGGAAAACTTTAACCCGCATGAAAGTTAAACTGGTTGGGATTTTGAGGCCTTGCGAGCGTTGAACGAATATTTAACTAAACAAAGTAAATCATACAATTTGTGTTTCAGTCAGAGCAGCTGTTCAAAGGTCTACAAGAAACTATAGCAAATGCAAGAAGAAATAAAGCAAACAAAGTCAACAATTCCTAAACACACACACATGCAGAGCACACATTTTGGGTTTATCATAGCTGGTCTCGAACTGTCATGCATTCCAAGGTTATCTTTTAATTTTCTAATTAGCCCAAAATAAATTTCAGTTTCATTGCATGCAGCAGCGTCGCACAGACAACAAGGGAGCATCAGCAGCAGCAGCAGTTGGTTGGTTGGTGCAGATAAGCACTATTGATAACAATTAATACTGAAACCGAGACTGAAACTCAAACTCAAACTGAAACTGGTTTCGATTGAAAGAACGCGTCTCCTGCGCAGCGGCAACGGCCCCATTCTCGCTTATCATTGACCGAGCATGTCGCACGGCAGCGCCGGCGCGCAATCTAGTGGCGGTGGCGTTGGCGCTGGTAGCGGCAGTGTCGGCGGCGGCGCAGCGGCGGCAGCAGCAGTTGCATCTAATTCCGAATATCGTGAGCTACATTGGACGGTGTCGAGTGTGATGGACTCGTCACGCGTATCAACCTGCCTTATATCAATGCTCCTGATTGTCTACGGCAGCTTTCGCAGCCTCAACATCGAGCAGGAGGCTCGCGAGCGTGAGCAGAAGAAGCGCAACGAGTCCATGACAAATCTGCTAACGGGCGAGCAGGTCGAAAAGGAACCAAGTAAGTTAACATTAGGCACTCTTAAACAATTTTGTTTTGTTTTTATATATTCATTTTTACAGTCGTGACTTAAAATATATATTTATTAGTGCAGCGAATGAAAGAATATTATCTGAAGTTTATTGACTCAAGCAAATTATGGTTTGTAAATACCAATATTAGATAGCAGGAAAAAAAGCAAGATAGAACGTCTGTTACCTCTGACTGCGAAATACTCTGATACCAATAAGTAATACCATCTGATAACAGAATGGGCTGGATGTAATCAAGAAATACCAATCTTTGATGCAAGTTCCTAGTAATCTATCCTTTAAGTTAGCCTTTTGTGATTATTTTTTACAAATAATAGAGCAAGTTCCTTGCCAGCTATTCAATTTTTGGAAAAGGATGTTTATCGTTTTATCGATTTACACCACCAGGTAGATTGGCTTTGAGATGCGGAGTACGCGTGGTCATCCAATTTTATTAAATATATTTCAAGGCAGATACCAGTAATATATTTTACAAACTTGGTGGCTCTAGCTTAAAAATTGTGGCAGATATACGAATGCTGTTTTATCGACACATTCAGAAATATCGATTGGAGAGTATGGGCACAGGTGTAGTTGAAGATATATATGTTTTTATCGATACTTAAAGGCGGTTACCAGTAATTTACATTTCAACTTTGAAATTTGAGCTGCGGAAGATACCGTCATTTCCAATTTTTAGGCGATGGCCTAGGGACGGCGGTGGAGAAGCCGTGTCACATGCCTTAGAAAGACAACGCCAACAGCGTACAAACCACATTTGGTGACTGCAGCCTTAAAACTGTGGGAGATTTGTGGTTTTATCAACTAGCGATTATTGATTTTATCATAGACGTACGCAGGGGTAGGCATAGACACAAAGTGGCTTAGATTAAACATTTTTTGGAAAAATTATAATTCACCCTACAATTTTCGGTTCCCATTCTCGAAAATTTTCGACCTTGTTTATGACCTTGGCTGCTCTATGCATACATATTTTATTCTAAATTTTAGTTGAATTGCAAATACAATAAATCAAAAAAAAAAAAAAAAATACATCTTTGATGTTGATTTGACATTAAATGAAGCAATTTGCATGGAGTGCATATAATAATTCTCAATTAAAATTCAATCAGTAACTGCCAAAATCAGTGAATAATTGTACTCAACAAAAAGCAAAATCGTATGCACAAATTAAGTGCCACTTTACGCTTATGTTATTTCGCTTTTGTTATTTAATTAAGGATATATATTGAAAACAAATAATTAATAATTTTTAATTAAGCTATTTTATAGATTAACATAAAGTAAACAGCGATAGCATTGCGTTAAGCTTGTAAATATAATTATTATTTGTAATTTAAGTACGTAAGTTAAAGTTAAATATGAAACTCAAAATTCTTAGTCGACTCTGTTGTAGCGGACAAGTTTGCAACGCTGGATACGATGCATGCGCTTTGTCTGCCGCTTGGCGCTTCCATATCGCTGCTCATCATGTTCTTCTTTTTCGATTCGATGCAGCTGCTCTTCGCCGTGTGCACAGCCAGTGAGTGTAACTTGTTAAGTTGTTATGTTGTTAAGTTATGTGTTATGCACATCTGCCCATAATAATTGATCAAACATTTCATACATATTTTCTCATTCTTGTTACTGATGCGGTTGCTTGCAGTCATTGCCACTGTGGCGCTGGCATTTCTACTGCTACCTATGTGCCAGTACATCATACGTCCCTGCACGGATGGGAAGCGTTTCTCATTTGGGATCTGTGGTCGTTTTACGGCAGCGGAGCTGTTTAGCTTTACACTCTCCGTATCCATTGTGTGCGTCTGGGTGCTCACTGGTCACTGGCTGCTAATGGACGGTACGACAAAGTGGATCATCTCGAATTTCCATTCTTTATTGCATTGCATTACATCTCAATGTTTGTGTTTGTTACAGCCATGGGAATGGGTCTGTGTGTCGCATTTATAGCGTTCGTGCGATTGCCCAGTTTAAAGGTGTCAACTCTGCTGTTGACCGGTCTGCTGATCTATGACGTCTTTTGGGTGTTCCTCTCATCGTACATATTCAGCACAAACGTGATGGTCAAAGTGGCCACACGACCCGCCGATAATCCCGTTGGCATTGTGGCCCGCAAATTGAATTTGGGCGGCATTGTGCGGGACACACCGAAGCTGAATTTGCCGGGCAAACTGGTCTTCCCTAGCATACACAACACCGGACATTTCTCAATGCTTGGCCTCGGTGATGTGGTGATGCCGGGATTGTTGCTCTGCTTTGTGCTGCGCTATGACGCATATAAAAAAACACAGGGCTTTACATCGGATCCAACGCTATCGCCGCCAAAGGGTGTTGGCTCCCGGTTAACATATTTTCATTGTTCCTTATTGGGGTAAGTGGATCGCTTGTTGCTCTTCTTCGGTGTTCACGTTTTTTTTTTACCATTGTCATCATTATTTCATGGCAGCTATTTCTTGGGTCTGTTAACGGCTACGGTCAGCTCGGAGGTGTTTAAGGCCGCCCAGCCCGCCTTACTCTATTTAGTACCGTTTACGTTATTGCCACTGCTGCTGATGGCCTATTTGAAGGTATGCGAAAGGCGACTTAATATATATAATATACATATATTCACCAACTATAACACATG
This sequence comes from Drosophila sordidapex, assembly GCA_035043295.1. Classification (NCBI taxonomy): domain Eukaryota; kingdom Metazoa; phylum Arthropoda; class Insecta; order Diptera; family Drosophilidae; genus Drosophila; species Drosophila sordidapex. Next base: position 880,392 of record JAWNNA010001332.1, read on the forward strand.
TTTGTTGCAGGGCGATCTCCGGCGGATGTGGAGTGAACCTTTTATTGCGCATCAACCATCAAAACAAATGGAAGTCTGAGTGAACTCTATCTTAAAACAGAATTAAACAAAAAAAAACCCAAAAAAATAAGGAATGAGAGACAAACGAACACCACACAATTCTAAAACTATGGATTATATCTCTTAACAAGCTTTTTTTAAGTTAGGTGATTCTCTTTTTAGTAAAGTAACAGCAAAACCGAATAATAAATGTACGTAGTTTTAGCCTAAGTGGAAAAGTTTTTTAAAACCACACAAATGTACTTGTATATGTTAATTTAATTTGGGCTTTACGTTGCGCAAAGCAAAAACAAGACCCAGCTTATGCTGAACGTAATATTGAGAATGGAATCAAATGGGAGATTTCAGATGCGCTTCAATCTCACTCAGAATCAAGCAGCATTCTTACTTACATACATATATAGTGAAGGTTTAGTATTAGCTCGATTTTTATTTAAAAACTGTTGAGATTTAATTTTGTTCATTTAGTTTTATAAAAGCATTTTCAACATTTCCAACCACACATGAAAAGCGAACGTAACTTCACCAACATTTTTGTATTCGCATCAATTATTGAGCATTTTCTGTAAATACTTAATTTTAATAACAATCACAAATAATAGTTAGTAAGTGGCCCGCATTTTAAATTCATACCATTTCAAGTATTTTTCAACACACATTTCCGTCCCCATGTCTATTTCCTGCATTCAACTTACATACATACAAAAGAAAAAAATGATGTTTTGCCAAAATGCATGTGTTCGTTTAACAAGATAAATATTGAAAAAAGAAAGAAAGAAAACAAGCCAACAAACAAAGAAATCATATGTTGCACTCTGTGTGTTTTACAAATTAAGTTTCATGAATTTTAATTATTTATAACGATCAAGCAAACCTAACAATAATACATAATTATAAATACGTGCATAGTAGTTACATACTAATTTTAAGTAAATGCAATTTCGAAACATATAGAAACAATAAAAAATGTGAGATTTGAACATAAATCATTCAAATAAATAAATTCACTTAAATATTACTCGTCTATGTAGATATTACTTATATAGTTTTAATCAACGGAGCTGAATTGTGTGTTTCAAAAATTTATTTTTATGCGGCTCTATTTCGCTGGAAAACATATTATTCAGTATGTATAAGGTAAGTTTATATATTGCGGATTTGGGATTTTTTAATTAATTTTAATTACAACGATGTGACCATTGTTTACATTCAAAAAAAAAAGGTAATTGGCGCCCAATTCCGAAAATACCAACCACCGATTACTTCGTGCTCCGATAGCTCACCAATATCGGTGCAGTGGAGGAGGGTCGATAATTTAAAAATAAATTAGGACTGACGATTTTTGTGGTGTTCAGACGATAAGCGATTGTATTGCGTTGTGTTTTTCTTCTGGAAAATAAAAATATAGCACAGAAAACAGTGAAAAAGTTTTAAATTAAGTGGAGAATTATAAGAAACGGTTAAGTGCGCGCCATCCAATAAATAGTTAAATAGCGCGTTAAAGTAAGTTGAATATGTGAAAAAAATTGCAACGCCAAGAACAAATGTGTAGGTGTGACACGCATACATACGCACGCTGAGCGTGCAGCCAGTTGCATTTCAAGAACGAATGGGAAAATTTTAGCATTTTGTGAGTTGAGCTGGCCTTGACTGTGAATGCGCTGTGACTTCAGCTTATCATCGAATCTGCAAAACAAAAACAAAACAGCAGCCATATCAAACACACACACATAACACGCATTTCACACACATTTATAGATATGCGGTATGTGTGTGTAGATACGTTTTTACGCCTACACTCGACGTAAAACAGCATTTACAATAAACCGAGAACGTAAGAACACAACAGTGTATGTATCGTAACGTGCGCGCAAAATCAGCAATGTAAACGCAAAATGCGCATTTCGTGAACTAGTTCATTTTGTTTACCAAACAGGAAACTCTTTAGAAGGATCTGTACCTGAACGAACTGAACATAATTAATAACAACATTTAATTTTTATTTAGTAATAATAATTTCCAGAAAATACAATACTTCCTGCATTCTACTTATTCGACTTAGCTAATATGAAATCATAATAATAAATTTTCAGAAAATACACTTCTAAATTCATGGCAATTGAAGAGACATTTTATGTTTTAATCACTTTGGTAAAAGTACAAAAAAAAATCAAAATATTTTATAAGATTAAGATAAGATATTTGTTATCATTATTATTTATTTATTTGCATAGAAAAGTTATGTTGTATTTTTAGCATAACGTCACGCTTTGATTTCTTCTTGAATGTCATTTGTTCTCAATGCTGATAATATTGTGCAAGAATGTTGGGAGTGTATGTAATAATATTTGTTAGAGTTCAGTTTAGTCGGGATATCTCGGAAACTAAAAACTTATCATTTAACAGATTGTTCCTATGAGAATTGTATAATAGACTAAACAATTTTAATACCCGCTGCACGCACTTTCCAGAAGGGTATTTTAATCATTCATTCATTCGTAATTCGACTGATTGTTCCTATGAAACCTGTCTATTAGAGTATCAAATTTTGAATACCCTTCAGAATGATATTTGATAAATATATCGGTTAGATATTGAGATTATGCTACGGAAGTGTCATCAATAAATGCATCGAAGCCTCAATTAATTTAAATGTTATTTTGCAGCAGCACGGACTTCCGCTGGGTAATTCTTGCATCAAACTGAATATTAACGGGCACCACGAGCCGGAGCAGCGCCACCACCACCCGCACAGACATCAGCAGCCGTTGCATCTGCACATGGGTGGCAACAGCGCAGCGTCTAATGCGAGCGCTTTCAGCGCTGGCGGCTACATTGGCCCGACAACGAGTCTGGGTGCTGCCGGTGGCAGTGATTTGATACCAGCCCCGATGGGCACCGGCACAGCGATGGGGGGCAGCAGCGCTCCCTATTCCTCGGGCGGCACCACTTGGGAGGAATTCTGCGATCGTCATGCACGCGTTGCCGCCAGCGACTTTGCCAAGGCATGCATCACCTTCATTAATGGCAGTCTACCTCCGGAAGTGGCACGCAATATTCCGTATCGCAGTTTTGCTGTCAAATTTGTCGAGTATTTCTCACAGCACTACGATACCGAGTTCTTCAGACGACGCAGCAATTTGAAGACGGATATTGGCTCCCTCTTCGATGGAGGAGGCGGAGCTGTGAGCACTGATTTCGGTACGGAGGAGCATGAAGTGTCTCGATTGTTCCCCAAGTCGCTGCTGCGCCGGCTCTCTTTCAAGGGACTGCGCAAGGGCAAGGTGAGCGTACAATGTGGACAATTGTGGTCAATGCGCCAGTTCATCAAAGGTTAACGTTAGAAGCTCTTATTTTTGCAGGCCTTCTTTCACAAGAACTCGGACGATGTCGACGGTGTTGGCAGCAGCAAGCAAAGCAACAAAACCAAGCTGGCCAAAATCGTTGTCGAATGTCGGAAGGAAGGCATCGTTAATAATTTAACAGCAGAAAGCTTGGATCAAACGGCTGGCACACAAAAATGGGAAAAGTGCCGGCTGGCATTGGTCAAGGCCGTGGGAGGATATATGCTTGAGTTTTATACGCCACCCAAATCGACAAAGCCGCGCAGCGGTGTCTTTTGTTTCCTCATCTCGGAGGCACGCGAAACAACCACACTCGAGATGCCCGATCGCATGAACACGTTTGTGCTCAAGGCGGACAACAACATGGAGTATGTGATTGAGGCGGATAGTGCTGACGATATGCGCAGCTGGCTGGCCACCATCCGCTATTGCATGCGAACGCCGCCAACCCAACAGCCAATGCTCGACTCCGATGTGATTGCGGCAGCGATGCAAACATCCCCGGTGACCACAAATCCCAATCCGACAACGAGCGGCGGTGCAGGTGCAGGCAGTGCTTTGGGCGGCATACAGAATCCCCAATATCAGCAGCAGGGTGGCCTTGGCGGCTCCAACGGCAATCTGGTCAATTCGCAGTCAGCGGACAGCGCCTTGACAGCCGCCGCCGGTTCGGGCAGCAACAATGCAGCCAATTCAGCCACGGATGTGAATGCCATTTCGCAGGCTAGCCATGAGTTGAGTAGCACGCCACCCGAAATCCCCTCGCGTCCATCCCGAGCCGAGGGTGGGCGGGGCGAACAGCGTTTGTCCTCGTCGAGTAATTTTGATGGCAATGAGCTGGTGGAGAACGAATCCGATGTGAATGTGGCCGATCTGACGGCTGAGATGCGTCTGTTTCCCTGGTTCCATGGCACGTTGCCACGCGCCGAAGCGGCTCGCATGGTGCTGCAATCAGAGGCTGCCGGTCATGGTTACTTTTTGGTGCGGCAAAGCGAAACGCGACGCGGCGAATTTGTGCTCACATTCAATTTCCAAGGACGCGCCAAGCATCTGCGGCTGACAATCTCGGAGAAAGGCCAATGTCGAGTGCAGCATTTATGGTTCCCAACCATCCAAGAGATGCTCGAGCACTTCCGGCACAATCCCATACCTCTTGAGTCCGGTGGCACTTCAGATGTGACGCTCACGGATTGGGTGCATCACACGAGCAGACTGAACGATCCGGCCGCCAACATGGCAATAGCTCCAAATGCCGCCGCAGCGCATGAGGCAGGCGTCGATATGGCAGCAGCTGCTGCTGCTGGTAGCACAAGCAACGCGGCCAGCAGCTCCGGCAATGCGAATGGCAATGGCAATGGACATCCATCGCCGAGACATGTGAGATAGCCAAAATTTTGGAGTCAATTCAGTGTCAGTGATGGTTTTTATTTTCCTTTATTTGATTTTATAACGTTATCATTTCATTATGAAAGGGATTGCCAGAGATTGCCATAAATTAATCATATTATCTATAGGAACAAGATTGCCATAAATTACAAATTATCAATGATCAGCATCAGCAATAGGAATAATCTGAGATTGTCAGTAAATACAACGCGGCTTGCAGATAAATTAAAAGTTATTGATTATTATCAGCAGCCGAGCCCTATGAGATAAAATATCTACGATTAATTTAGAAATAAGCTTCGATTCATTAAGATTCATTAAAGTCGCGTAATTTTAAACAGTCTTAAACCCCAATTAGTTGCCATACGCAACATTTTGTGCGTCTACTGTAAAAATAAAATTCTATTCTGGGAAATTTATTAGTCTCTCTTCTGCCTAAAATCTGCAAGTAAATTAATTTTTCTTAATTTAATTGATGTTGCATTTCTTTTTGTAAGCAATGTTTTTTATTTTCCTATGTTCAGTTAAAATGCATTTCCAATTTTGTCGAATGTTTCACGTTTATCTCACACAAAACATATTTTAAGTGGATATCTGAAATCTAATCGTAATTTGAAATTCTTGAACATTTGCAGTGCAACGAAGTGATTACCATGAATCTAAGTGTTCGCCTAAAGACAAACGAAATCGAACTGCCACAGGAGCCAACACACGTCTATTTTCCGGAGCAAGTCTACTTTCATTTGGATCCCACAACGCTGACCGTTCACCAATCGCCGCCGGCGGGTCAAGGATTCCTGGATCAGCCGCATCTACGGGCGTCGAATGCATCACTTCAAGGTGCTCATCCAGGCGCTGGGACGGCACGCCACGGTGGCGACACGAACGCCAGTGGCAGTGGTGGTGGTGCCGGCACCAGCAGCAATGGCGGCGGTGGTGCAGCCGCCGGAGCCGAGTGCAGCGGACGCGCCATTGATAATCAGTATAGCTTCACTTAGGCGCATGTCGCGCCAATGCATGGAATGAGATTTGAAACTTCTTGCGCGGAATTTGTTTTTGTGCCATTGCGTAGCAGCAGCATCAGCGAAATATTTTTGTATTTTGTTAATTTCCTTCTATATTTTTTTAAACTGTTTTGTGTTTCCAAACCATAAATGTCTGTGTGTAACTCGTATATTTTTCTTGTTTCTATTAATATGAGAGACTTTTTGGAAGACATGAAGTAACTGAATATTATTACGATTTCGATTATGATTGTATACATTAAATAGCTAAATGTGTGTGTTCATTTTAAGTACATATGTAAGTGTTGTATGTATAACAAAAAACAAAAAGAAAACAAGTGTAAAATTTGTGGCACCAAAGGTGCGACACTGGCGAATCCTAAAACTTCCTGCTTTACAAAAAATACATACATATATACATAATATATATATATATAAATTTGTGTATATACATATAACTATATATAAATACATATACTACACTTAAAAATATGAAATCATATATATATATTTAAATTATATTAAAACTGATAAACTACAATAAATGAAGTTATATGAATGCATATAAATAAATATATATTTAAAAGAAAGTCGCGATTCAAGTTGCGTATGAAAAGGAGTATTGATTGGGAATGAGAGAAATGTATTTATTTTAGATTTAATGGCTTAATTATTATTTTCTAAATCAACAGCCGTTGGCAACAAGATACTTTTCGCGTCGATTACGAATAAATTCGATAACAATTCGAAAGGCTGCTTTTCCGAAAACGCAGTAGGCTCCATCCGTGAGCTACTCAGTCGATAGTTAAGCAATTTAGAATCGATTTTAGATATCGATAAGTCTGTCTACCTGTTTATTTATGAAATTACAGTAAAAAAAACCAAGAAAATTAAATCACATATATGTGAAGAATAAAAGATAAATTAACAAACGCATCAGTTACTTTTCAAAATTGTTAGAGATGGGTATTCGGAGCTAGCCTCTTTGTGACATTTAAACGACTGGTCACACTCAGTCGGAGAAATAATATACAGAGCCGGAAAAAAAAGAGAACAGCCGGCAATGGATCTTGAATTGGATATATTAGATTCTCTGGACGCACTTGGCTACAAAAACGTGCAGCGGGAGGCACTAATCCAAGCCCTGGACGGTGGCATTGGCAGCGCTGGCTTGCGCGAATTGATTTACTGGCTGGTCAATCAATTGCACTTGATGCGCAAGACCGATGAACATGTCACATCTAGCAGCAAGGAGAACAATGATTTTGCATTCGAGCTATCGCTGCTGCTGACGGAGCTGGGCTGCCCGTATAAACAGTTTGTGGCTGGGCCGATGTCGGAACGCTTTCAGACACGTTCCTCGCTGCTGCAGCTGCTCGATTACCTCACCGCCGAGCTGATGGCCACCAAGATGACAATGAAACTGCAGCCAAACGAGCCGCCCAACAAGAAATCAAAGACTGAATCGCATCTGCAGCATGCAGTGACGCAGCTGACTGCTGACCTTCAACTGGGTGACCTACCCAAAAACATCAATGCAAAGCTGCTGTTCGAGCGGCTCACACCCAAACTGGAGCAGCGACTGAAGGAGGCGCAGCAGTCGCTTCTTGGTGCGCCCTTGATGCATATGGGTAAACCGTTGACTGATGCCCAATGGCGTGTACTCGAAACCATGCACAATGATCTGGACGCGGAGTACAATCTGCGGCGTCAGATGATGTTGACGCGCCTGGCGGCAACTGTCCAAAGTTTTCAGTGGTCCGATAGCATGAAGAAGCAAAGTAAAGAGATTGGCGATCGCTTTCAGCGTAATCTCAAGGACATTGAGAAACTAAAATACGGCGGGGAGGATACCAATATTGTAGCACTGTTGGCTGCTCGCACGGATCTGGCCATCATTGAGAAGACGAGCTCAGCGAATGTGCGCACGGCGTCGAAGATAGAGAAACATGTGATTGGCCACGTGCCGGATCGTGGTGGGCGTGCCAATGAACACGCACCACCGCCACCAGAGATGCCCTCCTGGCAGCAGCAGCGTGCCGGCGGACCAGTCGGTGGTTGTCGTGGCGGTGGCGGCAGTGGAGGAGGCCGTGGCGGCGGAGGAGGCCGTGCAGGTGGCGGCAATTTCCGTGGTGGCAATAGAGGTCGCGGCGGTGGTGGTGGTGGCCAAAACTGGCATCAGCCAGGGCAACAACAGCCGCAGCAAAACATGGATCAGCAGCAGTGGATCAGCAACAGTGGACGTGTCCAAGGCACCGGCTGGAATCCTCATGTTGGCGGTCGTGGCGCTGGTGGCTACAATGGTGATGGTGGTGGCGGACGCGGCGGCTACAATCACTACAATCAACGCGGTGGCTTCCGTTGACCCATTCTAGTCAGAGTTTGAACTTGTCTGCTCCTTATACTAATTACCTTAACTTAACTGATATTTATTTATGATGGAATGTTTCAATGTTTTTTATTCTCCCAACAACGTGCCTGTCACCTAATTTAACATGTTCTGCAAAACTCTTATATTAATATGTTACTTGTTAGTAGGGAGAAATTAAAAATATAGAAAAACCATGTCATCTCGAATATAAGATCATGCATCGCGTTTAATATTTGAGGGTGCGTTTTCACTTTCAATTGACTAATCTAGTTTGGCGTTTGATTTTGCTTTCCTATCACGCAGAGACGTCACCAACTGGGAGCCAAGCTGTTGATAACCGGTTGTCAGAGTACTTAACTTAGTTTCTGCAACAAGTTGAGATTTTCAAGGTTCCCTATTTCAGAACCTTCAAATGTGTTCGAAAGCCTTATAGCTAATACATAATAGAAAAAATATTTATTTCAGAGTTTCCATTTCTTATACAACAAAATAAATAATTTCCTAGACGTAGTTAATAATTTTATATAGAAACATTATTAAAACATAAGATAACTTAAAACTAAAAGATTAAAAATATGAGATCTTATAGTTTCTGCCACAAATTGAATTTTTATTCACAAATTTATATTGAAATGTGTTTGAAAACATAAGAACTTAACATAAAACGGTTTTAAAATATCTAATATATTAAACACAAAAAAATAATTTCAGAAAGTTTTGTTTTTATATACAACAAATTCAAAATAAATAATTTTCAAATACCTATTTCATAATTGTCTGGAAAATTTACTAAAAGATAAGATGCATTTAATAATAAAGCATCTTAAAAATACGAAAATTATAATTCAGTTGAAAAGATAAACACATAATATACATTTAGGAAAAATGCCTTGAATTATTAGATTTATGCTTGAAGCCTTTAAAATTTTGTATATACTTTTAGTAATTTGTTGATGCTGTAACTCTTTTTAAATCTATTTAACTCTTAAAATTTTATGCACATATATTCAAATTGCCTGAAAATATTTATGAAGATATTTATACTGCTCGTTGAGTACTAAAATTGAATTAAATTTAAATTTATATTTAAATTATAATTAAGGATAATCGAAACGTAGAAATTGCCACTTAATGCTTTAAAAAATTAATTTGAGCCCGGTTGAATGAAATTGCTGGTCTGTTTTGATTCCTGCGCTGATTCACACTGTAATCTAATTTATATAGATGTGCGTATCTACATTATTAAGAATTCGGCTTGGGACTACGTTCATAGCACAATTTTTGATTTGGGTTAGATCTGCGATTGAATGGCATACGCTACGCCCCTGGAAAGGTAACGAAGCATCAAACACGCGACACTCAATTGCCATTGAGCAGCGGCGCATTCTAGCGATATATTCGGTGATATGGCCACTGTCCACAGCGAGCAATTAACGTGTTCAATCGGCATGAAAACTATGTCGAAGTCATCCAAATGACAACGACATGGCCAGGCCTACACAACGTTCAGTTCAGTTCGACCAAAATATTCGCAGAGATCGGTAGCCCTAACGAGGAGTGTTTTACCATTTTTTGTCCTAACTCCGCAAATCGCTTGACGGCAATTAACCGCTATGCTGCTCCTCAGATACAACCCAATTTTAGTGTTTCTGCTTTTTAACGTTTTTAACAGACATTTTGTGCCTGGCAGCGCACAAAATCTGTTGGATCGCTTCCGGCCCGCGCCCGCCAATCTGACGCGCACCGATGACGTCAAAGTGGTGTCTGGCACAAAGGTGAAGCGCTACGAGCGCATGACAGTGCCTCTGGGGGGCATTGGGCCAGTTGTGGGGGGCATCGGTGCAGCCGGACTGCTTAGCCCCCTGCTGCATCCACAGCCGGCATACGTCGGCTACGCTTATGTAGGTCCCATTTAATTAGCCACGATTCAAGAGAGTTAAGATAGAGCTCTTCCTCAGGTTCCCCAGTGGCAGGCGGGCGCTAGGCTTGTGGGTGATGGCGAATCAGCGGCTGCAGCCGGCATGATCACGTTCCAGCAGCTACCCTACAACAGCGACATCAAAGTGACTATCAATGTGACGGGGCTGCCGCCGGGAAAGCATGCCCTTCACATACACACGTATGGCGATGTCATCGAGGGCTGCAAGTCCACAGGTGGACAGTTTCCCAACAATTTTGTAAGTTGCTTCAGTTCAATTAAAATTCATTTAAACCAAAAATCTTCCCTTTATGTTTTTGCAACCTATTTTGAGAACATATCAAAACATTAATTTTGGGCACGCAATAGTACAATTTTTGCACTAATACCGTCTTCGAATAGCACTATTAATGTATGTGTAAAAATGAGTAACTAAAAAATAATTAATTTTACAGAAATATTATTTTCTGGTATATTCAAAAATTCCTGATTTCCTTATTTATTTGTAATTTAACCGATCGGAAAAGTCCAATATTGTTGATATATTATTGATTTTTAGGTATACATACGTCAAATTTAATTAATGTTTTGCAAAGTAATTAATTACAAGACATGGTTGCCTTCAACCCACAAAGCACAATAGATCTAACAGCTGGCTGTGCAATAAGTCCCATGTACTAATCCTAATCAAGTAATAAATTTGACCTAAAATACACACTAAAATATAATATATTATAAGATTTGAAAATAAAAATGCAACATTAATTACAAAGTTATACTTTTTTTATGTTAATTGACTTTAAAACGATTGGATAAACGCAAATAAAAATATTTGAAGCCCTAATCAGAAAAGTACCTATGAGTTAAGTGTAAAAATAAAAGCAATAATTAAAAAATGTAACAAAAAAAATGCTCTATGATAGTCTTAGCGCAAGAAGATAAGCTATTATTTCCCTTATTTGTTGTTTACTTTCAATCATTGACTTATTTGCAGCTTGGTAATCTGGAAGTCAAGGATAATGGCAGCATATCGGCAGTGTTTATGAGCATCTACCTGCAGCTATTTGGCTTCAATGGCATCGTTGGCCGCTCCGTCGTTATCCACAGCAAGCCAATCGATTTGAATACGGCCCTCAATGCAGAGGTGTTCTCCTCCGCGCTGTCCGTGCCCAATGCTTTGGCCTATCAGAACGAGGAGATGTCGGTTGGTGCACCGATTGCCTGTGGCGTCATCAGCCTGATGAGCACAGCCAGCACGGCACCGGTGCCGTCTACCACCAGTGCACCCTAGGGCTAATTATTTGATAATCATCATTTTCAACATTTAAAGCAATAAGCTCTCGATTTTCATAACAATCTGCAAATAAATGAAAAGCACTTATGCCAAAAACATATAATTGTTAATTATTATATTCCAATTTACAATGCGAGCTTGAGTAAAAAAATAACGAATAAGCACAGCAAACGAAAATTATCGCTATAAATTATGTACATATTTCATTTGTGCATAAGTTGGATGTACAATACTCAACTTTCCACACGAATCGAATTTATTCTAATGAATGTTACAATGTACAATGTGAAATGAATGTTACAAAAATAATTTTTAAATTATGATCCGAAAAGCTCTTTCGACTAAAGCTTTCTAACTGTTTTGTCTGCTTAATACAGGCTTACAGGGTATCTAGCAAACGAGCGTATTTTGTGTTTGTCAAATTAAGAGCCAATAAAATGCAGCTCAGCTTTTATTATGTGAACGTGCTGCGCATGCGGAACTATTTAGCGGCCTCTCCAGTTTGGATTTCCAAACTTTCTTCGGGAGTTGCGCTAGACCTCTGGGCGCAGTTGAAGGTTGTAATTTGACATGATTGCTATAAGTAAAAGCCCTTGCTGGCTTCTAAACGCTTTTGTTGTTGCGATGGTTGTCTGCTATCATCTGGAGTTGGGCCAGGCTCAGATGCAGCTGGAGATGGAGCAGTCGATTAGTACCAAAATTGACTGGCTGACATTTCCGTGGTCGCGCCACAACAAAACGAATAAGGGAACGCACTTGGCTGCGGGCTTGCAGCTGAAGAATGAGTACAGTCAGGTGGACATATCCAGTTTCGCTGGGTTCGACCGTCATCCCTGTCGCCGTGTCTGCCAGCAGGGCCAGACGCAAAGCTGCTACTATCAGCTGGTGGTGCACAACTATCGTCGCCTGGGCGCCGAGTGTCAACGTTGCCAGTTCGATGAACGCGCCTGTGCCGCTGAGAACTGCATCTATGGAGATGGCGTTGCCACGCCAGTGATGGCAGTCAATCGAATGGTGCCCGGACCAGCTATCGAGTTGTGTGAAAACGACACCGTTATGGTGGATGTGCTGAATTACTTGAGTGAGCCGAGCGCAATCCACTGGCATGGAGTGCACATGTCGCGCACGCCCGAAATGGATGGCGTGGCCCATGTCACACAGTATCCGTTGCAGCCGGGTGAGGTGTATCGCTATGAGTTTCAGGCAGATCGCAGCGGATCTCTGTGGTACCACAGCCATGTGGGCTGGCAGCGGGGCTTTGGTGTAGCTGGCAATCTGATAGTGCGTCAGCCGCATCAGGCGAACCCGCATGCACGGCTCTATGACTATGATCTGGTGGAACATGCGCTGATGGTGCAGGACATTTTCTATGACAACAATATTCAGCAGGTACGCAATATTCTGATCAACGGCAAGGGTCGCAATCATCTTAGCCAGCTGCCCGATCAGGATGCCAGGCATCGCTATGAGCGACTGCGCGTTACGCCCGGCTATCGATATCGCATGCGAATCGTGCTCAATGGTGTGTTCAATTGTCCGGTGGAGTTCTCCATTGAGCAGCACAAGCTGCTGATCATCAGCACGGATGGCAACGATATTGAGCCAGTGGTGGCCGATGGCTTCTTTCTCACAGCAGCGGAGCGTTTTGACTTTGTGCTCGAGGCAAATCAATATGCGAAGAACTATTGGTTACGCGTCCGAGGCTACGAGCAGTGTGAGGAGCAGAATCTCTACCAGGGCGCGGTGCTCAGCTATCGGGGAGCCGCACGCAGCGAGTTGCCCCTAGGCAGCATATTGGAAAGGCAGCAGGGTAGAGAACTCGACGAGACTCCCAAGTACATCAATGATTTTCGATTCACATCTTCCATAAATGATTCCATCACTTTGCTGCGTCTGGCGAACCAGACCAAGGACAAAGATGTGGGTACTGTGTCCCTCCGCTCCGTGGAGCCCGTCCCCTGGCCTAGATACACCAAATTCTTAACGCACTACTCCAGCCTAAGCATGCGCCAGGCATCAAATGGCGAACAGCTCTTCCAAATCGATGAGATTAGCTACAATTCCCCGGAAATCTCCCTGCTGCAGGGACGTCATCTGTATCAGGACGATGGCTACTTCTGCAATCGCAGCTCGCTCGCCAGTCAAGGTCGCAACTGTGCCCGGGAGCTGTGCGAGTGTGTGCACGTTATACGGCTGCCCGCCTATCGACCCATTGAAATGGTCGTGGCCAGTTACACGGATACAACACATCCGATTCACCTGCACGGGCTCACCTTCCGCTTGGTCGGCCAGGGTGTGCTGGGTAACCTTAACGATTTGAGAAATGTAAGTTAACCAGGCCAATCCAAAGCAAGCTTAACTCCTTTTGCTTCAGATACGCCAATTGGATCGCCAAGGACGCCTGTCGCGCCTGCCCGACGACTACGCTGCCGTGGCCAAGGACACTGTACAGGTACCCGGACTGGGCTACGTCATTTTGCGCTTCATTTCGGACAATCCAGGCTTCTGGAGCTATCACTGTCACATCGAATCCCATGCGGTCCAGGGCATGACGGCTGTGCTCAAGATCGGCGAGAACTATCAAATTAAAAGCGTTCCAGCTCGAGTACGCTGTTGAATTTGACATACAGTTGTGGAATGAGAAAAAAAAAGTGTTTTTTTATTTTTAAATTGTCATTTTAAGAAACGTATGAAGTGAAAGAAGGCTCTTACAAAAATGAGAGACAAAAAGCCATGATTTTCTTCATCGTTTTCAACTTATTTGAATTTAATTAGAATTAAAATTACTCAATGAAATATTATGAAGAAGAAAGACAACGAACCACAAAACATTTTTCAAATGTACAATTGTTACTGTATGAAAATATGATAATTAGAATTAAACAAAATATTTCTATGAAGTGGGTAAGTGGTGCTATTATTATTTTTCCTTTTAAATTTTTTTCACTATTCCCTTCAAACAAACAAAGGCTTACCCTAAGATGGGTCCCGGGCCACAGGCACAAAGCGGGGAATGTCCCTCCCCACATTGCGGATGAGCAAGCGAGAATGGGGGCAGAGAGGCCCTAACAGGACCAGAACCGTTTTGAGGCGGAAGTCACACAATACGGCTGCAACTTAGAAAGGAACATAGACAGATGCGACAACGGAGCTGAGACACAAGCCGTAAGTCTTTTGGGTGGCTATAATCAAAAACGACTTAAGTAAGTGATGAGGAAGATAGGATACTCACCGGCCTATTGACATTGTAGACTAAGAAGTCACTTAACTAAATTAGGTATTTGTAGTAGCGATGTATGCAGGTTTTGTAGAAGCGAGGAGGAATCCTCAATGCATATCCTAGCAGTATGCATCGCCTTGGCCGGGAAAAGATGCAGCATGCTAGGGATGCATTTCATAAGATTCAAAGACATATAAGCCCTCTAGCATCCGTGCAGGAGCTGGGGCTGATGCAGGAGCTATAGAAGGGGCACAATAGATCTAATATGTCGCAGTGCAGGTACCCCAGTTTATAATAAGTATATATTGAAAAGAATTCCAGAAGCAGTACTAACTTTAATTTTTAGGGGGAATAATTAACCAAATATCAAACATCAACAATCATTTTAAAAAAATTAAATATTTGAACGACAAAAGCATAATTCAAGAATATAATATATGTATACATGTATTGTCTGCTTAGTGCCATGACCTAATGATATACTTATTACTTCTTTTGAATTATACGGAAATTATGATCATATCTAAAACTGAAGCTATCAAACCACTGTATTATATATGTGGGGGCCTTGTGGCTTATCGACAGATTAGGTTTATGAGCTTAGTGGCTGTATTTAAAAGACGTTTTGTTTCTTAAGAATATTCAGTTCCGCCGCGAAATGGTTAGAAGTCTAATCGTTTTTTTGTCGTTCATATGCCTTTGGGCTGGCACTCAAGGCGCCTCGATTGGTATAGACCCAATTGTTTTTGAGGACTATGATTTTTATCAGCAATTTAATGATCCGGATGGACATTTGAGGCTGAACCCTCGGCTAAAAACGGTAAGCAGTATTGAACAAATCGAAATCCTTATTTGGCTTTAAAAGATATATGAATCTAGGATGATCGCATTAGGGCACATGAATATCCGGCAGAGCGTCATTTTGTGACCACCGAAGATGGCTACATAATTGGACTTTTTCGCATTCCGTATTCACATAAGCTGCAGAATCAGATGGAGATTCGTCCCATAGTACTTTTACAGCATGGCCTATTTGGTTGCTCCGACAATTGGATAACCATGGGCCCTGACAATGCCCTGGCTTTTCAACTAGCTGATGAGGGCTATGATGTGTGGCTTGGCAATGGTCGAGGCAACACCTACTCCAGAAATCACACGACCAGGTCCACGCAGCATCCCTATTTCTGGAGCTTCAGCTGGCACGAAATTGCCTACTTTGACATATCAGCCATGATTGACTATGCATTGAAAACAAACGGACAGGGGCACAAGTCCATTCACTATGTAGGCCACTCCCAGGGCACAACGGTATTCTTTGCGCTTATGTCCACACGACCTGAGTACAATGACAAGATCAGTACCGCGCATATGCTGGCTCCAGTGGCGTTCATGCATAACTTGGCTAGTCCGTTTGTACGAGCACTGGGACCATATTTGGGGCACCGCAACGTGGTTTCACTATTGTTTGAGTCACAGGAGTTTCTACCATATAATGACTTCTTGCTGGCCATAACCTACAACACGTGTGGGCAGGAGTCAAGGTTTTCCAAATACTGCAGCATATTGTCTATCGATGATGGACGCTCTAACACGGTTAGTCGCTATTAAGTGATAAAGTATCTTTTGAACTTCTACTAAATACTATATCTATGTCTCCATAGAGTGCTAATGCGATTAACGCTGTAACCGGTCCCGCCGGAGTTGCGACCAACCAATTTTTGCATTATATACAAGAAATGGAGTCTGGACACTTTCGGTATTATGATCATGGTAAAAAGAAAAATATGAAAGTATACGATTCGGAAGTACCGCCAGACTACCCAACGAACTTGATTACCAGTAAAGCTCATTTGTGGTACGGGGATAACGATGAATTGGCCGCTGTGGTAGATGTATTGAGATTAGCTGAAACCCTACCCAATATGGAATTGCATCATATGGAAGATCCTGATTGGAATCATGCTGATTTTGCAACTAACTGGGAGGTGCGAAAGTATATTAATGATCCAATAGTCAATATTATGAAAGAATTTGATGCGCAACGCTAAATGGCAATGTTTTATTTATTTATACACATATTTAACTCATATATATACATATGTGTACGTGTATTTATATAATTGAAATATAAAATGCCAAAGTTTTATAATCATCATATAACGATCAAAAGTTCGTGTTTTCAAACCAAAGATTAAGCCGGCGTTTATATACAATAAATAATTTATAGCTTTTGGTTGCAAAGGGTAAATAATCTATAAATAGAAATTTAATATGTTTACTATTCATTGAGCAATTCGAGTCGGGTTAGCGATAAGACAAGGATCGTAAATCTGATAAGAATGTGACGTTAATTATTCTGAATATTCATTGGAAATAATAAAATGAAGTAAATTAGGGTGCTAAATGTGTTTTTAATGATGATTTTGCATATTTAAGTACAGTATAAGAAAAGTAAAGTAAAGAAAAGTGGAAATTCCATTTGTAATAGTAAAATAAATATATAAGTATTTTCATGTAAGAAATGTGGGAAATCCAAATTAACTTTTACTTTCAATTGCATCGAAAAAATGAGTCCTTGTTTTCAGAGAGAGACAGAGACAGGGAGAGAAAGAAAATGTAGTTGGGCGTTGGAAACATGACGCGTGTGCTTGGCGGGAGAGAAGAAACCAAATGTGTTTTATTTATTTTATTGCCGCTATATCGTTTGAGTAAAATGACCTGTGCATGGAATAAATGAATGATAAATTCAAATTGAACAACACTTTTTCACATTTTGCAGCACTACTAACCAAATACACTTGCGTAAAGATACGCAACATGTGTTTACAGAGATGCCACTAGTCTATTTAAAGAAACAACGACGACGTGTTATCTATCTAATTTTATTGCGGTGTAATTATCATTCTGATTTTGTACCCACATCTGAAAGAGGTTTGTTTGCTTTGACTTAAAAGTAAACATCAGGTAATTTGACTACTGCATACACGACTTCTTATCGCACATAAATATAAGAAATTAAATATAAATAAAAATGTGCACACATTTTTGTATGATTTGTTTGCCGTCTATCTTAGGTTCAAATCAAACAAAAACTAATTGAAGATAAATTTGCGTAATCTTTCGAGCGGTGTCGATGCTTAGATGACGTGGGAGCAATGGCATTTATGTGTGTACATGTTCGTAGCCAGGTATGGCTGGAGTATCATGTGAATTGCACATAAAAGCAACGTGGCTTTAAATGTATTAAAACATTTTTAAAAAAATCACACTCTCTCTGGTGTCTACGTCCTCGAATTTGTATATATGTAAACACGTGTATAAGTCCAAATTTATTCCACAATAAACTGTTTAGAATATGAAAGCACAACATTACTGATAAGGAGGTGGGATCAGTGCCTGCTTTGACCTTTGACAATCTGCTATATGGTGTGAGCCAGACAACCAACTAATCGATTCTTTACAGGCACTCTGCACATTTATTCATTCAGTCTCAAATAGTCGGCAGACATGTCCGCGAGTAAAATATACGTGCGTCCGGCCGATTTTATAGATCCCGGAAGCCCCTCGAAATGCACATGGCATCTGGGTACCAAAGAGCAGACGCCGCACACACAACGTGGCATTGCGCACCCTCAAAAGATTACTCCAAACATCCTGTCAGTGATTGGATGCACGCCCATGGTCAGGCTGAATTCCATACCAGCCAAGGAGGGCATTCAGTGTGAGATGTGTGAGTATGCCACAATATTCTGATAATTCAGATTGTTCACTTTAATTAATTTACTCTACAATTCCGCACGTGTTCTGATAAACTTTCAAGCTTTGCTTATAATTGCGTCATTGTTTTTATGAACTGAGACGAAATAATAAAATATTCTCGTTGACTAGATGCCAAGTGCGAGTTCTTGAATCCGGGCGGTTCAGTGAAGGATCGGATTGGCTATCGCATGGTTCAAGATGCGGAGGAGAAAGGTCTGCTGAAGCCAGGATTCACCATCATAGAGCCGACATCGGGCAACACAGGCATTGGCCTGGCAATGGCTTGTGCGGTAAAGGGCTACAAATGCATCATTGTAATGCCCGAGAAGATGTCCAATGAGAAGGTGTATGCGCTGCGTACGTTGGGTGCCAAAATAATTCGTACGCCGACAGAAGCTGCCTACGATTCGCCGGAGAGTCTCATCTATGTAGCCCAGGAGCTGCAGCGCAAGACGCCCAACTCGATTGTGCTGGATCAATATCGGAATGCTGGAAATCCGCTGGCACATTATGACGGAACCGGCGCCGAGATACTCTGGCAGCTAGATAATAAGGTGGATATGATTGTGGCCACGGCCGGTACTGCAGGCACTATTAGCGGTATTGGGCGCAAAATCAAGGAGCTGGCTCCGAATTGTCGCATTGTCGGCGCTGATCCATATGGGTCGGTGCTGGCCCGCCCCGTCGAGATGAACAAGACTGATGTAAAATTCTATGAGGTGGAGGGCATTGGTTATGATTTTCCACCCACCGTCTTTGACGACAGTGTGGTCGATGTGTGGATGAAGATCTGCGATGCCGACTGCTTTCCCATGAGTCGTCGCCTCAATGCCGAGGAGGGCCTGCTCTGCGGCGGGTCCAGTGGTGGCGCCATGCACGCAGCTCTGCAGCACGCACGCAGCCTGAAGGCCGGCCAGCGTTGTGTAGTTATCCTGCCCGACGGCATCCGTAACTATATGACCAAGTTCGTGTCCGACAATTGGATGGAGGCACGCGGCTTTAAGCAGCCGGTGAATGAGCATGGTCACCGGTGGTGGAATGTGCCCATATCGCAGCTAAAGCTACCAGCTCCAGTCGCCCTGCTCAAGTCCGACGCAAGTTTTGCTGATGCCATTGCCCTGATGAAGAAGCACCATGTGGAACAGCTGCCCATGATCGATCAGAACGATGGGTATGTTAGCTACTAACGGTCAGCTTTTGTTTTATTTATAAATGCTTACTCATCTTGCAGCAGCGTGCTGGGCGTTGTCACCCAAGAGACGCTCATGACCCAAATTGTCAGCATGAATCGCAAGCTAGATGCGCCCGCGGTCAAAGCCCTTAACCAGCGAGTGATTCGTCTACCTGAGTCTGATATACTTGGCAAGCTGGCGCGCATTTTGGAGATTGATCCTAGTGTGCTAATTGTGAAAAAGGACACGATCTTGGCACTAGCCACCAAACTGGATGTCACCTCATTTATTGCATCTGACGATGGCGCCAAGGTAAATGGTAGTCGAAGCACTAAAAAGCATTAGAAGCTTTCATTGAAATCGTCTCTCTTAATTATGCCTTACTTAATATCCGTAACAACTGCGTGCATTTAATATTTGATATTTTAGCTACTAAATTATGAGATGCAATAAATTTTTAGTAAAATATTTGTTTTCTTATAGCTTGATATCAGAGGAAATCGATATAAGCATATATGCATACAATATCCCCACTATTTTAAACTCAGTCATAAAATTTGGATGGTGGATTGCCGGCGATATCCTTCAAAGATTGGCAATGGCCACGGCCACTCCCGCCCGCCAAAGGCACTCCTCCCCTAAAAATCTCACTTGTCCAAATCTATTCACCAAATTTTAAAGGTAACTCCAAATTTATAAAAATCTGGCATAATTTAAAAGCTAGCCATCAAATTGTAAACTCTTCAAAACAAAAACAATCGGGGATGGGGGAGGGGGGAAGCCTATATCCCAGTTTTCAAACTTTGAAGGTAGATTACGATCCTCCTTTAAAATGCCAGCACTCCACAATAAATTTCTTTGCCATCTGTTATTATATATATATAATACCCAGCTATCCTTCAGGCTGCCGAGACACTGTAGTGTTTTCCAAGCAGCATGGCTATTACTTCTGCTTGGAAAATACATAAAGAAGAACTTGAGGTCCAAAATTAGTTCTTGCACCGTAAATATATATATTGATAGCCAGGCGGCAATCAAATCCATCAGTGCGATGTCGTCAAACTCGATGTCCGTAACAAGCTGTCCGCCTAATCTAAGTGCCTGGTCATCGGAATATAGAAGGCAACTGTATAGCTGACGAGCTAGCTAGAAATGGCACTCTGTTACACCTCCTCTCAGATAAGGATACGTATGCCTTTAGCTAAGCTCAGAATCAGAGAAATTAACATTGACACAAGTCGAATAACAAATGCCTAAATGCCAACTGTGGACGAATAGCACGCCAAGCAAGAATGCAGTTTTAGCCGCACAAATAGCTCTGCAGTAATTCGTGCAATAACTGGGCACTGGTTAGAGGGTATTCACGGCAATAGGCTCCAAACACCATATAATGATTTTTGCAGAAGCTGCAGAGACGAAGAGGAGGTGGAATCTTCCTCTGCTTCTTGACCTTGGTCGGAAACCGTTAAACCTAACCCAACCAAGGTCCGAGTGAAATGTTCTCACTTGTTTTCACCTGAAATGATTTGCACCCCCAAATGTCAGTATGTCTTTATAAATGTTGGACCGAGAGAATTATTATTTGAGGCTTAAAATATGTTGAATTTACAAAGTAAAACAAAATTATAGGTAATATGAAAGACAGATTTCGTTCAAATAAAACAATACAAAATTATAATATTCTCTCCAATGTATACAAATATTTGAAGTCTTAAGGTTTAATAAAACGCATTGTTCAGAGTATCTGAAATGATAACTTTTGAATATATCGAAATCTTAAAATGTATATCAAGACTCCAATGAAACACTTTTCTTCGTTCCTTTAACATGATCTTCGACGCTTTTGTGGGACTTGGTCGTTAAGTGTTGCAGATAATGTTTCTGTAGCTTGAAACTCTGCTGGCAAACGTCACAGCTGCGAAATAGATTATATTGGAGAAATAAAATAAAAATGTGTTAAGCCAATTGCTGAAATTACCTAAAATCACGACTCATTGTGTGAATCACTTGATGAGCTCTACAGTCGCCTTTTGTCACAAAAGTTTTATCACAATATTCGCATTGGAACGGACGCAAATTGCCAGCCATATGTATTCTGTGTTTAAAATTGTCATATTGGTGAAGTCGATATGAACTTGAGTTGTTCTCACCTCTCGTGCGTACTGCGATTGCTGCAGTGGCGAAATGCCTTGCCACAGGCATAACGACACGGATATGGACGCACATTGTCGTGGGTGCGCCTATGATGGTTCAGTTCGCCACTCGTACAAAAGGCTGCACTGCAAAGCTGGCACTTATGGGGTCGGGTGCCAGTGTGGCGTACAATGTGATTGCGCAGATTAAATCCAGTGGTGAAATTTTTACCACATATGTGGCAAATATGCTCGTCTGCCATCCCATGAATTCGTCTCTTGTGCTTCTTAAGAAAGTGCCTGCTGTGGAAGTTTTGTCCACACTCCTCGCAGCTGTGCCCAAAATGTACTCCGATGCTCTTTAGGTGCTCAACGAGTGGGGCAGAGTATTTAAAATCATGTCCGCAATGTTTGCACACAAATCTGAAAACATTTATATTATTTACATACATATTTATCTAAATTTAAAACGCACCTAGTTTGGAGCTGCACGTCATGCACCTCATGCATGTGCATCTTCAGTTGATCTTGATTGGTAAATGTCAATCCACACTGATGACACTGGTATTTCTGATTTCTAGTCTGCCTTTTATATTTTTTTCTGATTAGTGCTGATGGTGTAGGCGTTGATAGTGGTTGGATTTCCACCTTTTCTTCGTAATAGTTCTCATTATCAGAATTAACGAAGTCTTCCAGTTGTTCATCTTCTGTGTCTAAGTCCGTATTACGAATGATGTGCTGTGCAGGGGACTGTGGATATGTTAGTATTTCGTGTTCCGCCTCGTCCCTGACCGGTATTTTGAGATGGACTTGTGTCTGTGCCTCAATGCAAACTCTGCGAAACTCTACGGCAATTTCTAGGTTTTGCAGGCAGTGTTGGCAAATAAAGTCCGAAAGGTCTTCTTCTCGCTTTAGCTAAATACAAATGGTAAGTAATTATAATTGTTATAATACCCATCTCTGTACAGTCGAACTTACAACCATTTCTGTCACCATTTTAATTTGCAGTAAAAGAATATCATTTTCTGAATTAAATAAATTCTGTGCTGTGGTAGCTTCAATCGGCTGCACGCATGTTCTGCAAACAGCATCTTGTATTATGCTCTTTGGTTGTTTCTTCCCCTAAATAAAATAAATATTTAAATACACGATAAATTATAGATTCAAGTGCATAGCTTACATATGCGACGTTCAGTTTAAAAATACTGCCATCGTCTTCGACTTCATCGTCAATGGTGTCATTGGCATCGACATCATCATTGACAATGCCATTGTTCTCGTCATAAGCGCCTTCCAAGTATTCTGTATCAGTATACTCCGTATCATCTTCCAATGGCGAGTTGGGAGCTTGAGTTTCGTCGAAACTTTCAAAATACGAGCTAAAAATTGTTTGATTATTTTGATTTCAGTTCAAATTTGACAATTATTTGATTACCTTTTTTTCTTTGACAATTCATGTAGGAATGCCATTTCATCGGCGAACTCCCATTTAATGTGTATAGTTTCTAAGGGATCGGCTTCAGCCTCAACATCGTCACCATCTATCTTGGAACGGCTGTGCGCCGTCTTGCAATGGTAACGATAACACTGCCGTAATGAGCGCCAACCAACCTTGCATTCGTGCGCTTTTATATACAAAAATTTATCAGTTACAACTTCAGGCAATGGACTATAATCATTTATAACTTACGATCTCTGCCCATCTCGGCACCCACGGACATCCAAGCCGCCTTTAAGCTTGCAAAATCATTGTGCTCTTTGTCTGTCACGTCCCAGAGAAGACGTCTAACCCTGACTGCAGCAATCAGCTGTGACTTATCCTCCTTTTTAAATCGTAGAGCGTATCTACGATACATAATGCGACTTGTGAAACTGATCTAAATTTGTTTGCCCGAAAACGCCAATTCCTCTTTAAGTAAAAAATAAGTGCAAAACAAAAAATGCTTAATATTTTACATATTTCATGCCACAAAACACAAATAATTACAATCCATAATTTGTCGTATTATTTTATTTATTAAGAACAGCGTACACACCTCAAGTGTAAAGTGACTGAACAAAGTTACCATTCACACAAATTCCATCAGCTGTTTATTTTCTGACAATCACACAGAAGCAAATGTATTACACTTATTATGAATGACATTATTTTTTAAAAAAACGATCATGTATTGATTATTTTACTTTTGTGCAGTTTGGTGCGTTGATGCAGCGATAAATGCGAGGATCGCTGAAACCATTGGTCGCACGGCTCACAGCTGCAATAGATCATTTATATATATATATATATTAACAAGATGTTCTGTTACATACATATGTAACAATTATGGATTTCTTACTGATATTTCCGATTATTAATATGAACACGTTCGTGCACTCGGCGAACAGAGGTGGAAGTAAAGGTTTTCTCGCAGTATTGGCAGGCAAAGGGGCGTTCATTTGTATGGGTTCTATAATATTATAAAAAATATATATTTAACTCGCATGTGGTTTTCAATTTAACGAACCTTTCGTGAACTGCTCTACCGCTGGTTCCACGAAATGATTTCTCACAGAAGCGACAAGAATATGGTCTGGCTTTGGAGTGCAAGATCTTGTGACGGATCATTTCGTTATGTGTGTAATATCGCCTCTTACATATCTCACATTCAAATTCCTTTTTCCCCGTATGGCGTAACATATGCAGTTTTAAATATGTTGACCGTTTAAACTCTCCTCCACATTGCTCGCAAATCCATGTTTTAGCTTTCTTGAAACTGTTTCTTTTATTTATTTTATTTTCCTTGGCGCTTGCGCTGTAATTTGATTGTTTGGAGATTTGGATTTCAGCTTCTTTGCAATTGGATTTCGAGCTTGTCTGTTGAAGTTCTACACAATCAGCATTATTTACAATTTCTATATCATCGAAATCTTCACACAAGTTGTGCTTATCCTTACGATTTTGTATCGCCTGTCTTTTGAACACCAATAGCCTTTTGTGAGTGTCGAGGCAAGTGGCGCGAAATTCAACAACCTTTTTCAACAAAGATTTGCATTTAAAGCATATATATTCTGGCAAGTTGTTGTCGTTTTCCATCTATAATTATTTACTTTAAAATATACATATACGAAATATGTTTATTATGGAAAACTTACCCACATGTCGGTGATGTCTTCAATTAAAGATACTAGTGGGTAGGTGAGTTCTTCAAATAGCTTGGTGTCGAGTACTTCATTTATTGTTGTTCCACAGGTACGGCACAGACCGCGCCAGTCTTCCATTTTGGGTTTAATTAAATCTAAAATCAGCGCTTTAAAAGACGATTATTGTTTTTTTGGCTTATTGGTTTTTGGGCGAATGGCAAAAAGAAAAGCCGGGGCAACAGCTGACATTGTGGTTATTTTTTGGGCATTTTTGATGAATATGTGTGTACACACTGATATTGTTGTATTTATAGATTTAGTAAAGAAATATATAAATATTTATAAAATAATGTCAGTTCACTGTAGAACTTGTGGAGAACCTATTTACAATCTCAACCCCAGAAATCTCTTCAGACATGAGAACAAAGACGTTCGTCAAGACATTGAAGCTATTACTGGAATAAAAGTAAGTAATTAAATGGTCCGTTGCCGTCTTGAAAAATATTATATTATATTTTATGTTTACATATTTTTTAAATTTTTAGTTATCTTATCACTTGCATCTGCCGAGCTATGTGTGTTCCTGTTGCTATTTGGACTTGAAACATTCGATGGCATTTCGACAACGCTGTCTGGAGACACATAAGCACTTCATGAGCTTAAAACAAGCAGATTTCGCTGAAAACAACGTCGTATCCAAACCATCACTGCAGGCCATTGATCCATTGTTTGATTATGATCTTAATGCTGAAAAAGATGCGATCGGTGAATCCAAGTATACAACAGACTACGAGTCAAGTACCAATGTATCATCACCTTCTAAGAAACTTGTCCAAAATACCCCAAGCAATATTTTGCCTCGAGTACGAATTATGCGTTGCCGTCATCCAAGTGAAGCTCTCGAAAAACCAACTCGTCCGACAGATATTGCGGCATCGTCAATCATTTCAAGGTCGACAAAAAAAGTAGTTAGAACGTTGCCTGATGAAATCAGAAAAGTCAAGAAAAATAAGCAGCGTATTGCGCCACTGGAGAAGAAATTCGTTTGCGACAAATGCGGCTGGTCTTTCCGTGATCTGAGCAATATGAAGGATCATGCAGTGCGCCATTCGGGCGTAAAAAACTTTGAATGTGAAGAATGCGGCTGTAAATTCTTTACGCGACCTCTACTCATGCTCCATGTGCGTGTTCACCATAAGGGCGAGAAGCCCTTCGCATGCAAATATTGCGGAATGGCCTTCCGCAACAGTCCTAGTCGCTGTCGTCACGAGCGGTAAGTTGACAACATTTTCCGCTTCCTCCGATTGACCTGCTCTTGATTTAAATTTAAAGGAAACATCATGCAAAGGAATTGCCCTTCGTGTGCATTCTTTGTGGCAGGACATTCATTAGCAAAATTAGCTTGGAAAAGCACAGAGATGCTCATGATTTGGGAGAAAAGATCCATCGGTATGTATTTTGACACTCCATGGCTATTACTAATCTATTATTATTATTCATAATTTAGCTGCGAAACGTGCAAGAAGACATTTAAGGGAGCCACATTTTTAAAAAATCATTACACTACAAAGTTTCATCAGAGGAGAGTTAATCAAATGATTAAAGATGACTTGGAGGCAGCCGATATAACAACAGTTAGCGACGGCGATGGTGATATTGATTTTGATTTTTCCAATTCTGTTATAGAAGAAATTTAAAATTAAACATTTATTTACATATTTACGTTCTAGATATTTGTATATATTTCAATTTAAACAAATGAGCCATTGAAAATCATAGAATTAGTTAAGACAAAAATTTACATCTCCCTTGCACTTAAAGATAGTTTTGCCATTATAATTTCACAGCAATTTCCAAAAAAGCCACAAATAAATTTGTTTAAAATGTGAACAAATTTAGGTTTACACTTTTTTCTCGATATGTTATCGAAATTGGATTAGCCAGTCACATGTTAACTTAGAAAAATACTTAAATAACAGCTCTGCTCTGGAGTGGAGGTAATCTGAATTTACACAAAAATATTGTTGCAATTAAAGGACGCTCGCAAAAATGTCAATTCAGTGCAGAACGTGTGCCGAAAACATTTTCAATCCAAATGCCAAAAATATCTTTGAGCAGGATGACAACGAGATATTACTTAACATCGAGACGCTAACTGGAATCCGGGTAAAAATTTATCTCAACTCCAGTAAAATAAGCATGCAAATTTTTGAAGTAGATCATGAACAATATGTCTTTTCTTTAGTTATATGAAGAAAGAAATATGCCCACTCACATTTGCACCTGTTGCCATTTGGAGCTCTACCATTCGATGACATTTCGGGAGCGCTGCATAAGAACGGAACAATTCTTGCAGAACAGGAAGCCTAAGGCGAAGTTCGATCCACTTAAAGCAGCGCAAAAAGATGTCCTTGCCGGAAATGCCAGTGCAAACAGGCCGCTAGGCGTAAAAATAAAAGACGAACTCATATCGAGTACACCCGATCCAACAGCCTCCAATCAGCAATATTCTACGCAATGCCGCCTTTTACGTGCTCGCAAGCAGACACTGGAGAATTGTAAAGATTCCTTTGATTCGATTCCTGCTCAAGCGGCGCCAGTCGAAATGACTCAGTATATGTCAGAGGCTATCGTGAACCTCGAAGCTCCGGATACATTTAATGATTCGCCTGCCAGTAGTTTGCACAATAGCACATCAATGGATGAGTTGAATAATGAATTCGGCGAGATTTCCGATTTCCAAGGAGAAATATCCCCAGCTTCTAGTCCAACAGAAGGGTCTTCCATTGCTCCGCACTCCTCTGCCCGAAAGGATAGCGTTACTACCAATATAATATCCAGCAGCAAGAAGGGCAAGAAAAACAACGTGAAACCTACCGCGGATCCAAAGGTCTTCATCTGTGACCTTTGCGGTCATCAATCTTCAAATCAGAAGAACTTGCAGATTCACATACTGCGCCACAAGGGTGAAAAGAATTTCGAATGTGACGAATGTGGCCTGAAGCACTACTCCAAATATTTATTAAAGCTGCATGTTCGGGTTAAGCATCGAGGAGAGATGCCATTTTCTTGCAGATATTGTGAGCAGCGCTTCTTTTCCGGCAGCACACGCCAACGCCATGAACAGTGAGGATGCAAAACAAAAACACAACAAATACAATTCTGAATCTCCACTTAATTTTCTTTTTTATTTCACAGAGTTCGACATATAAGAAGTTTTTCATTTGAGTGCAAGGTTTGTGGCAAAAAGTACCTAACCAAATCATGTTTGAATAAACACGAATTTCTTCACACCGGTTTTCGACCACATCGGTACGTTAATTTATTTATATTATATGTTTTATATTAGATTATATAAAAAACAAATTTAATTTATCAGTTGCGATCTGTGTAATGTGGCATTTCCTCGGAAACCGGGCTTAAGGATCCATTGCCGCACAAAGCAGCATCAGAAGAGGGCTAGCGAAGCCTTAAATAATCAACTTGATGGCATTAAACAGATAACGGTTGCGGACGATATTCTAGTGTTTCCCGACTCGATCATAGAAGAACTCGATGTGCAAACGGTGATGGACGAAGTTATTTAGAGACAGGAATTAAAAAGATTCACCCGCTTTGACAGTCACTCGTCGCCGCCGTGCGTCAGCTGTTATTTTGCCATTCACACTTTGCTTTCGATAAGAGAATCATAATAAAAAAACAGGGGCCCTAACACGGTTATGCTAATATAATAATTTAATATTTTATACAAATATGTCGGTTGTACATTTATGTAGAACGTGTGGCGAAAAGATTTACCATCTCAATGCCACGAATCTCTTTGAGAAGGAAAGTCGTGAGGTTGTAGAAAATATCGCCACTTTGACAGGAATTACAGTAAGACTTTGTTTACAATATGTACACCTGTCAGTATCCAGACGTTTAAAACAGATGTATGTTTACTTACAGTTTGATGAAGGTGAAGACTTGCCAAAACACATTTGCCCTTGCTGCGTTTTGGACTTAAACTATTCAATTGCCTTCCGAGAGCGTTGTATAACCGTACAACAACTTCTGCGTAATGGCCAGCACGAGGAAGCGACAACTTTGGATCCACTGAACTGTAGTCCATTAGGAAAGATG
This sequence comes from Drosophila sordidapex, assembly GCA_035043295.1. Lineage (NCBI taxonomy): Eukaryota > Metazoa > Arthropoda > Insecta > Diptera > Drosophilidae > Drosophila > Drosophila sordidapex. The sequence goes on from JAWNNA010001332.1 coordinate 909,297, forward strand.
ACCACTTTGAAAATTAAAAGGAGCAAGCAACCGCAATCTGAGATTGTGCGGACTCATATGGAACCGTACCATATATCAAGTGGCCACACTACACGACAGATGGCAGTTGCTCAAAGCACAGCTCAGCATGCCACACGCAGTTTCAAAGGGGTTACAGCTCCTGCTGCGACTTACGAAGCACCCATAGCTTACCCAGAGGCAGAAAGCTATAAGAATGCAATTAATCCTCGTCCAACGAAAGCGACTTCTCTGAAGTGGAGTAAAGAAGCAAAGAAGGCTATGCAGTCAGTAACAGTGATTTCTCCAAGTGCAGCACATCATACCAAAAGCATCGCCAAAACGATTACAAATCCTGCTCTTTCGACCTACAAACCACACAAATCTTATCCAGAGGCAGAAGGCTATGGTATCGCTAATAATCCTAGTCCACCGAAGTCAAGTAGCAAAGGATCAGGCTTGGAGGTTACAAAGTCATCGACAGTGGATTACGAAAGCGATTTTTTTCAAACACAGTCGGAAGTTATTAAGAAATACGTCTGTGACCAGTGCGGCAAATGTTTTGCAGATCACAGCAACTTGAAAGTCCATATATTGCGACACGGTTTCAAGAATTTCGAATGTCCGGATTGCGATGCAAAGTATTATACAAATCATCTTCTGAATTTGCATATACGCGTCCGGCACAAGGGAGAAAAGCCATATGCCTGCAAATATTGTGGCCAGCGCTTCTTCACGAGCACCGCCCGTTGTCGGCATGAACGGTGGGTATTGCATGACACTGTTTTACATTACGGTGATTATTTGTATTCAACAGGGTAAAACACACGAAGAAATATTCATTTGTGTGCAAATATTGCGGAAAAACATACCTTACCAAATCGTGCCTAAACAAACATGAGTTCCTCCACACGGGCCAACGACCATTTCGGTATGTTTAATTACGTCTAACTATTTTATCACTAACAACTTGTAATTATCTTTTAGATGCGAATTATGCAATGTGGCGTTTCCTAGAAAAACTAATTTAAAATTACACCATCGTTCAAAGCAACATCAAAGAAGAGCTAGCGATACGCTGGGCACCACATGTGAAATAATTGAAGAAATATCGGATGAGGCAACCGAAATGGAATTCGCAGATTTAATTGTCGAAGAATTCGATGAGTAAATAAGCAACACATTCTTCAGTTTGGCTTCATCGAGCACGAACGCGTATTTTAGAGATAAGACCACTACAATTAGTGTCAACATTAATTATAATATTAATGTAGTAATCATTATAACAATATTATTGTGGTTGAATTATGAAAATGCTGTTAAATTCGCTCAAATATAAGACTGTGCACTAATGCCTAACTCTAATTGTAGGCGCATTCAAAGTAATAACAAAAACTAATTGCATACGCTTTTGCTCAGTGCGTTGCCCTTTCGATTTTGTTTTGCTCCTTTCGTTCGGTACCGCTGAGAGTTCTCCTCGAACTTAAGCTTTGATTCCGTCAGCGGCCTGCTGATCGTTATTTAGTGCTGACACGAATGATCTGCTTGGTGCATAGCATCGGCACTTGCGCGTGTCAGCGTGCGCGTTATTCTCTAGCTCTCAGATTATCGATGATCGCGAACAGTATTGCAGGTGCATTACGACTTTTGTGCAGCCGTAGTTTCTTAGTGCTTGCATTCACTTGCCTGGCAGATCAGGGAACACCTCTAAAATCTGCGCAATCGGATTTTATGGATAAGAAAATCCCGTTTCAATTGTATCAATTAAAAATGGATAGAGGTTTCAGAGTGGTGACCAGGAGACTGCATCCATCCCGGCAGAAAACTGATTGTCTCAGAGACTTGGCTAGATTTGAGCACGTAGTGCTTGGTGGAAAAAGGATCTGAATCTCTGTTATTCAGAGTTGGAGCCGGCTGCCAACAATAAAGAGATCTAGTCTCAGCGTTCCGTCTGTCAGATGCGCATTTCAGTTGAATGCCCTGACCGCGTAAAGTGTGTGTGAAAAGCCGTTGGATGCGGACCAGAAGCTGGAAGGGATGCCCAGCTTATCAGCGCCTTGCTATGGAACGGAAGCTTGTGGCCCAATCAAGAAACCCGATTAAAGACTAAATGTTGGTCTGCGAGACTCACTACTGCTCCAGATTACTCTACAGGCTACTAGGTTACGATATCCACCTTGCCAATCATCCATCGGATTGAATGCATGGCGGAGCTGCAGTGATAATTAAATCGTCACAGCAGCATCAAACGCTGACTCCATTTAGTTGGCTCTGCGTACAATGTGCACCTAGCGGCTGTTTAATGTCACGTTTTGTGTGGGCATTAAAAGACAAGTTCCTGATTGCTGGAATCTGGAATGCTCAACACCATCTCTGAGGTACTGCTTTGGACACTCGTCATACCTCCAAGTACTTGCTAAGGGAGGCGCAATGCTCTACTCGTATGGCAACCATTGGTCAACAGCAATTGACTTTGTTGTGTATGGTTGTAGCAGCTTGTCAACCTGAACAGGGAGCTGACTTCACCGGCTTATGTTGCTGACGCAGCGGAGTTATTCCTGTGTAATATTAACGCAGCGGCGGAATACTCCATGCATGGCCACATACCTCGTTCGCCTCCCATTCACAAGAGCGCTCACGCAGTCCACTGGATCTAAGGGACTTTAGGTGGACTGCACTCGAGCTGCAAAAGTTGCTGCTTGACACTAACAGCCAAAATTTTCAGACTATGCTGGCTAACGCTGATCACAACAAGAATCATGGATTCAATTTGTGGAATGCAACGCGTTGTGTCAAGCGGAAGCCACTAAGGCGGATTCCCATTATGCGATCGGACAACACTTTGTGTCGATCGGATGCGGACACTTCCCCCACTTCGTATAAGTTTGCTGTGATTATGATCCTTTTTAGTCATAAATCTTTACTACCATCGGCGCGGTAGGTCTTACCTACTCAGGACTTACCTACTTGGCCGTTCTTTTATGGTGGAAGTTAGGGGCGAGTGATCAAATTCGGCGCACTGGAGCGGGTGGACCGAAGGGTAGTGTCCTTGGACTCGCCTTGTACACATTGTACACCGCGGAATTGCCGATTCCAGTAGCCAGAAACACTCTGCTTGCAACATAAGCAGATGACACTGTGATCCTCGCCAACTACACCACTGCTTGGTAAGCAGCGGCGGTTACAAAGGGGTTATTGGAGACACATATTCGCTACCTGCACAGGAAACTTATCTGACGCAAACACATCCAGATCACAGCGACAGCTTGTAGATCCAAAATGGTGAAACTCAACTTGTTGCTGAATCAATGCAGCAAACTCAGCTCGAGCAACAAGCTGCTGGTGTACAGGAGCATATCCGTGCCTAAATGGACATATAGGATTCCATTTGGGGCACAGCTGCAAAATGTTGGATAAACTTAATTTAAGTCTTGCAAAACAAGGTGCTCAGAGACATCTCTGGTGTTCCACCAAACGTGAGTAATAGGACGCTGAGCAGCGACTTCAGTCTACCGACAGTCAAAACAAATTAATAGACATACGAGTAGTTATAATGACCGGTTTCATAAACATATCAACCCATTGGCTTGCCAAACACAACACGCAGAAGATTATTTGATGTTATGTACTATAGTAATATGTTAAAACCAGTTATATGTTTTTGTTATATATTTTATATTCACTGTTATTATTTATACTTCTACAAAACAATATTTTATAAGCTTTCAATAGGTTGATCAGGTTAAAATTCGATAACTATATTAAATTCAACAAAGCTTTTCAAGTTCTTGGTTTTATAAGGCGATGGTCAAAGGAATTTGATGACCCTTATACGACCAAGATACTTTTTACTTCTATGGAACGTCTAATTCTGGAATATGGATCTTGTGTGTGGTCTACAGAATATCATATTCATCAAAGTAGATTGGAATCTGTGCAGAAGAGCTTCTTACTTTTTGCTCTTCGTCGCTTTGACTCCTTCCTCCATACACCAATAGGCTGCTTCTCATTACCCTCCCTTCTAACTAACTGTCGTGTTTTGCTAGGAGTTATGGTTGTAGTTAAATTACTTAAAGGTGAAATCGATTCAGCAGCGTTGATGAGCCAAATAAATTTTGCTGTTCCCTCTAGACCTTCTCGTAATTTCTTCCCACTTTCTCTTAATCGCTGTACTACCAATTATTCCTTGCATGAACCGTTTCGAGTACTCAGTAATGGTTATAACAAACTATACCATGTAATCAATTCAGAGTCCTTCATTTCTATATATAAAAACTCAATTATAAATGCCCTATCTCGGGAATAACTTTTCACATGCACAGGTGGTGGTAAACTAATTCTTACTAATTATCTTTGGTCTGATTGGGTTTTTTCTGTGTTTTCCCCAGAAATCTTATAAATATTCCTTATTTTTAAATTTATTTCCAATTTTAATATATATATATATTATATATAAAATTAATTTAATTAAATTTTTGTATTTTTTGTGTCGACTGATTTTAGTTGACAATAAATAAATAAATAAATAAATAAATAAATAAATAAATAAATAAATAAACAATGTGAATAAACCTGCAATTATATCAATGAATTGCTGAAATGGGAGGCATGGTAGTATAATGAGTTAGGATAATTTTTTTTTTGGGATAGGATACAGAACGCGAGTGTCGACCACCACGTCAGACCTCGCCCCTTTCAAAATAACCTTGACTGATAAAAGCCCACCTCAAAGTAAATAAGTCCGCATCTCCTTAAATAGGTTGTAGTGTTTTGTGTATACAAAATCACACCTATCGCCCTTAATGAGGTCCGCTTGCAGATTCGCAGGCTAAAGTCCAATAAAGCCCCTGGCTATGATGGCGTCGACGGCTGAGTTGCTAAGGCCCTCCCCGAGAAGGGAGTGATGTTCTTGGTTCTACTCTTTAACTCCATGGTTCGCATCCACCACTTGCCCACTCCGTGGAAGTGTGCTGTGATTGCGATGATTCCGAAACCTGGCCAGTCGAATATGTGTCTCGTCATATCGACCGATAAGCTTGCTGTCCACTTTCTTTAAGATATTTGAAAAAATATTTCTTGGATGATTGTCGACAGTAAGCTGCTTCCAGAGTGCCATTCCTGATCATCAGTTTGGCTTTAGGCATCACCATGTTACACCAGAGCAAGTTCATCGAGTAGTACAGCATGTCCTCGAGGCCTTGGAAAATAAGCAGTACAGCTCTGCCGTCTTCCTGGATATCCAGCAAGCGTTTGATCGCGTATGGCATGATGGCCTGCTTTTTAAGCTTAAGTCCCTATTACCATCGGCGCAGTATTTACTGCTCAGGTCCGACCTGCTTGGCCGTTCTTTTATGGTTGAAGTTAGGGGCGAGCGATCAAACATACGCCGCATAGGAGCGAGTATACCACAGGGTAGTGTCCTTGGACCTGCCCTGTACATCGCGGACTTGCCGATTCCGGTAGCCAGAAACACGCTGCTTGCCACATACGCAGATGACACTGTGTTCCTTGCTAACTCCTCCACTGCTTGGAGGTTCCGCAGCGGTTACGCAAAGGTTCTTGGATGGTTTTAGTACCTGGGCCAACTGGTGGAACATCTGCATCAATGAGAACAAGTCTCAGCACTGTACGTTTGCGCTCAGGAGTGGTACCCACCTCGACGCCCAACAGCAGCAGCGGCAACATTCCGGGTGCCACATCGATATCTACGAATTCAAATTCAATATACGATTCGTGGATTTGGTGCTCACGCATCGATGTCTATACGACAAGAAAGTGCCCGATTATCGCAACAAAGACAAGATCTCACATTTATTTTCTTTGTGAAACCCAAGCAGAACTCCCAGAAACATTTGTAGTTCCAACAACAGCATCAGCAACATCAGCAGGATGATTTGTACTGCAACAACAACAATAACAATACCATTGGTCTACTGAACGAATCGCATGAGCTGGCGCTCTCTGACGATGATGAGGAGATAATTGACGCAAACGTTTAAAGCGCCTCCACACCAGCGACCTCTGGACAGCTGGACGTTAATTGTAACGTTAATGTGCAACAAATGTTATATTTGATGTTATGTATATTTATGTTATGTTATATATTTTATATTCACTGTTATTATTTATACTTATACAAAACCATATTTTATAACCTTTCAATAGGTTGATCAATGTTAAATAAAATTGCTACATAAAAAAAGAAGTAAAATATGTGAAATATGGAAATGAAAAGGATAAATAAATAAAAGAAAAAGAAAAAAAGGATTGGACACTCCTCCTACAGGCCCGAGGAATCACCCGAAGCAGCTCTTGTGGGAGGACGAGGAGCTGGCGGAGGTGACGCTCGGTCACGAAGAAGAGGACAACCTAATGTCCTCACAGGAGCTGGCAAAGGAGCTGCAAGAGGATGCGGCAGAAGCTGGAGGGCAACTCCAGGCCCCAATCGCCGCGTCAACTGGAACCCATTCTTTAGTAGATGACAAGGGTAATCAATACCGGGCTGGCTCAGGTAAATATCTATCACGCTAAGGCAGTGACTGTAGCGTTAAAATTGTGGCTTTATTGACACGTTGACCAGTATATGACCAAGATTTTGATGTCCATATTAAGACTGAGGTCGACCGATGCTATTTAATATTTCATATTATTTTGATAAGTCTTATGTTTTTAAACTCCCACACAAACAGAAGTTATGATTGAGAACATATTTCCATATTGACCTCTTTACTATGACCGGGCACAAGAATTTTCTGTACGCATAAGCATCCACGTGTATGCATTTATTATTTTTATTTATTTATATATTATTATTTTTATTTTTATTATTGATCGTCAAAATAAAGCGAACGGAGCAATGTAAAATAGCTCATTGAAGTGCTAAGTATCTAAAAAAAAAAGGTAAAAGTTGGTAATTTTTTGTACAAGCTTATGTTAAGACACATATCTTACCGTTGCAAAACTTTGAAGAGATAAAGTTGAAAACTTAAAAGCTGTTATTCGCACAGGTCGCTGACTACAAAGTATCATGAATTGTAAGCTTGTGCGAAACTCCTTGCTGCATGGTATTTTGCATGTTCCTTCCCAGCCGCAATTATAAAGATGATAAGCAGTGATTGTTGACTTTAGGACAACGGAAAAATAGAAATTTATTTTTGAAGTTTACTAAACTTGCGTAGCGTTATGCAATAATGCACATTGCAGTGAATAATTAATTTTTAATAAAATTGGTAATTCTAGCTTAAAAATTTGTGGAATATATAATCTTTTTGTCTGACTCGGGCACAGATAAGTCACAACTTACGGGTGCGGTACTAACAGCTTGGCGTGCATTGCACCAAAAAACTGTTATACCTTTGGCTTCAGAGTATGATAATTGAGGTCATAAAGGTGGTTTTAAATTGTGTGGACATACCAAATTGTAATGTCATACAAAATATATAAGCCTATTTTCTAAGTTTTGAAGTGAAATATTCACCATTTGTGAAACAATTTGATTTGTAGCTATAATTATTTATTTATTGATGTAAAGAAAACCGGGAAAGTTATGTGTGAAAGGGAAAAGCCCAATATGATACTGTTAATTTAATTTTGACTTTGCAAATGTTAGAGATTGAATTGCTCGATAAGCTTTGTTGAATCTTATATGCTTACGTCAATCTAAATAATGTACAATAATAAGGATGAAGTTCTGAACGCTTACATGTTGTATTAAAGTATCACCGTTGCCGCAAAGTATGTATAGCTGCGATATTGCCGATGAGATGTAAACGACGAACTTAATGTAGTCGCCAATAAACATGTTTTTACCCTGTTAATAAGTATGACAGTAAATTAAACTATCATATAACTAAAAATAAATACTTACAGTAACGAGCTGAAAGCCCACCATGCAAATAAGAAGTGCCGAAATGGTCAGATTCACAAGAAGTATGGGATTAAAGAAATCTTCCAACTGCTTAGCAAAACTAAAAATACATCTTTATAAGTCAAATTGAAAATATATACATATATTCAAATCAGTTTAGTTACTAAGCCAAGGTGGCACACTGCTATTGCGCAGAGAGGAGCAGAACACAGGATGATACACCTTCCGCTTAGACAGGGTCTAGGTCGGAATTCGCGAGGCGGACCTAGCCTAGGTTGATTCAAGAAGAATATTCCTGAATGTAATCAATGTGCAGGTTATTGCGAGCTGAAGCTTTTGATATATCCTTCGAAAACGAAGGATTCTGAATACTCATCCACAACTGAAGGGTCTCTTCTAAACATTCGTTGATGGATTAAGGACTGTTTCTCTTTGTATAGGTCAATTAGGAACCTTAGAATAATCAATTGGTAATACTATTATTTCTTTCTAGATATAAATTTGTGTAGATAATGAAGACGTAATGGAAAGCCTCCTATTGAACTTTGCGTATAAATAATAGCTGCCATTCTACTCCACTAGTCTTGTAAAGAGTTCTTTAATGGTGCTCTATTCTATTCATACAATAAAAACTATCCCATCTCGCACACCTACGGCTTACATTTAGTTATTTAACTGAATATAGAAAGTATGTGACATTCGAATGCTTACCAAATAATCTTATTATGATGTTGGGCAATGCTGTGAAGCTCCCGTATTTGTTTCAAGTGAATATCATTAATGTTAGGTTTTAAACACAATTGTTCATTTGTGGAATCCATTAAAACATCAATTCTCTCATGCAGTAGGCGAAATTGTCCACATGTGTATGTTACAAAGAATCCAAATATAGAATCTTCAGCAAATAGAGTTGTAACTACACATATGCCAGCATATGCTGTAAATATGTACGTAAGCGAATATGATATCCAGTTGTTGTACGGGTTGAAAGGAAACAGCATTTTATATGGAAATGGCTTAGTCGATGCGTCGATGCCAACAATCCAGAATAGCTCCACCAGTGGCAATATACAATACATGAGTATCAGACAAGACAGCAAAATACTCATCACTCGGTATGTAGTCATCCCCTTACGGCACTCATTGGAAACCTTGGCATTTATGTTGCTATTCAGAAGTTGCATAATAATATAAATTAGAAATAATTAAGAACGTTGCAGTCGGACGTAACCGACTGCGGAATACTCTGATATCAGTATTGTACCTGCTAATCACAGGCGACAAACAACCATCTTTTGGGGGTGAGAGTGGGAAAGTTGTCAGTGAATGTGTTTTTCTTATTCATTGAATAGAATTAATGTGAAATAACATTTGGTAACCGAATTTCTAAAATATTGGGCTCTTGAAATTTTTGAGCGGGTTGGCGTAGACAAGAAATTTCCTTACAAATCTGGAATAATTTCTTTCAAGTTGTATGCTTTCCGGTTTGTTTTTTTCGTAGCAATATTATGAGGAAGTGCCTAGAAATTTACTTTTAAAGTTTGGTTAGTCGTGTTTGATGTTTCGAGATATAGCCAATAGGAGATGCCAAAGTCGTACACGCATAAGCGTAGCCAAGTATGGACAGGTGCAGCTTCTCTCCCCACCAGTCCTCATAACGTGGCTTACGGGTATGAACAAATTACAATTCGTATCATATAATGTTGCCAACATACTGTAAAGTGCTGGTACGCTCATGACATTTATGTAAGTATGCATGTGTGAGCACAACAGTTGTTTCAGACTTTATAAGAAACAATTGTCAATGGTATATGGACGCAAGGGACACATTAACACAGAAAACATTCAACAACCAATATATGCATTCAAAGAAAAAAAAACATCCTTTATGAAAAGATGTGGATTACGTACTTTAATTTTTTGTACTTACTTTGGTATCCAAATATCGACTACGAACTGTTGAATTATTTCAAGAAATTTTCGCTGGTTCAGTCGTAGATGCATTAAGCGAACAAAATTTAAAGCACCCATTAAAGTACTACAGCAACTTTCCGTAATCATAATAATATCCCCAAAGTTGTTGACCAAAAATGCCGTTTGAAAGCTAATTGTAATTCCTACTGATATAATAACATACCATGCCCACAACGTGTAAGCTAAGCTAAACATGTAATTCATCGTCACTGAAGCTGGCCTAAATTTTAGCGACTTGGTTTCTAGAGGCCAACAACCATTTAATTTTAGCCAAATGCACTGCATAGGCATGCGAAAGCCGTTATCTCGAAGTGGCTGTGGATTGAACATCGCGATACGACTGACTTTAATACTCGATTGTACGCCAATGTAGCACACTGCCTTTTATGTCCTCGTAAATAAGGCGAGAGTATGAGAAGTATGATTTGAATCATTAATGAATCGATTAAAAAGCTCTTTGATGTTCCAATGTCTTGGCGAAAGCCACCAGAATATTTAAGTATAACCTTAATTGCATCAAATTATATATGCTTTGTTATTACAATTTCTTTACGAAAGCCGTCACAATATTTTACCATAATAGTAATTACATCAAAATATAACATTAAATAAACCCAAATAGGCACTCAGTAAATACATATCAATGTAGACGTTTAACAAACATTTTTGAGCTCAAATCCTTGCTTGATGAGATCAACTAAGTCCCTAGAAAAAAATATGAAATCGGTGCTGGCTATTGGTGCGATGTAAATGTCGATTAGAATATAGGAGCACAAGAAAAAGTAGTAGGTTAATGGTAGGCAATGATTTCCTGTTCTCATTCTCTGCGTTCGCAGTGCGCAAGTAACTAACCATTGCATACCTTATGGTAGTTAGCTTTCAAAAGCTCAGCGAAAGCCCAGCTCAGGATAAAAGCGTATATCTTCGGACAGTTGCTGAATGCAAGAGCTTTGCTCATCTGTCGTACTTAAGCCCAGCTGCACTCTTGAAGCTCTCTGGGTTTTTCGAAGGTCGATCGCGTTATTGCACACCTCCCGTGCCAATACAGTGCAAAGACGAAATAAATATTAATAATGCACGCGGGCTCGTTCAATAAATAAGCGTAATAAATCGACAAAAAAATAAATGAATAAACATTTTTTAAAATAAATGAACAAATATATATATACTTTCGAAAAGTACGGAGTGCCGTCGCCGATCGTCGCCCAAATCCCGGCTATAAACATTATCACCGACATCGCCTGGCGTGTGAATATGTTTTTATTTGTTTTGTCACGTGGCCTGAAATTTTTTTAATAAAATATGTTAAGCCAATCCCCATAAAAAGTGACAAGTGTGGTAAAGTAAAATTTCATAGAAAAATAATAATTTTCTAAACTTGTGTTAGTGGCAATAATTCAAAATAATGGCAAAAAAAAAAAAAAAATAAACATTTTTTTTCTCTCTTTGTTTCAGTAAAATATATTTTTTAACTCCACCACTACTTGGAGAGCAGCAGCGGTTACGCAAAGGTTATTGGATGTTTTTAGTACCTGGGCCAACCGGTGGAACATCTGCATCAATGAGAACAAGTCTCAGCACTGTACGCTCAGGAGTGGTAACTCTCCAACCGTCCGACTCAACAACACGGTCATACCTCAGTGAAGCAAATATGACCACCTCGACGCCCAACAGCAGCAGCCACATCGATATCTACGAATCACGTGACGTAAAAGAAAGAGGATTTCAATATACGATTCGTGGATTTGGTGCGCCCGCATCGTTGTCTATGCGACAAGAAAGTGCCCGATTATCGCAACAAAGACAAGATCTCGCATTTATTTTATTTGTGAAACCCAAGCAGAACTCCCAGAAACATTTGCAGTTCCAACAACAGCATCAGCAACATCAGCAGGATGATTTGTACTGCAACAACAACAATAACAATACCATTGGTCTACTGAACGAATCGTATGAGCAGTCGCTCTCTGATAACGATATAATTGACGCAAACGTTTAAAGCGCCTCCACACCAGCGACCTCTGGACAGTTGGACGTTAATTGTAACGTTAATGTGCAACAAATGTTATATTTGATGTTATGTACTATTGTAATATGTTAAAAGCAGTTATATGTTTATGTTATATATTTTATATTCACTGTTATTATTTATACTTATACAAAAAAATATTTTATAACCTTTCAATAGGTTGATCAATGTTAAATAAAATTGCTACATAAAAAAAAGAAGTAAAATATGTGATATATTGAAATGAGAAGGAAATATATGGAAATAAATAAAAGAAAAAGAAAAAAAGGATTATATATGTATATATATATATATACACACCAATATCCTTTACCCATGAAATCTCATTTTGTTGTATCCCTGCATGGTTGAGGGTATTGTGTGTAGTGGAAAAAAATAATAGAACAAAAATAAGAATAGAAAAAAAATAATACAAATAATAATATTATAATGTGTGGCATGCATATAAATGCAAGTTACCATCGACGTTAAAAGGCCTTCCATCGCTGGATGTTCACGTAAGTTAACAGATAAATTTTGTCTCTTGTAATTTGTAACATGGACGAATTATTATAATCAAAGGTGACAGTTAAGTTTTCACCAAGTTTGTTCGTACCTGCGGCAAAGTTACAAAATATACATCATAACCCTAAATAACTGTGCAGTGAAATTAATCAAAGAAAAAAAAAATCATATCTCACAAAAATATTTAAATATATATATAGACACCAGCCAATTTGCGTTGAACAAAACCATTATTTTTTTGGCCATAATGCCCTAACTAAATAAAAATAGCTAAATTTATCTGCCTACGTATATATTTTCCATAAAAAAATTTCAGCGCAGGAAGTCCAATTGGAAGGGTGGGTAAAGAGCGCTTCATCGGGGCAAACAACAATTCGTTGTGTGTCGAGTTAACCGTAGTTTGATCTTCTACAAATTTTGGATTACACAGACCAATGAATTGCTTATTTTATTTCTTATAATTTCGCCATTGTTTAAATTAATGAACTTCAATGAATGTTGTTAAATAGTTATAAGAAGACCAATTAATAGTAGAAAAATAAGAACAAAAAAGAAAAGCAATAGCAAAATAAAATTTGTTTGCAAAAAAATGGAAAATACTTGGTCTGAAGAACTTGTGGGATGGTATGGATAGGGCTGAGCTGAGGCCACCAGGCAGATAGCAGGTTGCGGATAGCGAACGGCCTCCCTTTGTGCCCGTAAATAAGCAGTCCCGGACAAACAACGGGTACGATTATTAATCGTACTGACAAGACGTTTGTGTTGCCGCCTTCCTAAGAGTATAGACTCACACAGCCTCCAACCTCCCCGAATCAATACCTACCCCCATCCTATCCCCACTCATCTCACTACGAGCCGGACTAAGGTGTCACTCGGACCGTGAGTCCGAAGGGGCCCGGATTAACAAATAGCCCAGTTCTTAACGGTGGGCTGAGGCAGCCTTACCCGAGTATCGCAGATCTCTGCCCGTGTGGACATTCCTTTCCCTGCAACAATATGCACAATAAAGGAAATATTATAATCCCGCAGGATCTCCCTGCGGATCAAGTCGCAAGACTGATGGAGGACCGAGCCCTGGATGGCGGAAGGGCTTCAAATGTCCTCAATTGCCTTCGCTTGTTCTTCGCAACGGACGTGTTTTTTTTCTGGCGCATCGTACTCATTTATTTTCTTGCGTTTTGAAACGGTCGGTGCCCGAATGGTTGTGGTTAGTTTACATCGCAGGCTAGCGAATCAAAATAAACGATTGCTTGAAGTAGCCGTAAATAGTGTAGCCGGTTAAAAGTAGGCAATGATGGTTTTTTACAAGTAATTAATCATTGCAGACTTTAAGGCAGGTGGCTCTCGCGGGTCAGGATAAAAGCTGCGGATAGCGGCTGAAAAAAATGCTGAATCCCAGAGCTTTGTCAATCTGCTCTATTTAAGCTGAGCTGCATGCTGGAAAAAGTCTCTTAGTTTTTCTCGAGTCGATCGACACTACACACGGCCCGTTGTATTTTTTAGCAGCCGAGACTGCACGCCGCCCGTTGTATTTTTATCAGCCTGTACACCGCGCATTAAAATGTAAAAACGTAAAATTCAAGTCAATACGCAAAATGCGGTGCAACACGCGAAATAAAGCACCTAAATAAAAACTCGTCGCGGATCGCCGGTCCAATCCCGGACATAACCGTATTCATCGACGTCGCCGCACGTGTCCATCGGAGCACCCCCTCCCCCCTTCTCATCGCTAAGGAATCCGTGTAGTGCAGCCCTAATCTACAATATGTAAAAATCCATCGATGATCACCATCATCAAGTACAACTATAGTGTCCACCGGAGCACCCCCTCATCACCAAGGAAAAATGTAAGTGCAGCCATAGCCCAAAGGATTTTTTTTTTTTCTCACGTGGTTTAAGTTTTTTTTTAATTTTTTTTGGTTAGGTTTAAGTATTAGAAAAAAAGAGAAAAGAGAAACAAAAATCATGTTAAAAGTGACAAGTGCGAGGAAGTATTATTTTATTTTTTTAACAAATAATCATAACATAACAAGAGAGAAAAAAAAAACATAATAATTTTTCAAAAATTCCTAAGACCGATGGTAGGTATATATATTAATCACCAAAATTAATATATGACCCCAATAAACTGGGGTTTCCCCACCCGCTAGGTAGAGTTATGTAAAAAAGATCCAAGGTGACTGTGAAGTTTTCACCCCTTAATTTCTTTCGTCCTTTTGGTGGTTAATATACATATGTACCTACCATCGGTCTTTGGAATTTTTGAAAAATAATGTATAATTAGTTTATGGCGGGCAATTCCTTTTTTTCTTTGACCCTGATCCGAATAAGCTTCGAGCCACTGTTTTATATATCTCTGTTTTTTTTTTGTTGTCAAATTCCTTTGTAATTTCCATAAAAAAATTAACCCCATCATGCATTGACGAAATAACAGTCACAAAACAGGAACAAAACTAAGGAACAAAAATAATAACAATAGCAAAAGAATTATATGCCTATATCTTTAAATACATATGCGCACTTGCCTCTTTTAGGTTATATTTGTTATAAGTTAAGTTGAACCAGCAGGAAAAAAATTGATAATAAGTGAATGTAATAAGCCCAAACCTGAAGAAGTATGCAATAAGATTTATAAGAAGTATGCAATTAAATTTATAATAAGTATGCAGTGAAAATTTAAAAGAAGTATGCAATAAAGTATTACAAGTATGTATGTAATAAATAAAATTAACTAAGAAAGTAATGGAATCTGATAACTTTAAGTAGAATTTAAATTTAATTAAAAAAAAAATGCTTTTTTTTATTTAAATCAATTTTTTTTTCATTCAATTATCGTTATAATTTATCTTAATTTTTTTTTTGTTGCTTAAATTTTTTTATTGTTATAGCATTTAATTATAAGAAAATATATATGAAGTTTGGTAAATATAGAAAAATGCGTGTTAGCGGGGTAAACCACAACCCGCACCCCGAAACCAACAACCGAAGCCAACGAAACCGCACCGCTTCCCGTCTAGTTGTGGACCTCCATGCTAAACTTATTTTGGGTGAGGAGTTTGGTCATGTCTTTGAATGTGTTAATTTTGGAGTTATACTCCCAAAAAATTAAAAAAAAATGGGCACTAAAAAATTTAAAATTATGACGGTAAAGGAGTTCCCTGATGAAGCAAGAAACCACCCCCACCTCCCGGCACGAGCTACCCTCAGTAGAGTCCTCCGCCGC